>JAIUJO010000678.1:205000-285000 GCA_023846275.1 Vanilla planifolia | reverse complement strand
AGAAGATGAAGAAGATAAAGATAAAGAAGAAGAAGAAGAAGAAGAGGAAGAAGAAAAAGACGAAGAAGAAGAAGATGAAAATAATAAGAAGAAGAAATTGAAGAAGAAGAAGAAGTTTCCAAAGAGAAAAAGAATAGAAGAAGATGACGATGATGATAACGATCATGAAGAAGAAGATGAAGAAGAAGATGAAGTAGCAAAAGAAGATGAAGAAGTAGTAGAAGAAGAAGAAGAAGACAAAGAAGTGGAAGAAGAAGAAGAAGAAGAGGAAGAAAAAGAAGAAGTAGAAGAACATGAAGAAGAAGAAGAGGAAGAAAAAGGGAAGAAGTTGAAGGAGAAGAACATGAAGAAGAAGAAGGGGAAGAAGAAGACGACGAAGAAGATGAAGATGAAGAAGGGGAAGAAGAAGAAGTCGAAGAAGAATAAATGGAAGAAGAATAAGAAGACGACTACGACGACGAGGAAGCAGACGATGAAGAAGTAAAAGAAGAAGATGATGAAGATGAAGAAGACGAACTAGAAGAAGAAGATGATGATGATGACATCAAAGAAGAAGAAGAATAAGAGAAAATGAAGAAGAAGAAGAATAATAACACGAATAAAAAAAAGAAGAAGAAGAACAAGAGGAATAAGGAGAGGAAGAAAATGAAGAAGTAGACGAAGAAGAATAAAAGGAAGAAGATGGAGCAGATGAAAAAGATAAGGAACAAAAGATGATGAAGAAGAATAAGAAAAAGAAGAATAAGAATAAGAAGAAGAAGAAGAAGTAGATGAAGACAATGACGAAGATGTGGAAGAAAAAGATGATGATGAAGGAGAAGAAGAAGAAGAAGAAGAAGAAGAAAGGAAGAAGAAAAGGAAGAAGAAGAAGAAGAAGAAAAAGAAGAAGATGAAGTAGAATAAGATGACGAAAAAAAAGAAAAGAAAGAGGAAGAAGAAGAAGACAAAAAAGAAAATGAAGAACCCGTAGAAAAAGTAGTAGTAGAAGAAGAAGACAAAGAATAAGAAGAAGAAGAAGAAGAAGAAGAAGAAGAAGATGATGATGGTGAAGATGATGATGAAGAAGATCAACAAGATAAAGAAGAAGAAAAAGTTGATGAAGATGAAGAAGAGGAAGAAGATGAGGACGAGCAGGAGGAGGAGGAGGAGGAAAAAGAATAAGAAGAAAAAATGAAGAAATAGAACAATAAGAAGAAGAAGAAGAAGAAGAGGAATAAAAAGTAGAAGAAGAAGAAGAAGAAGAAGAAGAAAAATATGAAGAATAAGGATAAGAAGAAGAAAAAGAAGAAGAAGAAGAAGAAGAAGGAGAAGAATAAGAAGAAGAAGTAGAAGAAGAAGAGAAGAAGAGGAAGAAGAAGAAGAAGACGAAGAACAAGAGGAAGAGGAAGAAGAAGAAGAAGAAGAAGAAGAGGAAAAGGAAGAAGAAGAAGAATAAGAATAAGAAGAAGGACAAGTAATGAAGAAGAAGAAGAAGAAGAAGAAGGCAAAGAAAAAGATTCCTAAGAAAAAGAAGAAGAAGAAGACGAAGAAGAAGAATAGGGAGAAAAAGAAGAAGAAGAAGAAGTCAAAGAAAAAGAAGTAGAAGAAGAAGAGGAAGAGGAAGAAGAAGAAGAAAAAAAAGTGGAAGAAGAAGAAGAAGAGGAAGAAGAAGAAGAAGAGGAAGAAGAAGAAGAAAAAGAAGAAGAGGAGGAAGAAGGAATGAAAGGTGGAGAAGAAGGAGAAGAAGTGGACGAAGAAGAATAAGAAGAAGGAGAAGAAGAATATGGAGAATAAGAAGAAGAAGAAGAATAAAAAGAAGAAGAAGAAGAAGAAGAAGAAGAAGAAGAAGAAGAAAAGAAGAAAAAGAAGAAGAAGAAGAAGAAGAAAAAGAAGAAGGAGAAGACGGCGAAGAAGAAAATGAAGAAGACGAAGAGGAAGGAGAAGAAGTAGAAGAAGATGAAGAAGAAGAAGAAGAAGAAGAAGAAAAAGGAGATGAAGGAGAAAAAAGAGTAGAAGAAGGAAAAGAGGAAGAAAAAGAGGAAGAAGAAGAAGAGGAGGCACAAATAGAAGAAGACGGAGAAGAAGAAGACGACGAAGAAGAATAAGAAGACGAAGAAGAAGAAGAAGAAGATGAAGAAGAAGAAGAAGAAGAAGATTAAGAAGAAAATGAAGAAGAGGAAGAAGAAGAAGATGAAGAAGAAGAAGAAGAAGAAGAAGAAGAAGAAGAATAAGAAGAAGAAGATGATGATGAAGAAGAAGAAGAAGAAAAAGATGATAATGAAGAAGAAGATGATGAAGAAGAAGAAGAAAAAGTAGAAGAAGAAGAAATCAAAGAATAAGAACAAGAACAAGAAACAAAGAACAAGAAGAAGATGACGAAAAAGAAGAAGACGACGAACAAGAAGAAGATGAAGTGGAAGGATGAGAAGAAGATGGAGAAGAAGAAGAAGATGAAGAACACGACAATGATGAAGTAGAAGAAGATTAAGAAGAAGAAGCAGAAAAATAAGTACAAGAAGAAGAAGAAAAACAAGTACAATAAGAAGTAGAAGATGCAGAATAATAATAAGCTTTACTCTACTCTCCTCCCCTCTCCTCTTTCCTCCACTACTCTCCTCTCCTCTAGTCCACTCTACTCCACTCCACTCTACTCTACTCTTCTTTACTCTTTTCTACTCTACTCTAGCCTAGCCTAATCCAACTCTACAATACTCTACTCTACTCTACTCTACACTAGCCTTGCCTAACCTAGCCTAGCATAGCTTACCCTATCGTAAGCTAGTCTAACCCAGTTCAACTTTATTCTACTCTACTCTACTCCAGCCTAGCCTATCCTAGCTTATCGTAGCTCTAATATTCTCGACTCTACTTTGCTTTGCTCTATCTATATTGCCTTGCTCTACTCTACTCTATATTACTCTGCTCTACTATTTTGGCCTGCTCTACTCTCCTCTCCTCTACTTTACTATACTCTACTCTACTCTATTATATCTACTCTACCCTACTCTAGCTTCACCTAGCCTAGCCTAACCTAGCTCTCCTCTACCCTACTCTCGTCTAGTTTAGCTTAACCTCCCCTAGCATGGCCTATCCTTGTGTAGCTTAGTCTAACCTAGCTGTACTTTATTATACTCTTCCCTACATCAGTCTACTCTACTCTATTATACTCTACTCTACTTTAACCTAGCCCAATCTAGCCTAACCAAGCTCTACTTTACTCTACTATAGCCTAACCTTGCCTAGGCTGACCTAGCTCTGCTATACTTTACTATGTTCTGCTCTGCTCTGTTCTACTCCACTCTTCTCTACTTTACTCTACTCTATTCTAGTCTACTTTACTGTACTCTACTCTGCTCTACTCTACTCTACTCAACATTACACATTAGTCTTGTCTAGCTTAGCCAAGACTAACCTAGCTCTATTCTTCTCTGCTCTACTCTACTCATCTTTACTCTACTTTACTCTACTCTACTATGCCCTACTCTACTCTATTCTACCTTGCACTGCTCTGCTTTTTTCTACTCTGCTTTGTCTTCCTCTGCTTCTTGCTGCTCTAATCTACTATACTCCAGCCTAGCCTAGCCTAGCCCAATCTCGCACTACTCTACTTTACTCTACTCTAGTCTATTGTACCCTATGCTACTCTGCTCTAGCCAAGCCTAACCATGCTTTACTATACTCTACTCTACTCTACTCTACTACAATCTACTCCATCTTAGCCTTGTCTTACCATGCCTAGCCTAGCTTAGCTTAAGCTAGCTTTGCTTTACCTCACTCTGCTCTATTATGCTTTGCTCTGTATTACTCTACTCTTCTCTGCTCTACTCTACTCTTTTCTACTCTATACTCTAGCCTAGCTTAGGCTAACTTAGCTCTACTCTACTTTACTCAACTTAAGCTTAGCCTAGTCTTGGCTTGCTTAGCCTAGCCTACCCTAACTCTACTCTACTCTTCTAAACTCTC
The DNA here is from genome assembly GCA_023846275.1 of Vanilla planifolia. Classification (NCBI taxonomy): domain Eukaryota; kingdom Viridiplantae; phylum Streptophyta; class Magnoliopsida; order Asparagales; family Orchidaceae; genus Vanilla; species Vanilla planifolia. The sequence goes on along the minus strand of JAIUJO010000678.1, from coordinate 281,058 downwards.
TATACTCTACTCGGCTCTGCTCTATTCATTTTTGCCCTACTCTACTCTACTCTACTCTAGCCTTGCCTTGCCTAGCATAGCCTAACATAGCCTATCCTAGCTCTACTCTACTCTAGTCTACTCTACTCTACTTTACTTTAGCCTAGCCTCACTTATAATAGCCTAGCATAGCAAGGACTATCTTAGCCCAACTGAGCCATGCTTTACTCTACTCTACTCAACATTACTCTACTTTACTCTTCTCTACTCTGCTCTACTTTACTATACTCTACTCTACTCTACTCTACTGTAACCTAACCAAGTCTAATAAAGCTTAACTAGCTCTACTATAGTCTACTCTACTCTACTCTACTCTTCTCTACACTACTCTCCTCTAGCCTAGCCTAGGCTAACATAGCTCTGCTATACTCTGCTATACTCTACTCTTCTCTAATTCTCTTTGCTCTACTTTTTTATTCTCTACTCTGTTCCCCTCTACTGTACTCTATTTTGCTCTGCACTACTCTACTCTGCTCCACTCCACTTTGCTCTGCTCTAGTCTGCGTCAATATGCTCTACTCATCTTTACTACGCTTTGCTCTGTTATGCTTTGCTCTTCTCTGTTCTATTATTTTATACTCTACTCTTCTCAATTCTGCTCTGCTCTGCTCTACACTACTTTACTCTACTCTATTCCACTCTAATCTAGCCTAGCCTAACCTAAACTAACCTAAACTAGCTCTACTCTACTCTATTACTCTACTCTAGCTAGCAAAACCTAACCTAGCCTAGCCTAGCATAACCTAACCTAGCCTAGCCTAGCATAACCTAACCTAGCTTAACCAAACCTTACTCTACTCTAACTTTGACTAACCTAGCCTAGCCTAACTTAGCTCTACTCTACTATACTCAAGCCTAGCTTAAGCAAACCTAGCTCTGCTCTGCTCTGCTCTTCTATGCTCTATTCTACTCTACTCTGCTCTACTATGCTCTACTCTACTCTACACTACTTTAATATGCTCTACTCAAGCATTGTTTAGCCGAGCCTTGCCTAGCCTAGCCTAACCAAGCTCTACTCTACTCTACTCTACTCCACTCTACTCTAACCTTGCCTAGCCTAACCAAGCTCTACTCTGTTATGCTCTACTCTACTCTACTTTGCTCTACTCTACTCTACTCGACTCTACTTTACTCTGCTCTAATCTGCTCTACTCTACTTCGCTCTACTCTACTCTACTCTGCTTTACTCGACTCTACTTTACTTTCTTCAACTTTAGCCTAGCCTAGCATAAGCTAGCCTAGCTCTACTCTACTCTACACTATTCGACATAACCTAGCCTAACTTAGCCTAGCCTTGCTTAGCCTAACTTAACCTAGCCTAACCATGCTCTAATCTACTCTGCTCTACTTTGCTATGATCTGCTCTTCTCTACTCAACACTACTCTAATTTAGCCAAGCCTAGCTTAGTCTAATCTAACCTAACCTAGTTCTACTCTACTCTACTCTAATCTACTCTACTCTACTTTACTCCACTCTACTCTACTATACTCTACTCTAACTTAGCCTAACCTAGTCTAGCTAGCCTAACCTAGCTCTACCCTACTCTTCTCAGCTCTTCTCTGATTTGCCCTACTTTGCTATGCTCTACTCTATTATTCTCTACTCTGCTCTGCTCCCCTCTACTCTATTATGCTCTACTATACTTTGCTCTGCTCTACTCTAGCCTAGTTGAACAAAGCTCTACTCTACTCTGCTATACTGTACTCCTCTCTACTCTACTCTAGCCTAGCCTTTTCTACACAAGCCTAGCCTAACCTAACTAAACTCTACTCAACTGTATTCTGTTCTACTCTACTCTACTCTACTCTAATCTAGCTTAACCTAGCCTAACCTAGCTCTACTCTACTCTACTCTACTCTGTTTTACTCTATTTTAATCTACTATACTCTAACATAGCCTAGCCTAGCCAAGCCCAACCTTGCCTAACCCAGCCTAGCCAAACCTAGCTCTATTATACTCTACTCTTCTCTGTTCTACTCTACTCAATTCTAATCTACTCTTCTTTGCTCTACTCTACTTTGCCTTGCATTACTTGGCTATCTCTTCTCTACTCCACTCTACTATACTCTACTCTACTCTACTCTACTATGCTCTCTTCTCCTCTCGTCTCCTCTCCTCTCCTCTCGTCTACTCTAATCTACTCTACTCTAGCCTAGCTTCGCTTAGCCAAGCTTAACGTAGGTCAACTCGACTCTATTTTACTCTACACACTCTACTCTACTCTAACCTAACCTAGCCTAACCTTGCTCTACCATACTCTACTCTACTGTATGATATTCTACTCTACTCTACTATAGCAAAGCCTAATCTAACCTAGGTCTACTCTGCTCTACTGTACTCTGCTCTCCTCTTCTCTATTTTACTTCTCTCTTCTTTACTATATTCTACTCTTCTACACTCTACTCTACTCTTCTCTACTCTACTGTCCTCTCCTCTCTTCTACTCTCCTTTGCTCTACTCTACTCTGCTCCACTCTGCTCTGCTCGTCTCTACTCTCTCTTACTAAACTCTACTCTACTCTACTCCACTTTACACTATTCTAGCCTAGCCTAGCTAAGCCTAGCAAACTTTATCCTTCCTTAGCTTAGCCTAACTAAACTATTCTATACTTTACTCTACTCTATTTTAATCTACCATACTCCATCATACTCTACTCTACTTGACCCTACTCCAACCTAGCCTAACTTAGTCCAATTTAGTTCTACTATAGCCTACTTTACTCTACTCTACTCTATTTTGCTCTACTCTACTCTACTCTACTCTACCCTACTATAGCCTAGCTTAACCTAAGCAAGCCAATCCTAGCCTAACCTAACTCTACTCTGCTCTGTTCTGCTCTACTCTGCTCTGTTCTGCTCTGCTTTACTCTGGTTTATTCTTCTCGACTCTAACTTAGCCTACATTAGCCTAACCTAGCTCTACAATACTCTACTTTACTTTATTATACTCTAGTCTCCTTTACTCTAAGCTAGCTGAGCTTATCCTAGCCTAACCTAGACTGGCCTAGCTTAACCCAACCTAACCTAGCTCTACTGTACTCTATTCTAGTCTGTCATACAATACTCTACTCTTCTCTACTCTATTTTAACCTAGCCTAGCCTAACTTATCCTCAACTAGATCTACCATACACAACTCTACTCTACTCGAGTCTACTCTGCTCTACTCTACTCTACTCAAGCAAAGCACAGCCTATTCTAACCTAGCTCTACTCTACTTTGCTCTACTATGCTCTACTCTACTTTTCTCTACTCTACTCTGCTCTGCTCCATTATGCTCTACTCTGCTCAAAATTGCTCTGCTCTCCTCTCCTCTCCTCTCCTCTCCTCTATTCTCCTCTACTCTACTCTATTATACTCTACTTTACTCCATTCTATATACTCTACTTCATCTACTCTACTCTACTCTATTTTACTCTACTCTACTCTACTATGCTCTAGCTTAGCCAAGCCAAACCTAGCCTAATCTAGCTCTACGATACTATACTCTACTACACTCTACTCTACTCTAGCCTAGCATAGCCTAGCCTAGCATACACTATCTTAGCATAGTATAACTTATCTCTACTCTACCCTACTCTACTCTATGCTACTCCACTAAACTTTGCTCTACTCTACTTTATCCTAGCCATGCCTAACCTAGCTTTGCTCTACTCTACTCTACTATACTTTTCTCAATACTACTCTACTCTATTCTATTTTGCTTTATTATACTATACTATTCTACCCTTCTTTGCTATGCTCTACTCTGCTCTCCTCTGTTCTCCTCTACACTAATTTATTCTACTCTACTATGCTCCATTATACTCTACTCTACTTCACTCTCCTCTACGCTACTCTTCTCTACTATACTCTACTCATCTTTAGCCTATCCTAGCCTTGCCTAGTCTAACCAAGCTACACTTTGCTCTACTCTACTCTTTACTACTCTCCTCTACTCTAGCCTAGCCTAGCCTAGCATGGCCTACCCTAGCCTACGTTAGCCTAGCCTAACCTAATCTTATTCCACTATACTTTACTCCAACCTAACCTGACCTAGCCTTACCAAGCTTTACTAAACTCCACTCTACTCTACTCTACTCTACTCGAGCTAAGCCTTATCGTGCCTAGCCTATCTGATCTTAGCCTAAGCTTGCTCTACTCTACACACTATGCCTTGCTCTATTATGCTATTCTCTACTCTACTCTGCTCAGCTCTTCTCTACTCTGCTCTACTCTGTACTCTAACCTAGCCTAGCCTAACCTAGTTGTACTCTACTCTACTTTATTCAAGCCTACCCTAGTCTATTATAGCCAACCCTTACCTTTCTTAGCTTAGCCTACCTTAATCTACTCTAACCTAGCCTAGCTTAGCCTAACTGAGCTCTACTCTACTCTACTCTAATAATCTCTACTCTGCTCTACTTATGTCTACTCTTCCCTACTCTACTCTACTCTACTCTACTCTATCCTTATTTAGCATAGCATAGCCATGCCTAACTTTGCCTAACTCTACTCTACATTAGTCTACTCTACTCTACTCTACTTTACTCAACTCTACCATACTAAACTCCACTCTAGCCTAGCCCTAGCCTACCCTAGCCTAGTAAAGCTTAGCTTAACTTTGCCCAAACAAGCCTTGCTCTACTCTACTCTACTTAACTTTACTCTACACCACTCTTCTCTACTCTATTGTACTTTACTCTACTTTACTCTACTCTAACCTAGCCAAACCTAGCCAAGCCTAGCCTAGCTCCACTCTACTCTACTCTGCTTTGCTATACTCTGCTCTGCTCTACTCTACTCTACATTAGCCAAGCCCAGATTAGCCTATCATAACTTAACCTAGCATTACTCTACTCTACTCAACTCTACTATGCTTTACTCTACTCTACTATACTCCACTCTACTCTAATCTAATCTACTCTAACCTAGCCTAACGTAGGCTAGCTTAGCCTGACCTAGCTCTGCTCTACTCTGCTCTTCTCTACTTGACCCTACTCGACTCTGCTCTGCTCTACTCTACTATTCTCTAATTTGATTTGCTCATCTCTACTCTGCTTTGCTCTACTCTACTCTGCTCTGCTCTACTCTAGCCTAGCCGAGCCTTGTTGAATCGAGCACTACTATACTCTACTCTACTCTACCCTACCCTAGGTTAGCTTATGCTAGCAAGGAATAACCTAGTTTATCTTAACCAAGCTCTACTCTACTCTACTATACTCTAACCTAGCTTAGCCTTGCCTAACTTACCTCTATTCTACTCTATTCTACTATACTAAACTAAATTATATTCTACTCTACTCTAACAAAGCCTAGCCTTACCTAATCCAACCTTGCCTAATTGAGGTCTACTTTGCTCAACTTTTCTTTGCTGTGCTTTGCTCTACTCTCTATTATACTCTACTCTACTTTGCTTTACTCTAGCTTAACCTTGTTTTGCCTAACCTTACCTAGCCCTACCTACTCTACTCTACTCTAGCTTAGCATAACCTAACCTAGCCAAACCTAGCCTAGCCTAACCTACCTCTACTAAACTCTACTCTAATATACTCTACTCTACTCTAACCTAACCTAGCCTAACCTAACTCTACTCTACTCTAGTCTACTCCACTATAGCCTAGCCTAGGCTAACTTAGCTCTACTCTGCTCTTCTCTACATTACTCTGTTCTATTCTACTCTGCTGATCTCTACTCTATTGTACTCTACTCTAGCCTATCTTAGCTTAGCATAACCTAACATGATCTAGCTCTACACTACTCTATGCTACTCTACTCTACTCTACTCTCGCCTTAGCCTAACCTTACCTTGCCCAACCTAGTCTAACCTAACCTAGCCTAACCTAACTCTGCACTACTCTACTTTACTATATTATACTCTACTCAGCTCTACTCTACTATACTCTACTCTACTCTAATCTACTCTACTCTACTCTACTTTTCTCTAGCCTAGCCTAGCCAAGTACTACTTTACTCTACTCCTCTATACTCCACTCTATTCTTCTCTACACTGCTTAATAAAACTCTAGCCTTGCATTTACTCTACTATACTCTACTATATTCTACCTTACTCTAATCCACTAGAATCTATTTTACTCTACTTTGATCTACTCTACTCTACTCAATCCTAGCATAGGCTTGATTAACCTAGCTCTACTCTAATGTACTTTACTCTAGGCTAGACTAGCTTAACCTAGCTTTGCTCTGCTCTATTTTTCTCTTCTCTGCTTTGCTCAACTCTATTCTTCTATTCTTTTGCCTAGCTTAGCCTAGCCTCACCTGGCCTAACTCTACTCTACTCTACTCTACTCTACTTTACTCTACTTTACTCAACTCAACTCTACTCTACCCTTGACAAGCCTATCTTAGCCAAGCCTAGCCTAGCTTAAGTTAGCTCAACCTAACATAGCTCCACTCTGCTCTACTCTATTCTACTCCACTCTACTCTAACCTAGCTTAGCCTAACCTAGCTTTACTATACTCCACTCTACTCTACTCTACTCTACTCTACCCTGCTCTACTCTACTCTACCCTAGCCTAGCCTAGTTTACCATAGTGTAGCTTAGCGTAGCCTAACCTATCTCTACTCCTCTTTACTCGACTCTATTCTATAGTACTCCAATATTCTACACATTACTCTACTTTTCTCTAACTTTGCCTAGTCTATCCAAGCCTAACATTGCTCTACTCTATTTAACTCTACTTTGCTCTACTCTACTTCACTCTAGCCCAACCTAGCCTAAACTAGCTCAACTCTTTTCAACTCTACTCTACTCTTCTCTACACTACTCAACTCTATTATGCTCTACTCAACTTTGCTCTACTCTATTCTACTTTTCTCTACTATACTCTACCTTACACCAGTCTCACCTTGCTCTACTCTGCTCTACTCTACTCCACTCTAGCCTAGCATACCCTAGCCAAGCCAGCCCCAGCCTAGCTTAGCCTAACCTTACTCAAGTCTATTTTACTCTACTCTACTATGCTCTACTCTACTTTACTATACTCTATTACACTTTAACCTAACTTGGCCTAGCCTAGCCTAACATAGCTCTATCTGACTCTACTCTACTCTAGCTAGCCTAAACTAGCTTAGATTGACCTAGCTCTATTCTACTATGTTGTGCTTTGCTTTACTTTTTATTGCTCTGCTCTTCTCCACTCAACTCTACTCTTCTCTACTCTACTCTACTCTACTCTAGCCTAGCTTAGCCTAGCATAGCCTAGCTTAGCCTGGCTTAGCAAAAAATAGCTCTACTATTCTCTACTCTACTATACTCTCCTCTACTCTACCCTCATCTACTATACTTTGCTCGAATTTTCTCTACTCTACTCTGTACTGCTCTTGCCTACTCTACATTACTCTTTTCTACTCTACTTTAGCCTAGCCTAGCCTAATCAAATCTAGCTCTACTCGACTCTAGTCTAGCAATGCCTAACCTAGCCCAGCCTAGCCTTACCCTACCTTGCTTAGGTTAACCTTGCTTTACTCTTCTCCACTCTATTGTACTATACTATACTCTATTCTAATCTACTCTGCTCAACTCAACTCTGACCTAGCTTAGCTTAACCTAGCTCAACTCTTCTCTATTATGCTTTTCTCTGGTCTGCTCTACTTTGTTCTGCTCTTCTCTACTCTACTTTGCTCTTCTCTACTGTACTCTACTCTACTCTGCTTTGCTCTTCTTTGCTCTACTAAACTAGCCAACCTTAGCCTAGCCTTATTGAGCTTTCCTCTACTCTACTCTATGCAATTCTATCCTAACCTCGCCTAGCTTAGCCTAGCCCAACCTAGCCTAACCTAGCTCTACTCTACTCTACTCTACTACACTCTATTTTAACCTAAACTTGCATAACATTACTCAACCTTACTTTACTATACTCTAGCATAGCCTAGCCTAAGCTAGCCCTGCTTAACTCTACTATGCTATGCTCTTCTTTTCATTGCCCTAATCTATTCTACTCCACTCTACTCTACTCGCCTCAACTCTTCTCTCCTTTGCTTAGCTGTGCTCTACTCTACTCTACTCTATTGTACTCTAGCCTAACCTAACTTAGCTCTACTCTACTATACTATAGCCTACCTTACTCTAGCCTAGCCTAACCTAGCTTAGCCAACCTTAGCCTAGCTTAACCTAGTTCTACTCTTTGCTAGTCCACTAGACTCTACTCTTATCTAGCCTAACCAAGCCTTGCCTACCAAGCTCTACTCTACTCTAGTCTAGCCTAGCCTAACCTAGCTCTACTCAACTCTGTTTTGCTCTACTCTACTTTACTCTACTTTACTCTACTCTACTCTTCTATACTCTTGCCTGGCCTAACCTAACCTAGCTCTACTCTACTCTACTCTACTTTACTGTACTCTACTTTACTCTATTCTACACTACTCTAGTCTACTTTAGCCTATCTTAGCATAACATAGCCTATCCTAGCATAACCTAGCTTTACTCTGCTCTACTTTGGTCTGCTCTACTCTAATATTCTCTTACCTACAAAAGTCTACTCTACTCTGTTCTTCTCTACTCAACTCTACTCTACTCTACTTTAGCCTAGCCTTTTCTAATCTAGGCTACCTTAGCCTAACCAAGCTTTACTCTACATTGCTCTACGCTTCTCTACTCTACGCTACTTTGCTCTACTCTTCTGTACTCTACTTCGCTCTTCTCTACACTACTCTACTCTACTCTACTCCATTCTACTCTATTATGCTCTACTCTTTTATGCTCTACTCTACTCTACTCTACTCTAGTCTACTCTACTTTACTCTAGCATAACCTAACCTAATTATACTTTACCTACTTTACTCTACTCTACTCTACTCTACTCTTCACTTGTCTTTCCTAGCCTAGCATAATAAAGCCTAGCCTACTCTAACCTAGCCTAGCCTAACCTAGCTCTACTCTACTCCACTCTACTCTACTCTACTCTACTCTACTTTACTCTAACCTTGCCTAGCCTAGCCTAGCAAAGCCATACACTACTGTACCCTACTTTACTCTACTCTAGCTTAGCCTAGTCTAGCATGGCCTAGCCTAACTTTGCTTTACTCTTCTCTACTCTAATTTTCTTTGCTCTACTCTTCTTTATTATTCTCTACTCTGCTCTGCTCTACTCTACTCTATTATACTCTAGCTTAGCCATGCATAACTTAGCTCTACTCTACTCTGCTCTACTTAACTATACTCTATTCTACTCTAGCTTAGCCTAGCCTATCATAGCCTAACATAGCCTTTCTTAGGTTAGCCTAACCTAGCTCTACTCTAAAATACTCTAGCCTAGCCGAGCCTAGCTGAGCCTAATCTACCTCTACTCTACTCTTCTCTACTTAGCTCCACTCTACTCTACTCTATGCTAGCCTAGCCTAGCCTAGCCAACCCTATCTTAGCATTGCCTAACTTAGCCAAACTTAGCTCTACTTTGCTCTACTCTACTCTACTCTACTCTATTCTAGTCTACTCTTACCTAGCCTAGCCTAGCACAACCTAGCTTAGCCTAGCCTAGCCTAGCTTAGCCTGACTTAGCTCACTTCTTTTTTACTCTGCTTTGCTCTACTCTACTCTCCACTACTCTACTTTTCTCCACTTTGCTTTGCTTTACTCAACTATGCTCTACTCTACTCTATTATGCTTTACTCTTCTCTGCTATACTCTAGCTTTGCTAGCTTAGCCTATCCTATCTTACCCTAGTCGAGCCTAACCTCGCTTAACCAAGCTCTACTCTACTTTACTCTAATCTACTTTACTCTAGCTTAGCCAAGCTTGTCCTAGTCGAAAATAGCTCTACTCTACTCTAACCTGGCTTACCCTAGCGAAACCTAGCTCTACTCTACTCTACTTTACTCTACTCTGCTCTGCTCTGCTCTACTCTACTCTCCTATTATCTAACCTAGCCTACCCTAACCTAGCTCTATTATACTCTATTATACTCTACTAAACTCTACTCTACTCAATAATACCCTACTCAACACTTCTCTACTCTACTATAGCCTAACCGAACCTAGTCTAGCTTAACCTTACTCTACTCTCCTATACTATACTATACTATACTCTACTCTACTCTACTTTATTCTACTCTACTCTACTATACTCTACTCCACCTTACTCTACTCTACTTTACTCTAACCTAGCCTAGCCTATTTTATCCTAACATAGCTCTACTCTACTCTACTTAGCTCTATTCTACTATGCTCCACTCTACCAACTTTGCTCTACTCTTCTCTACACTGCTCCACTCTACTTTATTCTACTCTTCTTTACTCTACTATACCCTAACCTAGCATAGGCTAGTTGAGTCTATTTTACTTTACTCAACTCAACTCTATTCTACTCTACTCTACTCTACTCTACACGATTTTAGCCTAGTCCAGCCTACCCTAGCCGAACATATCTCTACTCTACTATACTCTACTCTACTCTACTCTACTCTACTATATTGTACTCTACTCTACTCAACTCTAACCTAGCCTTGCCTAACCTAACCTAACCTAGCTCTACTCTACTCAACCTACTCTAGCTTAGCCTAGCCTAGCCAAGCCTAGCTTCGCATAGCTTAGCCTGACCTAACTCTACTCTACTATGCTTGCTCAACTCTGCTCATTTTTTATCTACTCTACTCTATTTTGCTCTATAATACTCTACTCTGCTCTGCTCTACTCTAGTCTACTATACTCTACTCTAGCCTAGTTTAGACTCGTCTACTAGAATAACATTGCTCTACTCTACTCTACTCTACTCAAGCCTAGCCTAGCTTACTTTAGCTTAGCCAACCCTAGCCTAACCTAGCTCTACTCTACGTTTACTTTACCCTACTGTACTATACTTTAATCTACAATGTTCTACTCCACTCTACTATAACTTACCTTAGCCTAGCCTAGCCTAACCTAACTCTACTCTAATCTTCTCTACTCTTGCCTAACCTAGCCTAGCCTAGCCTAACCTCACTCTACTCTATTCTACTCTGCCATACTTTGCTCAGCTCTACTCTATACTACTCTACTCTACTCTGTATTACTCTTCTTTACTCTACTCTACTCTATTATACTCTAGCCTAGCCTAGGCTAACTTAGCTCTATTATACTCTACTAAAATCTACTCTACTCCACTCTTACTTAGTCTAGCCTACCTTAGCCTAGCCTAGCCTAATATAGCCTTGCCTAGCCTAGCTATACTCTACTCTGCTCTGCTCTAACCAAGCCTAGCCTAGCCTACCCTTGCCTAACCAAACCTAGCTCTACTCTACTTTACACTTCTCTACTCTACTCTACTATACCATAGCCTAACTTAGCCTAGCCTATTTTAGCCTCACATAGCCTAACCTAACCTAGCCCTACTCTACTCTACTACAATATACTCTATTATATTATACTATACTCTACTTTACTCCAGTTTACTCCACTCTATTCTACTCTACTCTAACCTTGCCTAGCCTTGCTTTGCCTATCTTAGCTCTACTCTTCTTAGCTCTGCTCAGCTCAGCTCAGCTCAGCTCTACTCTACTCCGCTCTACTCTACTATACTCTTCTCTACTTTTCTCTACTCTATTTTGTTCTTCTTTGCTTTAATCTACTCTACTCTACTCTGATTACCCTACTCTGCTCTACCCTACTATGCTCTGCTTTGTTATGCTCTACTCTACTCTACTCAATTCCTCTATACTCTAGCCTAGCCTAGCCTAGTTTTACTCTACTCTACTTTACTCTTACCTAGCCTAGGTTAGCCTAGCATAGCATAGCATAACCAAGTTCTACTCTACTCTACTCTTCTTTTCTCTTCTATGCATTATAATGCTCTGCTCTACTCTACTCTGCTATGTATTGTAGTACTCTACTCTTTTACTCAACTCTGCTCTACTCCACTTTGCTTTACTCTACTCTACTATGCTCTCCTATCTTCTCTTCTACTCTACTCTACTCTACTTTACTCTACTCGACTTTACTCTACTCTACTTTACTCCCCTCTACCCTACTCTAAACAAACCAAACTTAACATAACCTAGCTTTTCACTACTCTACTCTGCTCCACTCTAGCTTAACCTTTCCTAGCCTAGCCTAGCCTAGCCTATCCTAACCTGGCCTAGCCTAACATCACTCTTCTCTACTATGCTTTTTTACTCTACTCTACTCTACTCTGCTCTAGCCTAGCCTTGTCTTTCTTAGCCAATCCTTTCTTTACTCTCCTCTACTCTGCCATGCTTTGCTCTACTTTTTTATGCTCTCCTCTACTCTGTTCCACTCTGCTCTACTATATTATACTCTGCTCTACTCTACTATAACCTAGCGAAGCCTTAACTAACCTAACCCAAGCTAGCCTAACCTAGCCTTGCATAACTTAACTCTACTCTTCTTAGTTCAGCTCTACTCTGCTTGGCTTTGATCTAGTCTACTCTACTATACTCTACTCTACTTTGCTCTACTCTATTGTACTCTAGTCTAGCCTAGCCAAGCTTAGCTTATCCTAGCATAGCCTAACCTAGCTCTACTATACTCTACTCTACCCTACTTCACTCATGCTTAGCCTAGCTTAGCCTAACCTAGCTCTACTATACTCTGCTCTACCCTACTTTACTCTTGCTTGGCCTAGCCTAGCCTAGGTTAGCCCTGCTAAACCTAGCTCTACACTACTCTAATCTACTCTACTTTATTCTACTCCATCAACTCTAGCCTAACATAACCTAGCCTAGCCTATCCTAGCCTACCTTAGCCTAGCCTAACATAGCCAAACAAAGCTCTAATCTACTAATCTTTACTATACTCTACTCTAACTTAGTCTAGCCTAGCCTATCCTAGCCTAGCAATACTCTACTCTACTCTACTCTGCTCAACTCTACTCAATTCTACTTTACTCTAGGCTAACTTAGCCTTACCTTGCCTAACCTAGCCTTGCTCTACTTTGGTCGACTCTATTCTACTATGCACTACTCTTCTCCGCTCTTCTCTACTCTTCTCTCCTCTGCTCTGCTCTATTATGCTCTACATTACTCTATGGTACTCAAACTTAGTCTAGCCAAACCTTGGTCTACTCTATTCTACTATACTCTACTCTATCTTACTATACTCTACTCAACTCCACTCTACTCTACTCTACTCTACTCTATACTCTACTCTACTCTAGCCTAGCATAGTCTAACCTAGCAATATTATACCTTACTCTACTCTACTCTAGTCTAGCATAGCCTAGCATAGCCTACCCAAGCTAGCCTTGCCTTAGTTAACTTAGCTCTATTATACTCTACTCTAACGTAGTCTAGCCTAACCTAACCAAGCATTTCTCTGCTCTACACAACTCTACTCAACCGAGCCTTACCTAGCCTAGCCTAGCTTAACCTAGCTCTCCTCAACTGTGCTCTACTCTACTATGCTGCACTCCACTCTACTCTTCCTTAGTTAGCTCTACTCTACTCTGCTCTACTCTACTCATCTCTACTATTTACTCTAGCTTAGCCTAGCAAAGCTTAGCCTAACCTAGCTCTACTCTACTCCACTCCCCTACACTACTTTATTCTATCCTAACCAAAGCTAGTAAACCATAGCCTAGCCTAGCCTAACCTAGCTCTAGTCTACTGTACTCTACTCTTCTCTAAACTAGCCTAACCTAGCCTAGCCTGAACTAGCTCTTCTCTACTCCACTCTAGCATAGTTTCCAAGCCTAACCTAGCTCTACTATGCTTTAAACTGATTTTCTCTACTCTACTCTACTTTGCTGTACTATGCTCTGCTCTACTCTGCTCTGCTCTACTCTACAATACTCGAGCCTAGCTTCGCCTAGCCAAACCTAACCTAACTATACTCTACTGTACTCCACTCTACTCTACATTTCTCAACTCTACTATGCTTTACTATACTCTACTATAGCCTAGCTTAACTTAACCTAGCCTGGCCTAGCCTAGCCAAGCATAGCCTAACTTCGCTCTATTCTACTTAACTCCATTATACTCTACTGTACTGTACTCTACTCTACTCTAAGCTAGCCTATCCTAGCCTGGCCTAACATACCTCTATTCTTGTCTACTCTACACTAGCCTAGCTTAACCTAAACTAACCTAACTCTATTCTGCTCTTCTTTGCTCTGGTCTTCTCTACTCTGCACTGCTCTACTATGCTCTATTTCGCTTTGTTTTACTCTACTTTGCTTTGCTCTGATCTACTCTACTTTGTTCTACTCTATACTACTCTACTCTACTATACTCTGCTCTACTCTAGCCTTATCTAGCATGGCCTAGCCTAATATAACCTTGCCTTACTTTACTCTACTCAACTCTACTCTACTCTAGCCTAACCTGACCTAACCTAGCCTAGCCTATTATTGCTTAACCTAGCCTAGCCTAACCTTGCTCTACTCTCTCTACTCTACTATATTCTACTCTACTCTATTCTACTCCATTCCACTATACTCCACTCTACTCTTCTCTACTCTACTCTAACCTAGCTTAGCCTAGCTTAGCCTAGCCTAGCTTAAGCTAACCAATCTCTAATTTACTCCAGTCTACTTTGCTCTGTTCTACTGTACTCTACTCTGCTCTACTCTACTCTACTCTACTCTACTCTTCTCTGCTATGCTCTATTCTACTGTACCATACTCTACTCTACTTTGGTCAGCTCTGCTCTACACTACTCTATTCTTCTCTAACCTAGTCTAATTGAGCTCTACTCTATAGTGCTTTACTCTAGCCAAGCCCAACCTTGCCTTGCCTAGCCTAGCCTAAGCTAACTCAATGCTACTCTTTTGTACTCTACTCTACTCTACTAGATTCTACTCTACTCTACCCTACTCTATTTTACTCTACTTCAACCTAGCCTAGCCTAGCCTAGCTCAACTCTACTATACTTTAGCCTAGCCTAGCTTGGCCTTGCCTAGACTAGCTTAACCTAGTTCTTCTCAGCTATGCCTTATTATGCTATACTCTGCCCTATTTTGCTTAACTCTGCTCTGCTCTAGTCTACTCTACTCTACTCTATTATACTCTAGCCTAGCCTAACCTAACATAGCTCAACTCTACTCTATTATACTCCACTCTAGAATAGTCTAGGCAAGCTTAGCTTAACCTAGCCTAGCCAACCCTACCCTATGCTCGCCCAACCTATCTCTACTCTACTCTATTATTCTGAATTCTACTCTTTTCTACTCTTCTCTACTCTGCTTTCCACTACTCAACTCTACTCTAACCAAGCCAAACCTAGCAAAGCCCAACTTGGCTATAATCTATGCTACTCTAAGCTAGCCTAACCTAGCTTCGCTATACTCTACTCTACTCTGCTTTTCTCTTCTCTGCTCTACTCTACACTACTCTACTCTACTCTGCTCTTCTCTACTATATTCTACTCCACTATACTCTACTCTACTAAATTCTATCCTAGCTTATCCTAACCTTACTCTACTTTACCCTACTCTATCCTAGCCTACCCTAGCTTAGCCGAACCTAGCCTAACCTTGCTCTACTCTACTTTACTCTACACTACTTTACTCTACTCTACCCTACTCTATTCTACTCTACCCTACTCTACTCTACTCTACTCAAGCCTACAATAGCCTATCTTAGGCTAACCTAGCTCTACTCTACTCAGCTTTACTCTAATGTAAACTTGCCTAGCCTAGCCTAGATTGGCCTAGCATAGCCTAACCATCCTGTACTCTGCTATACTATGCTCTACTTTGCTATGTTCTACTCTGTACTACTACACTCTACACTCTTCTGCTCTACTTTCCCTTACTATACTCTACTATACTCTACTCTACTCTAACCTAGCATTGCCAAACCTATCGTAACCTAGCTTTATTATTCTCTACTCTACCCTACCACTCGAACCTAGCCTAGCCTTGCCTAACCTCAACTAACCTAGCTCTACTCTACTCTGCTTCGCTCATCTCTACTCCACTATACTCTACACTACTCTGCTTTGCTTTGCACTACTCTACTCTACTCTACTTTACTCTACTCTAGCATAGCTTAGCTTTGCTAACCAAACTTAACTCTACTCCACACTACTCTACTCCACTTTACTCTACTCTACTCTACTCTACCCTAGCCTAACTTAGCTTAGCCTAGCCTAACCGAGGTCTACTCCAATCTACTCTACTCTACTATACTCTACAATACTTTACTATATTCTACTCTACCCTACTCTACTCTACTCTACTCTACTCTACTGAGCTTAGACTAACTTAACTTAGCCTAACTTAGGTCTACTCTACTCTACTATACTTTACTCTTCTCTGTTCTACTCTACTGTGCTCCATGCTACTCTACTCTGCTCTATTTTGCTCTGCTCTTCTCTTTTTTGCTCTACACTTCTCTACTTTGCTCAACTAAGCTTTGCTCTACTATAATCTACCCTACACGAGCCTAGCCTAGCCTAGCCTAATTGAGCCCTACTCTACTCTACTTTAGCTTAACCTTGTTTAGCCTACCATAGCTTAGCCTAGCCAAACTTTGTTCTACTCTATTATATTGTACTCTACTCTACTTTACTAGACTGTACTATACATTACTCTACTCTACTCTTCTCTACTCTACTCTAACCTAGCCTAGGCTAGACAAGGCTAACATTGTTCTACTCTACTATACTCTACTCTAACCATGCTTAACCTAGCCTACTCTAGCCCAGCTTAACCTAGCTCTTCTCTGCTCTACCCTATTATGCTTTACCATATTTTGCTATACTCTGCTCTGCTCTGCTTTGCTCTACTCTATTCTACTCAACTCTACTTTACTTTATTGTACATTGGCCTAAGCTAGCCAAGCCTAACCTAACCTAGCTCTTCTTTACTCTACTATACACTACTCTAACCCATCCTAGCCTAGCCTTGCCTACCCTAACTTAGCCTAGCCAAGCTTAGCCTAGCCTAGTCTAATCTAGCTCTACTCTACTCTACTCTACTATACTCTATTGTACTCTTCTTTACTCTACTTTACTCTACTCTACTCTACTCTAACAAAGTCTAGCCTAACCAAGCGAAACCTAGCTCTAATCCACACTACTCTAGCCTAACATAACCTAGGTCAGCCTAGCCTAACCTTGCTCTACTCTACTCAACTCTACTCTTCTCAGCTCTACATTACTCTTCTTTTCTCTGCTCTTCTTTACTCTACTCTACTCTACTCTACTCTACTCTAATGTACTGTATCCTAGCCTAACCTAACCTAGCTCTACTCTACCATACTCCATTCTACTCTACTTTAGCCTAGCCTACCCCAACCTAGCCTAGCTTGGTCTAACCATACTCTACTCTACTTTACTCTACTCTACTCTACTCTACTCTACTCTACTCTACTCTAATCTAGTCTAGTCTACTCTACTCTACTATAATCTAACCTAGCCTAACTTAACCTTGCTCAACCCTAATCTACTCTACTTTGCTTTGCATTGCTCTACTCTACTTTTTTACATAGCATAGCTCTACCCTACTTTACTTTGCTTTATTCTATTCTACTCTGCTCTGCTCTGCTCTCCTCTACTCTACTATAATATGCTCTACTCACTCTACTTTGCTTTACTGTAATCTACTCTTCTGTACTCTACTCCACTCTACTCTACTCTACTTTAACCTAGCTTACCCTAACCTAAGCTAACTCTACTCTACTCTACTCTATAATACCATACACTTCCCTAACCTAGCCTTACCTAGCAAGGCTAGCATACCTTACCCCAGCCTTGCCTTACCTAGTTTTACTTTATTGTGCTATACTCTACTCTACTCTAGCCTAGCCTATCCCAGCCTAGTTTAGCCTAACCTTGCTCTACTCTGCTTGTCTATGCTCTACTACACTTTGCTCTTCTCAACTCCGCTCCACTCTGTTATGCTCTATTCTACTCTACTCTGTGCTACAACCAAGCCTAACCTAGCTCTACTCTACTCTACCCTAGCCTAGCCTAACCTAGCTCTACCTTGCTCTACTATACTCTAGCATAGCCATAGCTTAGTCTAGCCTAACCTTCCTCTACTCTACTCTAATCTACTTTACTAAGCACTTCTCTACTCTACCTAAGCCTAGCCTAGCCTAACCTAGCCTAGCCTAACCTTGCCTAACCTAAGTTAGCTTTATTCTTCTCAGCTCTGCTCTACTCTACTATACTCTACAATGATCTGCTCTATTATGCTCTACTCTACTATGCTTTTCTTTGCTCTGATCTTCTCTGCTCTGCTCTGCTCTAATCTAGTTTACTATAGCTTTGCCTAACTTTCCCTAACCTTGCCTAGCCTATCCTAGCTCTACTCTACTCAATATTGTTCTACTCTACTCTACTCCAGCCTAGCCTTGCTTACCCTAGCCTCGCCTAGCATAGCCAAGCTTAGCCCAACCAAACCTTGCTCTACTCTATTCTACTCTACTCTGCTTTACTCTACTCTAGCCTAGCATAACCTTGCCTAATCTAGCCTAGCCTAGCTCTACTCTAGTTTACTATACTCTACTCTAACTAAGCTTAGCCTAGCCTATCTTAACTAAGCTCTACTCTACTCTATTACACTCTACTCTATTCCACTCTATGCTACTTTAGCCTTGCCTTGCCTGACTTAGGCTGGCTAGCCTAGCTCTACTCTAGTCTACTCTGCTTTGCTCTACTCTGTTCTATTTTATTATGCTCTCTACTCTACTCTTCTCTACTATGCTCTACTCCACTCTACTCTACTCTGCTTTAGTCTACTCTACTTTACTCTACTCTTCTTTAGTCTACTCAACTCTGCTCTACTGTACTCTAGCTTGGCCTAGCCTAACCTAACTCTACTCTACTCTAGCTTAAATTAGCCTAACATAGGTCTACTCTACCCTACTCTACTCTACTTCACTCTAATCGACTCTACTCTGCTCTTCTCTACTCTACTTTACTTTAGCCTAGTTTAACCTAGCCTAGCCTAGCCTAACCTAGCTCTACTCTACTCTGAGCTACTCTGCTCTGCTTTACTCTACTTTGCCCTACTTTTTTATGTCTACTTTTCTCTCTTCTACTCTATTTTGCTCTTCTACACTATGCTCTTGTCCACTCTGCTCAACTACACTCTACTCTGCTTTGTTCTGCACTACTTTGCTTTGTTCTGCTCTACTCTATTATGCTTTACTCAGCTCTACCAAGCTTTGCTCTCCTATTTTCTCCTCTCCTCTCCTCTCGTCTCGTCTTCTCTACTATACCCTACTCTACTCTACTCTACTCTGCTTTACTCTAATCTACTCTACACTTCTCTACATTACTCTACTCTACTCAACTCTAATCTACTCAACTCTACTCTACTCAACTCTACTCTACTCTACTCTACTCCACACTAGCCAAGCCTTATTTAACTCTACTCTTCTCAAGCCTAACTTAGTCTAGCATAGCTTGGCCTACCTTAGCCTACCCTAAACTAACCTACCTCTACTCTACATTACCTTACTCTACTCTACTCTACTCTTCTCTAACCTAGCCTACCTTAGCCTAACCTAGCTCTACTCTGCTCTATTCTACTCTATGCTATACTACTCTACACTACTCTGCTCTACTCTACTCTACTCTACTCTACACTAGTCTAGCCTACTGTAGCTGACCTAGCCTAGCCTAGCCTAAAATAACCTAACTCTACTATACACGACTCTACTGTACTCTACTCTACTCTAGTATAACCTTGCCTATCTTAACCAAGCTCTACTTCACTCTATTTTACTCTTCTCTACTCAAGCCTTGCCTTGCCTTGCCTAGCCTAGCAAATCCTAACCTAGACTTGCAAAGCATAACCTAACTCTACTCTACTCTGCTCTACTCTGCTTTGTTATGCTATGCTATGCTCTGCACTTCTCTACTCTGCTTTACTCTACTCTACTCTTCTCTGCTCTACTCTTCTCTACTCTACTCCTCTTTGTTATGTACTATAGCCTAGCCAAACCTAGCTCTACTCTGCTCAACTCCTCTACTCTACTCTAGCCTAACCTAGCTTAGCCAACCATATCCTTGCCTAGCCTAGCTTGCACCACTGTGTTATGCTATGCTCTACACTTCTCTACTCTGCTCTACTCTACTCCACTGTACTCTACTCTACTCAACTCTTCTCTAACCTAGCCTAGCATAACCTTCCTCTTGTCTTCTCTACTCTAGCCTAGTCTAGCCTAGCCTAGCTCTATTTAACTTTGCTCTACTATACTTTGCTCTTCTCTACTCTACTCAGCCCTGCTCTACTCTACTCTACTCTACTATAATTTACTCTTCATTACTCTACTCTACTCTACTATATTATACTCTACTCTACTCTACCCTAGCCTAATCTAACCTAGCCATGCCTAGCCTAGCCTAGCATAGCCTAACCTAGCTTTACTCTACTTAACTCTATTATACTCTACTTTATTCTATCTTAACCTAGCTCTCTTCTTCTCTACTCTACTCTACTCTACTCTAGCTTAGCCTAGCCTAACCTAGACTAACATAGCTCTGCTCTATTCTAGTTTGCTCTACTCTACTCTACTCTACTCTACTCTATTCTACTCTACTCTTGTCTGCTCTACTCTACTTTGCTCTGCTCTGTTATACTCTACTCTATTCTACTCTACCCTACTCTAGCCTAACCTAACCTAACCTACCTCTACTCTACTCTACTCTACTAGCCAAACCATTCTTAGCCTATCCTAACCTAGCCTAACCTAGCTCTACTCTACTCTACTCTACTTTGCTCTACTCTATAATACCTTAACCAAGCTTAGCCTGGCCTAGCCTTACTTAGCCTAACCAAGCTTTACTCTACTCTACTCTACTCTACTCTGTCTTGTTATGCTCTACTCTACTTTGCTCTACTCTACTTTGCTCTGCTCTACTATACTCTTCTCTACTCTTCTCTACTCTACTCTACTCTACTTTCCTCTACTCTACTATACTCTACTCTGGTGCACTCTATTCTACTCTATCCTTGCCTAGCTTAGCCTCGTCCAATCTTGTTCTACTCTACTCTACTCCACTTTAGCCTAGCCTAGCCTAGCCTACCATAGCATAGCCTATCCTTGCCTAGCCTAACATAACTTAGCTCTACTCTACACTATTATACTTTACTAAATTTGACTCTATTCTACTCTACTATACTCTACTCTACTCTTCAATCACTTAGCCTGGCTTAGCCTAACTTAGCTTTACTCTACTCTATTCTACTTTACTCCAACCTAGCTTAGCCTAACCTTGTCTAGCCTAACCTTGTTTTGCTCTACTATGTTATGTTCTACTCTTTTTTTCTCTACTCTACACTATTCTACTCTGGTCTGCTCTACTCTACCTTGCTTTACTCTATTGTACTATAGTCTAGCCCAACTAACCTTGCTCTACCCTACTCTACTATAGACTAGCCTAGCCCAGCCTAGCCTAACCTTGCCTTGCCAAGCCGAGCCTAGCCTCTACAGCCTAGCCTAGCCTAACCTAGCTCTGCTCTACTCTACTCTATATTACTCTTCTCTACTCTACTTTACTCTACTCTACTCTTCTCTTACCAAGCCTAGCCTAGCCAAGCTGAACATAGCTCTAATCTACACTACTCTAGCCTAGCCTACTTTGCCTAGCATAGTATAACTGAGCTTTAATCTGCTTTGCTTTGCTCTACTATGCTCTGCTCAACTCTGTATTGCTCTACACTTCTTTGCTCTGCTCTACTTTGTTATGCTCTTCTCTATTCTACTCTACTCTATTTTACTCTACTCTACTATACTCTATCTTATCCTATCCTAACCTTGCTCTACTCTACTTTACTCTAGTCTCCTCTACTCTTCTCTATTCTACTATAGTCTAGCCTTGCCTAGCCTAGCCTACCCTCGGCTAGCCTAACCTAAGCTAGCTCTACTCTAATGTACTCTACACTACTTTACTCTACTCTACTTTGTGTTAGCCTAACCAATCCTACCTTAGCCTAGCCTCACCAACCCCACCTTAGCCTAGCCTAGATGGCCTTAGCATAGCCCTAATTACCTCTGCTCTACTCTACTCTGCTCTACTATGCACTACTCTATGCAACACTTCTTTGCTCTATATTTCTCTGCTCTGCACTTCTACTCTACTATGCTCTACTCTACTTTTCTCTACTCTACTCTACTCTCCTTTCCTCTCTTCTCTTATATTCTACTCTACTCTACTCTACTCTACTTTACTCTACTCTAATTTACTCTACTCTACTCTCCTCTACTCTACTCTTCTCTACTCTACTTTACTCTACTCTTCTCTACACTACTCTAATGTAGGTTAGCCTAACCCAGCCTAGCTTAATAAAGCTCTACTCTACTCTACTCTAGCTTATCCTAGCCTAACCTAGCTCTACTCTACCCTATTCTACTATACTCTACTCCACTCTACTCAACTTCACTCTACTCTAGCCTAGCCTAGCATAGACAAACTTAGCCTAGCCTAACGAAGCCTAAAGTAGCTATACTCTATTGTACTCTACTTTACTAAACTCTGGTCTAATCTATTATAACCTAACCTAGCCTAGCCTAACTTAACCTAGCTCTACTCTACTTTACTCTAGCCTAGCTTAGCCTAACCTAATCTAACTCTACTCTAGTATGCTCTTCTTTGCTCTCCTCTACTCATCTCTTCTCGGATCTACTCCACTCTGCACTACTCTGCTCTACACTACCATACTATCCTCTACTCTTCTTTACTCTACTCTACACGACTATACTTTAGCTTAGCCAAGCCTAACCTAGCTCTACTCTGCTCTTCTCTACTTTACTCTACTCTACTCTACTCTACTCTAGCCTTGCCTAGTCTAGCCTATCTTAGCCTAGCTTAACCTAGTTCAACTCTACTCAACTCTACTTATCCTAGCCTAACCTAACCTAGCTCAACCTTACTCCACTCTACTCTACTCTACTCTACACAACTTTAGCCTAGCCTAGCCTAGTCTAACCTAGCTCTACTTTACTTTACTTTACTCTTCTTTTTTCATTCTATTATGCTTTTCTCTTCTCTGCTCTGGTATATTTTTCTTCACTCTACTCTGCTTCCTCTTTCTACGCTCTATTGTGCTATACTCTCCTCTCCTCTACTCTGCTCTGCTCTATTCTACTCTGCTTTACACTGCTCTACTCTTCTCTACCCTGCTCTCCTCTACTCTCCTCTCCTCTACTCTACTCTACACTACTCAACTCTAATCTTCTCTACTCTACTCTACTCTATCCTAACCAAGCCTTGATTAGCCTAACCTAACTCTACTTTACTCTACTATTCTCTACTCTTCTCTAACCTAACCTAGCTTAGCCTAGCCTAAAACTACCTTGCTTAACTCTGCCCTACTCTGCTCTAATCTACTCTACTCTACTCTTCTTTGTCATACTCTGCTTTACTCTACTCTGCTCTATTCTACTATTATATAGCATAGCCTAAGCTATCCTAGCCTAACCCAGCTCTACTATACTTTACTGTGCCCTACTCTACTGTAATCTACTCTACTCTACCCTACTCTAGGCTAGCCTTACTGATGATACCCTACTTAGCACAACTTAACCTTGCTCTACTCTACTCTACTCTACTCTTCTATACTTTACTCTATTATACTCTACTCTAAGTTTTCCTTGCCTAACTTAGCCTAGCTTAGCTCTACTATACTTTGCTCTACTATACTCTTCTTTACTTTACTCTACTCTACTCTACTCTACTCTATTCTACTCTACTCAACTCTACTCTACTCTTGCTAACCCTAGCCTAGCCTAACCTAACCTAGAATATCCTATCCTAGCTTAACCTAACCTAGCTCTACTCTACTCTACTCTCTGCTACTCTACTTTACTCAACTCTAACCTAGCCTAGTTAACTTCGCCTAACTTAGTTCAACACTACTCTCCTCTATCCAAGCTTAGCCTAACATAGCACTGCTCTACTCTGCTCTGCTCTACTCTGCTCTACTCTACTCTACTTTACTCTACTTTGCACTAGTCTACTCTTTTCTACTATCCCCTGCTCTACTCTGCTCTACTCTACCCTACTCTACTCAACTCTAATCAACTCTACTCTATTTCACTCTAATCTACTCTACTCTAGCCTAGTTTAGCCTAGCTTAGTCTAGCCTAACCTAACCAAGCTCTACCTTACTCTACTCTACTATGCTCTAACCTAGCCTAGTCTTGCTTAGCACTTCTCTGCTCTACTCTACTCTGCTTTGCTCTATTATATGATACTCTATTCTACTCTTCTCAACTCTGCTCTGCTTTGCTTTACTTTATTCTACTATACTCTGCTCTGTTCTAATCTACTCTATTATAGTCTACTCTTCTCTACTCTACTCTACTCTGGTCTACTCTACTCTACTTTGGTCTGTTCTGCTTTACTCTTCTCCATTTTGCTCTACCCTACTCTACTCTACTCTGCTCTAGCCTAGCCTAGCCAAACTTAACCTAGCTCTACTCTACTCTACCTAACTCTACTCAACTCTAGCCAAGCCTGACCTAGCTCTGCTCTACCCTACTCTACTCTGCTCTTCTATTCCTTAGTCTACTTTACTCAACTTTAGCAAAGTCTGGCCTAGCATAGCCTCACCTTATCGAGCTTTACTCAACTCTATTCTACTCTACTCTGCTCGAGGCTAACCTAACCTTGCCTACCATAGCTAGCTTAACCTAGCTCTACTCTACTCTAATCTAACCAAGCTTAACTTAGCCTACCCTAGCTTTACTCTGCTCTACTCTGCTCTTCTTGGCTCTACTCTACTTTGTTCTGCTTGACTATGCTCTATAGTTCTCTTCTTTACTCTACTCTACTCTGCTCTACTTTATTCTACTCTACTCTTCTTTAACCTAGCTTGAGCTAGCTCTACTCAACTCTACTCTACTCTCCTCTCCTCTTGTCACCTCTACTCTTCTATCCTCTCCTCTCTTCTCATCTTCTATACTTTACTCTTCTCTAATTTACTTTACTCTACCACACTCTTCTCTACCCTGCTCCACTCTACTCTGCTCTACTCTACTCTACTCTACTCTAGCAAAACATAGCTTAGCCTTACCTAATCTAGGTCTACTCTACTTAACTCTACTATACTCTACTATAGCCAAGCCTAATTGAGCTCTACTATACTCTACTCTACTCTACTTTACTCTAGCTAGCCTAGACTAGCATAGCCCAGCATAGAATAACCTATCTATGCTCTACTCTACTCAACTCTACTTTACTCTACTCTGCATTGCTCTGCTCTAATATGCTTTGCACTGCATTGCTCAACTCTGCTCTTCTTTTCTTTACTATCCTCTGCTTTACTTTCCACTTCTTTACTCTACTCTACCCTACTTTTTTCTACTCTACTCTACTCTACTCTACTTTACTCAACTCTACTCTATTATACTCTAGCCTAACCTAGCCTAATCATGGTATACTCTAATACTCGACTCATCTCTAGCTTAGACTTGCCTTGCTTAGCCTATCCTATCCTAGCCTCGCCTAACCTAGCCTTACCTAATCTAGCTCTACTCTACTCTACTCTACTCCGCTCTACTCTACTCTCCTCCACTCTACCCTACTCTACTCTACTAAAATAGATTCTACTCTACTATACTCTAGTCAACTCTACCCTGACCTAGCCAAGCCTAACTTAACTCTACTCTTCTCCACACTACCCTAGCCTATTTAGCTCTACTCTACTCTACTCTGCTCTACTCTACTCAACTCTGCTCTACTCTACTCTACCCTACTCTTCTCTACTTTTCTTTACTCTACTATAGCCTAGTTTAGTCTCGCTTAACCTAACCTAGCCTAACCAAGCTCTACTCTAGTCTGCTCTAATTTGCTCTAGCCTCAATTAGCCTAGCCTAGCTCTACACTTCTATGCTCTACTCTGCTCAGCTCTGCTATACTCCACTCTATTCTATTATGCTCTACTCTACTCTACTTTGCTCATCTACTATGCTCTACTCTACTCTACTCTACTCTAGCCTTGCTTATCTTAGCTTAGCTTAGCCTAACTAAACCTAGCCTAACCTAGCTTTGCTTTACTCCAATCTACTATGCTCTATGCTTCTGTACGTTACCCTACACTCAACTTTGTTCTACTCTACTCTTCTCTGCTTTGCTCTACTCTACTCTTATTTAATAAAGCCTAGCCCTGCCTAATGTAGCCTAACCTAACCTATCCTAACCTAGCCTAGCCAAACCTAACCTAGCTTGACCCTACTCCACTTTAATCTACTCACTCTACTCTAGCCTAGCCTAACCTAGCCTTGTCTATCTTAGCCTAACCAACCTCTACTCTATTCTACTATACTCTATTATACTCTACTCTACTCCACTCTATGCTACTCTACTTTACTCTAAGCAAGCCTAGCATAGCCTAACCTAGCTCTACTTGGCCCTACTCAGCTCAAGTCTGCTCTGCTCTACTCTACTCTACTATGTTCTACTCTACTTTTCTCTGCTTTGCTCTTTTATGCACTACTCAACTCTACTCAACTGCACTTGCCTTTCTTAGCCTAGCCTAGCCTAGCTTAACTGAGCCTTACTCTACTCTACTCTACTCTACTCTACTCTTCTATACTCTTCTTTACCCTAGCTTAGCCAAACTTAAATATGCTATACACTATTATACTCTACTCTGCTATACTCTAAAATAGCTTAACCTAGCTATCCTAACCTAGCTCTACTTTGCTCTACTCTACTCTAGCCTAGCTTAGCCTACCCTTGCCCAGCCTTGTTTACCCTCATCTAGCTATGCCTAACCTAACTCTGTGTAGCTTTGTTCTACACTACTCTACTCTACTCTATAATGCTCCAGCCTAGCCTAGCATAATGTAGCTCTACTCTACTCAACTCTACTCTACTATACTCTACTCTAGCCTAGTATAGCCTAGCCTTGTATATCTAAGCATATTCAAGCCAAACCTAGCTCTCCTATACTCTAATCTAGTATGCTCTACTCTACTCTACTCCACTCTACTCTAACATAGCCTATCCTATTTGTACTCTACTCTTTTTTACTCTACTCTACTCTACTCTACCCTAGCCTTAGTTAGCCTACCATAGCTTAGCCTAGCCAAACCTTGCTTTGCTCATCACTACTCTATTTTGTTCAACTATGCTCTACTTTTCTCTACTCTATTTTGCTCTACACTTCTCTACTCTGCTCCACACTACTCTACTCTTCTTCGCTCTACTCTACTATGCTATCCTCTACTCTACTATACTGTACTCTACTCTACTCTAACCAAACCTAGCTTAGCCTAGTCTAACCTTACTCTACTCTACTCTACCCTACTCGAGCCTTGCCTAGCCTAACCTAACTGTGCTCTGCTATACTTTTCCCAGTTTTGCTCTTCTCTTCTCCACTTTATTTTACTCTAGCCTAGCCTAACCTGGTCTAATCAAACCTAACTCTACTCTACTATACTATACTATACTATACTCTATCTACTTTACTCTACTCTAACCTAGCCTAACTTAGTAGAGTTTAGCCTAACTTAGTTCTTTTATTCTTTGCTCTACTTTTCTCAACTCTATTGTACTCTAGTCTATTTCTCTACTCTGCCCTACTCTACTAAAGTCTTCTTAACTATACTCTGTTTTTCTCTACTACGCTCTTCTCTACTCTATCCTAGCCTAGCGAGAATAGACTAGCCTAATCGAGCTCTACTCTACTCTACTATTTTCTATGATTCTCTACTCTACTTAACTCCAGCTTAGCCTGGGCTACCCTAGCCTGATTCAGCTATACAAAAATCTACTCTGCTCTACTCCACAAAACTCAACTCTACTATCCTATACTCTACTATACTCTACTCTATTCTACTCTACTATACTCTACTCTAATTTAATCTAGTATAGCCTTGCTTAGCCTAGTCTATCCAAACTCTACTCTTCTCTACTCTACTATAGCCTACCCAAGCCTAGCCTAACCTAACTCTGCACTGTCCTATTCTACTCTGCTTTGCTCGACTCTACTTTACTCTTCTCTGCTCTACTCTTCTCTACTCTACTCTATTATACTCTAGCCTAGCCTAGCCCAAACTTGCCATACTCCACCTTACTCTACTCCACTCTACTCTAATGTATAATAGCCTAGCTTAACCTCGGTTAACCTAGCCTAGCCATACCTAGCCTCACCTAACCTAACCTTGCTCTACTCTACCCTGCTCTCCTTTATTCCACTCTACTCTACTCTACTCTACTCTAATCTACTCTAATCTACTTTACTCTACTCAAACCAAACCAAGCTTAGCTATATTCTACTCTACTCTATCCTAGCCTAACAAAACTTAGCTCTTCTTTACTTTGCTCTACTCTGCTATACTCTACTCTTCTCTCCTCTACTCTGCTATGCTCTACTCTTCTCTGCTCTACTCGACACTTCTCTGCTCTACTCTGCTTTGCACTACTCTACTCTTCTCTTCTCTACTCTACCCCAGTCTATTCAATTGTACTCTATTATGCTCTTCCCTGCTCAACTTCTACTCTGATTTGCTCTTCTCTGCTCTGCTCTTCTCTACTTTACTCATCTCTATGCTAATCTACTCTAGCCTTATTTATCCTAGCCTAGTCTAACCTAGCCTAACCAAGCTCAACTCTATTATAGTGTAGTCTACTCTACTCTATTCTAACCTAGCCTAACCTAACCTTACTCTACACTACTCTACTCTACTCTGCTCTACTCTATTATGCTTCACTCTGCTCTACTATCTCTACTCCTCTGATCTCTGCTCTGCTCTGCTCTATCCTACTCCACTCTACTCTACCCAAGCCTAGTCTAGCCTAAACAAACTTAGCTCTACTCCACTATACTCTTCTCTACTCAACTCGACTTTAACCTAGCCTCGCCTAGCCAAACCTTGCCCAACCTAACCTAGCTATCTTGTACTCTACTATCTCTACTCTACTCTGCTCTCCTCTTCTCTGCTCGACTTTTATTTAAAGTTTTTTGCTCTGCTCTACTTTGCTATACTCTACTTTTCTCTACTATACTCTAGCCTAGCTTAGGTTAACCTAGCTTTCCTCAGCTCTCCTTTTCTCTACTCTACTCTACTCAGCTCCACTTTACACTACTTTGCCAAGCCTAGCTTAGCATAGCCTACCCTAACCTTGCTCTACTCAACTCTACTCTACTCGAGCCTAGCCTAGCCTTGCTTCATCTAGACTAGCCAAGCATAGCTCAACCTTGCTCTACTCTACTCTACCCTACTATACTCTAATTTGCTCTACTCTACTCTTCTCTACTATACTCTTCTCTACTCTACTCTACTCTACTCTACTCGAATGTAGGCTAACCTAGCCTAACTTAGCCTAACGTAGCCCAACTCTACTCTGCTCTACTCTTCTCAGCTCTTTTATGCTCTGCTATGCTCTTCTCAATTCTACTCTTTTTTCTATATTATTCTCTGCTCTATTTTACTCTACTTTGCTCTACTTTACTATACTCTACTAAAGCTTAGCCTAGCTTAGCCTTCCCTAGCCTAATAAAGCTAAACTCTACACTGCTATGCTCTACTCTATACTACTTGAGCCTAGCCTTGCTTAGCCTATCCTTTCCTAGCCTAACCTAACCTAGCGTTACTCTCTTCTACTCTATTGTAAACCTGCCTAGCCTAGCCTCGCCTAACCTAGCTCTACTATATTCTACTCTACTATATTCTACTCTACTATAGTCAAGCTTAGCCTACCCTATCCTAGCCTTGCCTAACCTAGCATAGCTTAGCCCATCCTAACTCCGCTATGCTCTACTCTACTATGCATTGCTCTAGTCTACTCTGGTCTTCTCTGCTCTTCTATGCTCTTCACTACTCTACCCTATTGTACCTTATCCTAGCATAGCCTAACCTAACCTAGCCCTACTCTACTCAACTATGCCCTACTCGAACTAAGCCTAGCCTAGCCTAGTTTAGCCTAACTTATTCTAACCACCCTAGTCGAGCAAAACCTTATTCTACTTTTCTCTACTCTATTTTATTCTACTATAGCCAACTTAAGCTTAACTTAGCCTTATGCTAATATACTTTACCCTACTCTACTCTCCTCTACCCACGCTAGCCTAGTTTAGCCTCACCATGCCTAGTTGCCTAACCTATCCTAACCTAACCTTGCCTAGCTTTGCCTAGCCTTCTCTACTCTGTTATACTCTACCCTACTCTACTTTATCAACTATACTCTATTTTTTTCTACACTAGCTTAGCTAAACCTAACTTAGCTTTATGTTACTCTACTCTACACTAGCCTAACATAGCCTATCCAAACCTAGCCTAACCTAACCTAGCCTAGCCTAGCCATGTCTTACTATACTCTAACCTAGCCTAGCCTAACCTAACCTAGCTTAGTCTAGCTTAGCCTTGCTCTGCTCTGCTCCACTCTGCTATACTCAAATCTATTTTAGTCAACTCTAGCATTGCTAATTTTAACATAGCTCTATGCTACTCCACTTTACTTTATTCTACTCCATTTTATCCAAACCTAGCCTAGCCTAGCATGGCTTAGCCTAACCTAGCCTAGG
This sequence comes from Vanilla planifolia, assembly GCA_023846275.1. Lineage (NCBI taxonomy): Eukaryota > Viridiplantae > Streptophyta > Magnoliopsida > Asparagales > Orchidaceae > Vanilla > Vanilla planifolia. Next base: position 250,659 of record JAIUJO010000678.1, on the reverse strand, counting down.
ATAGCCAAGCCTCACTATACTCTACTACACCCTATTATAGTATACTCTACTCTTGCCTAGCCTAACCTAGCCTAGCCATGCCTAACCTAGTCTTACTTTATTCTACTTTACTCTACTCTATTTTATTTTACTCTAGCCAAGCTAAGCTTAACATAGCTTCATCCTACATTACTCTACTCAACTCAACTCTGCTCTACTCTACTCTAACCTACCCTAGCCAAGCCTAACCTAGCTTTACTCTTCTCTGCTCTACTCTACTCTAGTCTACTCTAGCCTAGCCTAGCCAAGTGTAGCCAAACCTAGCCTAACATAGCTCTACTCTTCTCTAATCTACTCTACTCTGCTATACTATAATCTATTCTACTCCACTTTACTTTACTCCACTTTACTCCACTCTACTTTATTAAACTATTCTCAACTCTACTATGCAATACTCTACTCTACTTATCTATACTCTACTCTACTCTAGTCTACTCTACTTCAGTCTAGCCTAGTTTAACCTAACTTAGCTTTACTTTACTCTACTCAAATCTAGCCTAGCCTAACCTAGCATGGCTTAGCCTAGCAATGCCTAACTTAGCCTAACCTAGCTCATCTCTACTCTACTCTAGACTACTCTGCTCTACTCTACTCTGTTCTGCTCTACTCTGCTCTACTTTTCTCTTCTCTACTCTCCTCTGCTCTACTTTACTTTGCTCATCTCTTCTCTACTTAACTCTACTCACTCTACTCTAGCCTAGCATAGCATAGCCTAGCCTAGCCTAACATAGCTCAACTCTACTCTACTCCACTCTACCCTTGCCTTGCCTTGCCTAACCTAGCTCTACTCTACTCTACATTAGTCTGCTCTGCTCAGCTCTACTCTACTCTATTCCATTGAACTCTAGCCCAGCTTATCCTAGCCAAGCCTAACCTAACTTAGCTCTACTCTACTCTAGCCTAGCCTAACCTTGCCTTGCCTAGCCTTGCTAAGCCTAGCCTCGTGTAACCTAGCTCTACTCTACTTTACACTAATCTACTATATTATACTCTACTCTACTTTACACTACTGCAATCTAGCCTAGACTAGCTTAGCCTAGCCTAACCTAACTCTACTCTATTCTACTCTACTCTACTCTACTCTACTTTACTCAAACCTAACCTAACCTAGATGTACTCTACTTTACTCTAGCCTAGGTTAGCCTAACTGAGCTCTACTTTACTCTACTATGCTCTGTTCTTTTTTATTGCTTTACTCTACTCTGCTCCATCTACTCTATACTACTCTACTATTTTGTTCTACTTTGCTCTACTCTTCTTTGCTCTACTCTGCTTTGCTCTAATCTTCTCTACTCTACTCTACTCTATTTTGCTCTAAACTAGCCTAGTAGAACCTAAACTAGCTCTACTCTACTCAACTCTATTCTGCAATGTTCTACTCTGGCCTATCTTAATCAGGGCTAGCCTAACCTTGTTCTACTCTACATTGCTTCATTCCACTCTACACTACTCTAATCTAACCAAGCTTAGCATAGCCTACTCTATGTAACTCTACTCTACTCTACTCTAGCAAAGCTTAACCTAACTTAGCTCTGCTATACTCTGCTCTGGTCTGATCTACTCTACTCTACTATATTCAACTCAACTCTACTCAACTCTACTATATTCTACTCTACTCTACTCTACTCTAACCTAGCCAAGCCTAGCCTAACCTAGCTCTACTCTACTCTGCTCTAACTTAGCCAAGCCTAATATAGCTCTGTTTTATTCTGCTCTACTCTACTCTACCCTGCTCAAGTCTGCTTTGCTCTTCTCTACTCTACTCTACTTTGCCATACCTTACTCAAACCTGGCATAGCTAGCCTAGTTTATCCTAACCCAATCTAATCTCACCAAGCCTTACTCAATTCTACTCTACTCTATTTTATTATACTCTAGCCAAGCTAAACAAAACTTAGCCAAGTCTAGCCTAAGTAATCATAACCTAACGTCTCCTAGCTTAGCCTAGCTTTACTCGACTCTATTATACTCTACTCTACCACAGTCCATTTTATTCTACTCTAGCTTAGCTAAGTCTAAATTATCTCTATGCTATTCTACTCTACTTTAGCCAAACATAGCCTATCCTAACCTAGCCTAGGCTAACCTAGTCTAGCCAAGCTCAGTCTTACTATACTCTACTCTACCCTACTCTACACTACTTTAGCCTAACCTAACCTAGCCAATGCTAACCTTGCCTAGACTAGCCTGGTTTTGCTCTACTCTACTCTATTTTATCCTAGCTTAGCTAATCCTAACTTAGCTCTATGCTACTCTACTCTACTCTATTCTACTCTAACCTAACCTAGCCTAGCCTAACCTAGCCTACCCTAGGCTAGGCTTACTATACTCTACTCTACCCTACTCTAGTCTACTCTACTTTAGCCTACTCTACTCTACTTTAATCTACTCTATTTTATTTTACTCTAACCTAGCTAAGCCTGACAAAGCTCTGTCCTACTTTATTCTACTCTACTCTACTCTACTCTATTGTACTCCTCTCTACACTACTATACTCCACTCTAGCCTACTCTACTCTAGTCTACTTTACTCTACTCTACTCTACTCTATCCTACCCTACCCTAACCTAGCCTAGCTTAGCCTAGCCTAACCTATCCTTGCCAAACCTAACCTCACCTAGCCTAGTCTAGGCAAACTCTACTCTACTCTACTCTACTATATTTTATTCTACTCTAGCCTAGCTAAGGCTAACCAAGCTTTGTACTGCTATACTCTACCCTACTCTAATCTAGCCTAAGCTAGCCAAGTCTAGCTTAGCTTAACCAAACCAAACCTTGCCTTACCTAGCCTTACTATATTATAGTCTAAACTACTCTACTATACTCCACTCTACTTTATTCTACTCTAGCTTTGCCTAGCCTAGCCTACCATAGCCTAACCAAGCCATGCCTAGCCTAGCTTTATCTACCCTAGCCTAGCTTAACCTAGCCAAGTAGAGCCTAGCCTAACCTATTCTAAGCAAACCTCACCTAGCCTAAGATAGCCTTACCCTACTCTACTCTAGCTTAACTAAGCCTAACCTAGCTCTATACTACTTTACTCTACTCTAGCCAAATATAGCCTTACGTAGCTTAGCCTGACCTATCCATACTATACACTACTTTACCTAGCTCTACTCTACTCTACTCTACTCTTGACTAGCCTAGCCTAACTTAACCTCACCTAGGCTCGACTCTACTCTGCTCTATTATATTCTACTCTTGCCTTACGAAGCCTAACTTAACTCTGTGCTACTCTACTCTACTCTATTCTACTCTATCCTAACCTCGCCTAACCTAGCCTTGCCTAGCTTAACCTAGCCTTACTATACTCTATTCTACCCTACTCTACTCTATTCTAATCTAGCTTAATCTAGCCAAGCGTAGCCTAACCTCACCTAAGCTCTACTCAGCCTTGCTCTACTCTACTCTGTTCTACTAAACTCTACTCTACTTTGCTCTAATCTGTGCTACTCTATTTAGCTCTACTCTACTCTTCTCTCCTCTACTCTGTTCTACTCTACTGTGCTCTACTCTGCTCTGCTCTATTCTGCTCTACTTTGCTCTTCTATGCTATTCTCTTCCTTGCTCTGCTCTACTCTGCTCTAGTTTACTTTACTCTAGTTTACTCTACTCTATTATACTCTATAATATTTTATTCTAATCTAGCCTAGTTATGCATAACTTAGCTCTATGCTCCTCTACTTTCCTCAAATTCACTCTAGCTTAACCTATCCTAGCCTAGCCAACCTAACATAGCCTAGCCCAACCTATTATACTCTACCAAACTCTACTCTACTCTACTCTACTCTAACCTAGCCTAACCTAACCTAACCTCGCTTAACCTAGCCTAACCTTCCTTTACTCTACTCTACTCTATTTAATTCGACTCTATCCTAGCTAAGCCTATCTTAGCTCTATGTTGCTCTACTCTACTCTACTCTACCCTAACCTAACTTAGCCTTGCCTAACCTACCTCAGTCTAACATAACGAAACATAGCCCAACCATACTATACTCTACTCTACCCTACTATAGTATACACTACACTAGCCTAGCCTAGCCTAGCCATGCCTAGCATAGCCTTACTCTACTCTACTCTAGCATAGCTAAGCCTAAATTAGCTTCATACGACTCAACTTTACTCTACTTTAGCCTATCCTATCTTACCCTAGCCTAATCTATCTTAGCCTTACTCAGTTATTCTATAATATACTCTGCTCGACTCTTCTTTACTCCAGTCTACTTTACTCGACTCTAGCTTAGCCTAGCCAAGCCTAACCTAGCCCAGCCAGACCTAGCCTAACCTAGCTTAACCTATCCAAACCTGACCTCACCTAACCTTGCTTGGCCTTACTCTACTTTACTCTACTCTATTATATATTATTATACTCTACTCTTACCTAGCTAAGCCTAACATAGCTCTATGCTACTCTATACTACTCTACTCTATTCTACTCTTACTTAACCTAGCCTAGCCTAGCTTAGCCTACCATAACCTTGAATAGCCTAGCCTAGCCTTGCCTTGTAGCCTAGACTAACCTAGCATTATTAAGCCTAACCTAGCTCTACATTGCTCTACTCTGCTCTACTCCTCTATGCTTTACTATGCTCTGCTCTGCTCTACCTTACTCTACTCTACTTTGTCATTTCTACCCAGCTCTACTCTACTCTACTCTACTCTACTCCAACCTAGCATAGCCTAGCCTCACCTAACCTAGCTATATTCTACTCTACCCTACTCTACTCTACTCTACTCTACTCTATCTAGCTTAGCCTTACCAACCTAACCTAGCTATGTTCTACTATACTCTGCTTTTCTTTTCTTTTCTCTACTTTGCTCTCCTTTGCTTTATTCTACTCTGCTCTACTCTATGATGCTTATCTTTGTTCAGCTTTTCTTTGCTCTACTCTACTCTACTCATCTCTGCTTTACTTTACTCTGCTTTACTCAACTATGCTCTATCATACTCTACTATACTCTACTCTAATCTAGCTTCACCTTGCCTAGCCTAACCTAACTCTACTCTACTCAACTCTGCTCTGCTATTCAAGCCTTACCAAGCCTTGCCTTTGCAAGCCTAACCGAGCCTAACCTGACCTAGCTCATCTCTACCCCACATTACTCTACTCTAATCTATTCTACTCTACTCAAGCCTAACTTAGCCTAGCCTAACCTAGCTCTACTCTACTCTACTCTTCTTTACTCTACTCTACCTTACTCTACTTTGCCCTACTCTTCTCTATTATACTATACTATACTCTACTCTACTCTAAATACTCTACTTTACTATACTCTAGCTAAGCTTTGCAAAGCCTAACCAGACCTAGCCTAACCTAGCTCTACCTTAATCTACTCTACTACTCCCCTCTAGCCCAGCCTAGCTTAGCCTAGCCTAGCCTGACCTGACCTAGCTTATCTCTACTCTATCATACTCTACTCTACTCTACACTTCTCTTCCCTTCTCTACTCTGATCTACTCTCCTCTGCTCTCCTCTCCTACCCTCTCCTCTCCTCTCCTCTATTAGAGGGCAAGCTAGGATAGGCTATGCTAGAGTTGAGTAGAGTAGAGTAGAGTAGAGCTCAGTTAGGCTAGGCTGGCCTATGCTAGCCTATGCTAGAGTAGAGTAGAGTAGAGTTGAGTATAGCAAAGAAGAGCAAAGTAGAATAGAGAAGAGCAAAGTAGAGTAAGGTAGAGCAAAATAGAATAGAATAGAGTAGAGTAGAGTAGAGCAGTTTAGAGCTGAGTAGAATAGAGCTGGATTATGCTATGCTAGGTTAGGCTAGGCAAGGGTAAGCTAGGTTAGAGTTTAGTAGGGTAGAGTAGAGTAGACTAGAGTAGAGTATAGTAACATAGAGTAAAGTAGAGTAGAGGAGAGAAATGGAGAGGGGAGGAGAGGAGAGTAAAAGAGAGGAGAGGAGAGCAGGTTAGAGCAGAGCAGAGTAGAGTAGAGCAAAGTAAAGCAAAGAAGAATAGAGCAGAGTAGAGCAGATTAGAGAAGAGATTAATGGAGCAGAGATGAGCAAAGCTAGTTTAGGTTAAGCTAGGCTAGAGTAGAGCAGAGTAGAGTAGAGTCGAGTAAAACAGAGCAAAGCTTGGTTAAGTTAGGTTATGCTAGACAAGGCTAGGCTAGGGTATACTAGAGTAATAGAAAAAAGCATAGTAGAGTAGAGCTAGGTTAGGTTAGGTTAAGCTTGGTAAGTCTAGGTTAGAGTAGAGTAGAGCAGAGTAGAGCAGAGTAGAGCAGAGTAAAAAAAGTAGAGTAGAGCAAAGTAGAGTATAGTTAGATTAGGCTAGGTTAGGTTAGAGTAGAGTAGAGTATAGTAAAGTAGAGTTTAGTAGAAAAGAGTAGAGTAGAATAGAGCTAAGTTAGGCTAAGCTAGTTTAAGGTTAGTTAAGCTTGGCTAAGCTAGGCTAGAGTAGAGTTTAGTATATTAGAGTAGTGTAGAGTTGAGTTAGGTTAGGCTAGGATATGTTAGAGTATAGTAGAGTAGAGTAGAGTAGAGTAGAGAGTAGAATAGAGTAGAGTATCATAGAGATAGGTTAAACTAGGCTAAGCTAGTGTAACGTAGTGTAGAGTAAAGCAGAGTAGAGTAAAGTATAGTAGAATAGAGCTCAATTAGGCTAGGCTAGGCAAGGCCAGAGTAGAGTAGAGTTAAGTAGAGCAGACTAGAGTAGAGCAGAGTAGAGTAGAGTAGAGTAGAGTTAAGCAGAGTTGAGTAGAGCATAGTAGAGCAAAGTAGAGTAGACCAGAGTAAAGCTAGGTTTGGCTAAGCTAGACTAGGTTAGGCTAGGTTATAGTAGAGTAGAGTAAAGTAGAGTGGAGTAGTGTATAGTATAATGGAGTTGAGTAGAGTAGAGCAAGGTTAGGTTAGGCTATGTTAGGCTTGGTTAGGTTAGGCTATGTTAGAGTAGAGTAGAGTACAGTAGAGTAGAGCAGAGTAGAGGAGAGCTTGGTTAGGTTAGGCTAGGTTACGCTTTGTTAAAGTTAGTTAGAGTTGAGCAGAGTAGAGCAAAGAAGAGTAGAGAAAAGTAGAGCAAAGAAGAGTAGAACAGAGCAGAGTAGAGTACAGCAAAGCAGAGTAGAGCTAACCTAGGCTGGGCTAGGCTAGGTTATGGTTGAGTTGAGTAGAGTAAAGTAGTGCTAAGTTAGGTTAGGCTATGCCAGGCAAGGGTATAGTAGTGTAGAGTAGAGAAGAGTTGAGTATAGCTGAGAAGAGCATAGTAGAGTACAGTAGAGTTGGATACAATAAAGCAGAGCATGGTATAGTAGAGTAGAGCTATGTTAGGTTTTCCAAGACTAGAGTGGAGTAGAGTAAAGTAGAGTACAATATAGTAGAGTAGAGTAGAGCTTTGTTAGGCTATGCTGAGTTAGGTTAGGCTAAAATAGAGTAGAGCAGAGTACAATAGAGTAGAATAAAGCATAGTAGAGTAAAGCAAAGTAGAGTAGAGTAGAGTAGAGTAGAGCATAGCAGAGTAGAGTAGAGCATAGCATAGCAGAGTAGAGCATAGCTAGGTTAGGCTAGGCTAAGCTATAGCAGTGTAGAGTAGAGCTAACTTTAGCTAAGCCAAGCTTGGTTAGGGTAGCATAGAGTAGAGTGGAGTAGACTAGAGTAGAGGAGAGTAGAGTAAAGGAGAGTAGAATTATGTTATTTTAGGTTAAGCTAAGTGAGGCTATGCTAGGTTTGGGTAGGCTAGGCTATGGTAGAGAAGAGTCAAGTAGAGTAGAGCAGAGTAAAGTTATGCTAGGCTAGGCTAAGCTAGGCTATGTTAAAATAGAGTAAAGTAGAGTAGGGTAGAGTAGACAAGAGTAGAGTAGAGTAAAGTAGAGCAGAGCATAACAGGGGTAGAGTAGAGTAGAGTAGAGTAGAGTAAAATAGAGTAGAGTAGACTAGAGGTAGGTAAGGTTAGCCTAGGGTAGGCTAAGTTAGGGTAGAGTAGAGTAGAGTAGAGAAAAGTTAGGCTAGGTTAGGCTAGAGTTTAGTATAGTAGAATAGAGTAGAGCAAAGTAGAGTAGAGCAATAGAGCAGATTAGAGCTGAGTAGAGTAGAGCTTGGTTAGCTTAGGCTAGGCTAAGATTAACTACGCTAGGCTAGAGTAGAGTAGAGTCGAGTAGAGTAGAGTAGGGAAGAGTAGAGTTGAGTAGGGCTAGGTTGGGCTAGGTTAAGTATGAGTAGAGTATAATAGAGTAGAGTATATTAAAGAATAGTAGAGTATAATAAAGAGGAGTAGTGCCAGGTTAGGATTGGCTAGGGTAGCCTAGGCTAGATTAGGCTAGGCAAGAGTATAGCAATATAGAGTAGAGTAGACTAAAGTAAAGCTAGGTTAGGCTAGGCTAGGCTAAACAAGGCTAGAATAGAGTAGAGTATAGAAGAGAAGAGTAGAGCAGGAAGTGTAGAGTAGAGTAGAGTGAAGCAAAGTAAAGCAGAGTAAAGTAGAGTAGAGCCAAGTTAGGCTTGGGTTGTCTAGGCTAGAGTAGAGTAAGGTTAGGTTAGGCTAGGCTAAGTTAGAGTGGTTAGGCTAGGCTATGCTAAGCTAAGCTAGGGTAGAGTTTAGTAGAGTAGAGCAAAGCAGAGTAGAGTAGAGTAGGGAAGAGCAGAGCAGAGTATAGTAGAAAAGAGCATAACAAAGTAGAAAAGAGTGAAGTAGCAATAGAGTAGAGTAGAGTAGAGCTTGGTTAGCCAAACTTAGGCAAAGTAAGGCTATGTTAGGTTAGTCTAGTTGGACTAGAGTATAGTAGTGTAGAGTAGAGTAGAGAAGAGCAGAGTAGAGTAGAGTAAAGTAGAGTAAAGTAAACAAGAGTAGAACATAGTAAAGCAGACAAGAGTAGAGTACAGCAGAGTAGTGTAGAGAAGAGTAGAAGAGCAAAATTGAGATATATAGAGTAGAGCAGAGACGAGTAGAGTAGTGAAGAGCAGAGCTTAGCAAAGCAGAGTGGAAAAGAATAGAGCAAGGTTATGCTAGGGTAGGCTAGGTGGGGCTAGTCTAGGGTAGAGTAGAGTAGAGTACAGTAGAGTAAAGTAGAGCTAGGTTTGGCTAAGATAAACTAGACTAGAGTAGAGTGGACCAGAGTTGGGTAGAGTAGAGCTAGGTTAGGCTAGAATTGGTTAGAGTACAATAGAGTAGAGTAGATTAGAGTAGAGCAGAGTAGAGTAGAGCAGAGTAGACCAGGGCATTACAAAGTAGAGTAGAGTAGAGCAAAGTAGAATAAAGAAGAGAAGAGTAGAGCTAGGTTAGACTAGGCTAGGCTATGTTAGCTTAAGCTAGGCTAGGCTAAGCTTGAGTAGAGTAGAGTAGAGTAGTGTAGAGTAGAGTAGAGTAGAGATTAGTAAGGTCAGGTTAGGCTAATTAAGCTAGGTAAGGCTAGGCTAGGCTGGGCTTGAGTAAGAGAGCATATAGATTAGAATAGTGTTAGAGTAGGCTTGGCAAGGTTAGGCTAGGCTAGAATAGAGTGAAGTAGAGTAGAGTTTAGCAGAGTGGAGCAGAGTAGAGCAGAGCTGAGTAGAGACAGAGCAAAGTAGAGTAGAACAAAGCTAAGGAGAGCCTAGTTGAGAAGAGAAAAGCAGAGTAGAGCATAGTAGACCATAGTTAGGTAAGGTTGGTAAGGCTAACTTTGATAGAGTAGAGTAGGGTAGAGTACAGTAGAGCAGATTATGGTAAAGTAGAGTAGAGTAAAGTAGAGCTAGGTTAAGCTAGTCTAGGCTAGGTTAGAGTAAAGTGGGGTAGAGTAGAGTGGGTTAGAGTAGACTAGACTGAAGTAGAGTAGAGTAAGGTAGAGTAGAGTAAAGTGGAGTAGGGTAGAGTAGAGTAGAGATTTGCCAGGTTTGGCTGGGCTAAGCTAGGCTTGGTTAGGCTAGGCTAGGTAAGAGTAGGGTAGAGTAGAATATAGTAGTTTAGAGTAAAGCAACATAAAGCTAGGTTAGGCTAGGCTAGGCTTGGCAAGGCTAAGCTAAGCTAGAGTAGAGTAGAGTAGAGATTAGTAGAGCAAAGCAGGATAGAAAAGAGCAAAACAAAGTAGAGTAAGACAGAGCAAAGCAGGGCATAGTCGAGCAGAGCAGAGTAGAGTAGGGTAGAGTAGAGTAGAGTGGAGCAGCGTAGAGCTAGGTTAGGTTGGGCTAGAGTTGAGTAAAGTAGAGTAGAGCTTGGTTAGGCTAGGGTTGACTATGCTAAGCTAGGCTTTGGTTGGATATGCTATAGTAGGGTAGATTAGAGTAGAGTAGAGCTAGTTTAGGCTAGGCGAGGCTTGGTTAGGCTAAATTAGGTCAGTGTGTTGTAGAGTAGAGTAAAGTAAAGTAGAGCATAGTAGAGTAGAGAAGAGAAGAGTAGAGCAGACTAGATTAGAGCAGAGCAGACCAAAGTTGGGCTAGGTTAGGCTAGGTTAGAGTAGAGTAGAGCTAGGTTAGTGTCGACTAAGCTAGGCTAGGTTAGAGTAGAGTAGAATAGAGTGGAGAAGAGTAGAGTATAGTAAAGTAGAGTGTAGTGGAGCAAGGTAAAGTATAGTAGAGTAGTGTTGAGTAGAGTAGAGTAGAGTAGAGTAGAGTATAGTAGAGGAGAGGAGAGGAGAGGAGAGCAGAGGAGAGCAGATCAGAGTAGAGAAGGGAGGAGAAGTGTAGAGCCGAGTAGAGTATAATAGAGTAGAGCTAAGCTTTGTCAGGTTAGGCTAGGCTAGCTAAGCTAGGCTGGCTAGAGAGGAGTAGTAGAGTAGATTATAGTAGAGCTAGGTTAGGCTAGGTCTGGTTAGGCTTGGCGAAGCTTGGCTAGAGTATAGTAGAGTAGAGTATTTTAGAGTAAAGTAGAGTATAGTATGTTATAATAGAGAAGAGTAGAGTAATGTAGAGTAAGGTAGAGCAGAGAAGAGTAGAGTAAAGTAGAGCTAGGTTATGCTAGGCTAAGTTAGGCTTGAGTAGAGTTGAAAAGATTATGCATAACTAGGCTAGAGTAGAATAAAATATTATAGAGTATAATAGAGTAGAGTAAACTAGAGTAGAGTAAAGTAGAGAAGAGAAGAGCATAGCATAGAAGAGCAAAGTAAAGCAAAATAGAGTAGAGCAGAGTAGAGCACAGTAAAGTAGAACAAAATAGAGGAGAGAAGAGTAGAGTAGAACTAAATAGAGTAGAATATATCAGAGCAAAGTAGAGTAGAGTAGTGCATAACAGAGTAGAGTAGAGCAAGGCTGAGTAGAGCTTAGGTGATGTTAGGCTAGGCTAGGCTAGACTAGGCTAGATTAGAATAGAGTAGAGTAGGGTAGAATGGAATATAGTAAGGCTAGGCTAGACTAGGTTGGGCTAGGCTAGGCTAGGTTAGGCTAGGCAAGGCTAGGTTAGGCGAGGTTAGGATAGAGTAGAATAGAGTAGAGTAGAGTAGCGCAGAGCTAAGTTAGGCTTCACAAGGCAAGAGTAGAATATAATAGAGTAGAGTAGAGTCGAGCCTAGGTGAGGTTAAGTTAGGCTAGGCTAGTCAAGAGTAGAGTAGAGTAGAGTTGGATAAAGTAGTGTATAGTATGGCTAGGTTAGGCTAAGCTACATAAGGCTATATTTGGCTAGAGTAGAGTAAAGTAGCATAGAGCTAGGTTAGGCTTAGTTAAGCTAGAGTAGAGTAGGGTAAGGCTATTCTAGGCTAGGTGAGGTTTGCTTAGAATAGGTTAGGCTATGCCCTACTTGGTTAGGTTAAGCTAGGCTAGGCTAGACAAGGCTAGGCTAAGCATGGCTAGGTTAGGCTATGGTAGGCTAGGCTAGGCAAAGCTAGAGTAGAGTAAAGTAGAGTAGAGTATAGTAGAGTAGTGTAGACTATAGTATAGTAAGGCTGGGTAAGGCAAGGTTTGGTTAGGTTAAGCTTAGCTCAGTTAGGCTAGGTTAGGCTAGAGTAGAGTAGGGTAGAGTAGAGTAGTACAAAGCTTGGTTAGTCTTAGTTAGGCTAGAGTAGAATAAAATATAGTAGAGTAGAGTTGAGTAGAGTTTGCCTAGACTAGGCTAGGTGAGGTTAGGTTAGGCAAGGACAGGTTAGGCTAGGCTAAGCTAGGCTAGGTTAGAGTAGGGTAGGGTAGAGTAGAGTAGAGTAGAGTAAAGTAAACTAGAGTAGAGTAGGGTAGAGTGGAGTATAGTAGTGTAGAGAGGAGTACAATAGAGTATAGTAGAGTAAAGTAGGACAGAGTTATGTCAGGCTTAGCTAGGTTTGAGTAAAATAAAGTAGAGCAGATTAAAGTAGAGTAGAGTAGAGTAAGGCTAGGCTAGGCTAGGCTAAAGTAGAGTAGACTAGAGTAGGGTAGAGTAGAGTATAGTGAGCATAGCCTAGGCTAGGCTAGGTTGGGCTAGGCTAAGCTAGGCTAGGCTAGGTTGGGTTAGAGTAGAATAGAGTAGAGTAGCATAGAGCTAAGTTAGGATTAGCAAAGCTAGACTTGGATAAAATATAGTAGAGTAGAGCAAGACCAGGCTAGAGTAGGCAAGGTTAGCATAGGCTAGGTTAGGCTAGGCTAAAGTAGTGTAGAGTAGGGTAGAGTAGTGTATAGTAAGACTGAGCTTAGCTAGACTAGGTTAGCCTAGGCTAGGTTAGGATAGGCTATATTTGGCTAAAGTAGAGTAGAGTAGCATAGAGCTAAGTTAGACTTAGCTTAGCTAGAGTAGAATAAAATGGACTGTGGTAGAGTAGAGCAGAGTAGAGTAGAGTATAATAGAGTCGAGTAAGGCTAGGCTAAGCTAGGAGACGTTAGGTTATGATAGCTTTAGCGAGACTAGGCTAAGTTCGATTTAGCTTGGCTAGAGTAGAATAAAATAGAGTAGAGTAGAGTAGAGTAAGGCTAGGTGAGATTAGATTGGGTTAGGATAAACTAGGTTAGCTATGCTAGGTCTGAGTAGGGTATGGCAAAGTAGAGTAGAGTAGAGAAGAGCAAAGCAGACTTGAGCAGAGTAGAGTAGAGTAGAGTAGAATAAAATAGAGCTACATTAGACTTGGCTAAGTTAGAGTAGAGTAGAGTAGAGCTAGGTTAGGCTAGGCTAGGCTTGGCTTGGCTAGGTTAGAGTAGAGTATAATAGAGTAGAATATAGTAGAGTTGAGTAGAGTGGAGTTGAATATAGCAAAGTAGAGTAGATCAGACCAGAGCAGAGTATAGTAGAGCTAGGTTAGGCTAGGCTATGCTAGAGTAGAGTAGAGTAGAGCAACATAGGGTAGGCTATGCTAGGCTTGGTTAGATTAGAGTAGTGTAGAGTGAAATAAAGCAATGTAGAGTAGAGTAGAATAAGGTTAGGCATGGTTAAGCTAGCCCCGATTATGATTGGACAGAGTAGAACATAGTAGAATAGAGTTGAGTAGTGTAGAGCTAGGTTAGGTTCTACTAGGCTAGTTTAGAGCAAAATAGAGTAGAGTAGAGTACAGAAGAGTAGAGCAAAGCAGAGTAGACCAAAGAAGAGTAGAGCAGAGCAGAGCAAAATAGTAGAGTAGCATAGAGTAGATGGAGCAGAGAAGAGCAAAGCAATAAAAAAGAGCAGAGCACAGTAGAGTAGATTAGAGCTAGGTTAGGCTAAGCTAGGCTAGAGTAGAGTAGAGTAGATCTAGGTTAGGTTTGGTTTGAGTAAAGTAGAATAGAGTAGAGTTAGGTTAGGCTAGGTAGGCTAGGCTAAGTTAGTCTAGGCTAGAGTGTAGTAGAGTAGAGTAGAGTAGAGTAGAGTAGAGCTAAGTTACGTTAGGCTTGGCTTGGCGAGGCTAGGCAAGGCAAGGTTTGGCTAGGCTAAGTGAGGCTAGAGTTCAATGGAATAGAGTAGAGCAGAGCTGAGCAGAGTAGAGCAATGTAGAGTAGAGTAGAGCTAGGTTAGGCAAGGTAAAGTAAGGGTATAGTGGAGTAGAGTAGAGTTGAGCTAGGTTAGGCTAGGCTAAGCTATGCTTTGCTAGGCTAGAGTAGAGTGGAGCAGAGTTAAGTAGAGAAGAGAAGAGCAAAGTAAAGTAGAGTAGAGGAGAGTAGAGAAGAGAAAGTAGAGCAGAGTAAAGCAGAACAGAGCAGAGTAGAGTAGAGTAGAGATGAGCTAGGTTAGGCTAAGTTAGGCATTGCTAGGCTAAGCCATGCTAGGTTAGGTTAGGCTACATTTGAGTAGAGTAGAGTAAAGTAAAGCTAGGTTAGGTTAAACTAGGCTAGACTGAAGTTGAGTAGACTAGAGTAGAGTAGAGCACAGTAGAGTAGAGAAGAGTTTAATAAAGTAGAGTGGAGTAAAGTGGAGTAAAGTGGAGAAGAGTAGTGTAGATTAGAGTATAGTAGAGTAAAGTAGATTAGAGAAGAGTAGAGCTATGTTAGGCTAGGTTAAGCTACACTAGGCTAGGTTAGGCTATAGTAGAGTAGAGTAGAGTAGAGCAGAGAAGAGTAGAGCTAGGTTAGGCTTTGCTGGGGTTGGTTAGAGTATAGTAGAGTAGAGTTGAGTTGAGTAGAGTAATGTAGGATGAAGCTGTGTTAAGCTTAGCTTGGCTAGAGTAAAATAAAATAGAGTAGAGTAAAGTAGAGTAATGTAAAGTAAGACTAGGCTAGGCATGGCTATGCTAGGTTAGGCTAGGCTAGAGTAGAGTATACTATAATAGGGCATAGTAGAGTATAATAAGGCTTGGCTAACCTAGGCTAGGTTAGGCTAAGCTAGGCTAGGCTAGGCTAGGTTATGATAAAATGGAGTAGAATAGAGTAAAGTAGAGTAGCATAGAGCTATGTTAAAATTAGCAAGGCTAGAGTTGACTAAAATAGATTTGAGTATAGCAGAGCAAGGCTAGGCTAGACTAAGCTAGGTTAGGTCAAGCTAGGCTAGGCTAGAGTAAAATATAGTAGAGTAAAGTAGAATAAGGTTTGGCTTGACTAGGGAGGTTAGATTAAGTTAGGCTAAACTAGGCTAGGCAAGGCTAAGTTCGAGTATGGCACAGTTTAGTAGAGTAGAGTAGAGTAGGGCTAGGTTAGGTTAGGCTATGCTAGGATAAGGTACAATAGAGTAGAGTAGTGAAGAGCATAGATGAGCAGAGAGGACCAGAGTAGATTTGAGCAACACAGAGTAGAGTAGAGTAGTACAGAGTAGAGCGTAGTAGAGTTAGGATGGGTTAAGCTATGCTAGACTAGGCAAGGTTAGGCTAGGCTAGGCTAAGCTTGGCCATAGTAGAGTAGAATACAGTAGAGCTAGGTTAGGCGAGGCTAGGCTAGGAAAGTTTATAGTAGAGTAGAGTAGAGTAATGCTAGGTTAGGTTAGGCAAGAAAAGGATAGGCTAAGCAAGGCTAGGCTCAAGTAGTATAGAGTAGAGTATACCAGTGTAGAGTTTAGCTTTATTAGGCTAGGGAATGCTAAGCTAGGCTAAGCTTTAGTAGAGTATAGTAAAGTAAAGCAAAGTAGAGTAGAATAGAGTAGAGAATAATATAGAAAAAAAGAGTAGAATTGAGAAGAGTAGAGCAGAGCGTTGAAGAGCTGAGAAGAGTAGAGTAGAGTAGAGTAGGGCTTCATTAGGCTAAGCAAGGCTAGGTTAGCCTACATTCGAGTAAAGTAGAGTAGAGTAGAGTAGAGAAGAGTAGAGTAGAGTAAATTAAAGTATAGTAGGATAGAGTAGAGTAGAGCAAGGTTGAGCAAGGCTTGGCTAGTCTAGACGAAGCAAGGTTAGGCTAGGCTCGAGTAGAGTAGAGTTGAGTAGAACAAGGTTAGGGTAGGCTATGCTAAATAGGCTTGGCAAAGTAGAGTAAAGTGTAGCTGAGTAGAGTAGAGTATAGAAAAGGAGAGCTAAGGAAACTGAGGTTAGCCTAAGCTAGGCTAGAGTATAGTAGAGAAAAATAGAGTATAACAAACTAGATTAGAGCAAAGAACTGTAAATAAAAGTCGAGCAGAGAAAAGGAGAGTAGAGTAGAGTAGAGATAAGTAGAGTAGAGTATAGCTAGGTTAGGTTGGGCAAGGTTTGGCTAGGCGAGGCTAGGTTAAAGTCGAGTCGAGTAGAGAATAGTAAAGTGGAGTAGAGCTAAGTTTGTTTAGGCTAGACTATGCTTGGGTAGAGTAGAGTGGAGTAGGATAGAGCAGAGCAAAGCAGAGTTGAGAGGACCAGAGATAGTAGAGTAGAGTGAAGCAGAGTAGAGTAGAGTAGAGTAGAGTAGGGCAGCATAGAGTAATGTTATGTTAGGCTAGGTTAGAACAGGGTAGAGTAGACTATAGTATAGTAGAGTTGAGCTTGGTTAGGCTAGGCTAGACTAGGCAAGGATAAACAAGGCTAGAATAGAGTAGCATAGAGATGAGTAAAGTAGAGAAGAGCAGAGCAGAATAGAGCAAATCAGAGTAGAGCTGAGCAGAGAAGAGCAGAGTAGAGTACAGCTGAGTAGAGTAGGGCAGAGTAGAGAAGAGAGGAGTAGAGCAGTGCAAAGCAGAGTAGAGCAGAGAAGTGTCGAGTAGAGTAGAGAAGAGTAGAGCATATTAGAGTAGAGGAGAGTAGAGTAGAGCATAGCAGAGTAGAGGAGAGTAGAGTAGAGCAGAGCAAAGTAGAGCAGAGTAGCAAAGAGCTAAGTTTGGTTAGGCTAGGATAGAGTAGAGTAGAATATAGCTAAGTTAGGTTAGGCTAAGCTTGGTTTGGTTAGAGTGGAGTAAAGTAGAGTAGAGTAGATTAAAGTAAAGTTGAGTAGAGTAAAGTAGAGTAAAGGAGAGCAGGGTAGAGTAGAGCGAGGTTAGGTTAGGTCAGGCTAGGTTAAGCTAGGCTAGTCTACATTAGAGTAGAGTGGAGTAGAGTAAAGTAGAGTAAAGTGGAGTAGGGTAAGGTTGGGCCAGGCTAGGCTAGAGTATAATAGAGTAGAGTAGAGAAGAGCAGAGTAGAGAAGAGTAAAGTAGAGTCGAGCAAAGTAGAGTAGAATAGGACAGTGCAGAGTTAGGTTAGGCTAGGCTTGGGTAGGCTATAGTAGAGTAGAGAAGAGTAGAGCTTTGATAGACTAGGCTAAGCAAGGCTATGCTAGATTAAATTAGAGTAGAGTATAATAGAGTAGAGCAGAATAGAGCAGAGTATAGTAGAGTATAGGATAGTAGAGTAGAGTTTTGTGGAGTAGAGCAGTGTAGACTTTTGTATGGCTAAACTAGGCTAGGGTAGGCCATGCTAAGCTAGGGTAAAGTAGAGTATAGAATCATAGAGAATAGTAGAGTAGAGTAGAGCTCGATTAGGCTAGGCTAGTCTTGGTTAGGCTAGGATAGTGTAGAGTAGAGAAGTGCGTAGTAGAGAAAAGCAGAGTATAGTTATGAAGACTGTAGTAGAGTAGAGCAGAGTAGAGAAATAGAGTAGAGTACAATAGAGTAGAGCAAAGTAGAGCAAAGCATAGAAGAACTAAGTTAGTCTATGCTATACTAAGTTATGCTAGTGTAGGCTAGGTTCGAGTAGAGTAAAGTAGATAAAGTAGAGTATAGTATAGTATAGTATAGTATAGTATAGTATAGTATAGTATAGTATAGTATAGTAGAGTTAGGTTTGGTTAGGCTAGGTTAAGCTAGGCTAGAGTAAAATAAAGTGGAGAAGAGAAGAGCAAAACTGGGAAAAGTAGAGCAAAGTTGAGTAGAGCAGAGCATAGCACAGCTAGGTTAGGCCAGGTAAGGCTCGAGTAGGGTAGAGTAGAGTTGAGTAAGGTTAGACTAGGCTAAGCTAGGTTTGGTTGGAGTAGAGTAGAGTCAGGTATAGTAGAGTAGAGGATAGCATAGTATAGTAGAGCGAAGAAGAGTAGAGTAGAGTGGAGTAGAGTAGAGAAGTGTAAAGTAGAATAGAGTAGAGAAAAGTTGAGCATAGTTTAACTGAGTAGAGTAGTGATAAGCAAAGCAAGGTTTGGCTAGGCTAAGCTTTGGTAGGCTAAGTAAGGCTAGGGTAGAGTAGAGTAGAGTAGAGTAAAAAAGAGTAGAGTACAAATAGGATAGGCTATGTTAGAGTAGAGTGGAGTAGAGTAGAGTAGAGCTACTAGATTAGAGTATAGGAGAGCTAGGTTTGGCTAGAATAAGCTCTTATATACAAGGCTAGCTATGTTATGCTAGAGTAGAGTATAGTAAAGTAGAGTTGAGTTGAGTAGAGTAGAGCTATGTTATGTTAGGCTAGGCTACAGCACAATAGAGTAGAGTAGAGTAGTGTAGAGCAGAGCTACACAGAGTTAGGTTAGGCATAGCTAGATGAGGGTAGACAAGGCTTGGCAAGGCTAGGCTAAGCTAGGCTAGAGTAGAGTAGATTAAAGTAGAGCTAGGTTAGGGTAGCTAGGCTAAGCTATGTTAGAGTATAGTAGAGTAGAGTATAGTAGTGTATAGCTCATTTACGTCAGGTTAGGCTAGAGTAAAGAAGAGTATAGAAGAGTAGAGTACAGTTGAGTAGAGTAGAGTAAGGATCAGTTAAGCTAGGCTAGGCTAGGCTAAGAAAGGCTAGAGTGGAGTTGAGTAGAGTTGAGTAGTGCATAAAAGAGCAAAGCAGAGAAAAGTAAAGCAGAACAGAGTAGAGAATAGTAGAGTAGAGCAGAGCAGAGCAGAGCAGAGTTGAGCTGAGTAGGGCAGAGGAGAGCTAGGTTAGGCTATGCTAGTCGAGCTTAGAGTAAAGTAGAGTAGCATAGAGTAGAGTAGAGTATTGTAGAGTATAGTAGAGTAGAGTAGAGGTTGGTTAGGCTAAGATAGGGAAGGCTAGGTTAGGCTAGGCTAGAGTAGAGTGAGTAGATTAGAGTGGAGTAGGGTCGAGCTAGGTTAGGTTTGGCTACTCTAGGCAAGGATAGGTTAGGTTAGGCTAAATTAGGCAGGGCTGGGCTTTGCTAAATAAGTGTAGAGTAGAACAAAGCAGAGAAGAGTAACGTAGAACAAAGCTAAGTGTAGGGTAGCATAGAGAAGCATAGAGCATAGTAGATTAGAGTAGAGCAAAGCTAGGTTAGGCTAGGTTTATTTAAGCTAAGGTAAGCTAGGATAGGCAAGGCTAGAGTAGAGTAGAGTAGAGTAGAGCATAGTAGATTAGAGCATAATAAAGTACAGCATAGCACAATAGAATAGAGTGGAGTAGAGTAGAGCAAAGTATTGTAGAGTTGAGCAGAGTAGAGCATAGAAGAGCAGAGCTAGGCTAGGCTAATTGAGGCTAGAGCAAATTAGAGCAGACTAGAGTAGATCTTGGTTAGGCTAGGTTAGATTAAGCGAGACTAAACTAGGCTATAGTTGAGTAAAGAAAAGTTGAGAAGAGTAGAGTAGAGTAGAGTAGAGCAGAGTTGAGTAGAGCAGAGCATAGTAGAGTAGAGCTAGTTAGGCTAGGTTAGTGTGGAGAAGAGTAGAGTTAAGTTAGGCTTGGCTAGGTCAGGGTAGAGTTGACTAGAGTATAGTAGAGTAGAATCTATTTTAGTAGAGTAGAGTAGGGAAGAGTGGAGGAAAATAGAGTAGAGTGGAGTAGAGTAGAGTAGAGTAGAGCAGAGCTAGATTAAGTAAGGCTAGGTTAGGCGAGGCTAGGATAGGTTAGGCTAAGCAAGGCTAGGCTAGGCTAGAGATGAGTCGAGTATTAGATTATACCATGATTAGGCTAGGTTATGCTAGGCTAGGCTAGAGTATAATAGAGTAGAGTAGAGTAAAGCAGCGTAGAGTAGAGTAGAGTAGAAAAAAGTAGAGTAGAGTAGAGTAAAGAAGTGGAAAGTAAAGTAGAGGATAGCAAAGCAAAGAAGAGCATAGCAGAGTTGAGCAATGTAGTGCAAAGCATATTAGAGTAGATCAATGCAGAGTTGAGCAAAGCAGAGTTGAGTAGAGCAGAGCATAGATAAGTTATTCTATGCTTGGCTATGCTAGTCTAGGCTAGACTAAAGTAAAGTAGAGTAGAGTATAGTAGAGCTCAGTTAGGCTTTGCTATAGTAGAGTATAGTAGAGTGTAGTAGAGTAGAGCTAGATTAGGTAAGGCTAAGCTATGTTGTGCCAGAGTAGAGTAGAGTAGAGTAGAGTAGAGTCAAGTGGAGTAGGGTAGAGTAGAGTAGAGTAGAGTAAAGTAAATTAGAGAAGAGTAAAGTATAAAAGATGAGAAGAGAGGAGAGGATAGAAGAGTAGAGCTGATAAGAGTCGAGGAGAGTAGAGAAGAGTTGAGTAGAGTTAGCTTAAGCTAGGCTAAAGAAGAGTAGAGTAGAGTAGAGCAGAGTAAAGAAGAGAACTATAGAGCATAGTCGAGTAGAACAGAGTAGAGTAGAGCCAAGAAGAGTAGAGTAGAGCAGAGTAAAGCTAGGTTAGGCTAAGCTAGGCTAGGTTAAGCTAGGTTATAGTAGAGTAGAGTAGAGCTAGGTTAAGCTAGGATAAGCTAGCTATGGTAGGCAAGGTTAGGTTAGCCTCGAGTAGAGTATAGTAAAGTAGAGGAGAGTTGAGTAAAGCTCGGTAAGGTGAGGCTATGGTAGGCCAGACTTGGCTAAAGTTGAGGAAAGTAGAGTAAGGAATAGAAGAGCAGAGTAGAGTAGGGTAGAGCAGAGCTAGGTCAGGCTAGGCTAGAGTGGAGTAGAGTTGGGTAGAGTAGAATAGAGCTAGGTTATGTTAGGCTAGGCTAAGTTGGGCTAGGCTAGAGTAGAGTAGGGTAGAGCAGAATGGAGAAGAGTAGAGCAGACCAGAGTAGAGTAGAGTAGAGTAAAGTAGACTATAGCAGAGTAGATTAGAACAGAGTAGAGTAGAGTAGAATAAAGTAAAGCAAAGCAGAGCAGAATCGAGAAGAGTAGAATAGGGTATCATATAATAGAGTAAAGCAGAGTAGAGTAGAACAAAGAAGTGTTAAGCAAGGCTAGGCTAGGTTAGAGCATAATAGAGTAGAATAAGGTAGAGCTTGGTTAGGGTAAACTAGACTAGGCTAGGCTAAACTAGGCTAGAGTAGAGTAGATTAGAGTGAAGTAGAGTAAAGCTTACTAGAGTTGAGTAAAGCAGGGTAGAGTAGGACAGCATAGAGCACAGGATAGTAGAAAAGAGTATAGTAGAGCAAAGTAGAGTAAAGTAGAACAAAGTAGAGTAGAGCATAGTAGAGTAGAGTAGTGTTATGTTAGGCTAAGCTTGGACAGAGGAGAGTAGAGTAGAACTAAGTTAGGCTAAGCTAACTAGGCTGGGTTAGAGTTGAGTAGAGTAGAGTAGTAGAGAGTAGAGTGGAGTAGATCTAGGTTAGGTTAGGTTAGGTTAAGCTAGGATAGGATATTCTAAGTTTGGTTAGGCTTGGCTAGGGTTAGCAAGAGCAGAGTAGAGTTGAGTAGAGTAGAATAGAGTAGAGTAGAGCAGAGTAGAGTAGAGTAAAGTAGAGAAGAGTAGAGTAGAGCAAAGTGTATTAGAGCTAAGCTAGGCTAAGTTTGGCTAGGAAAACTTAGAGTAGAGTATAGTAGAGTAAAGTAAAGTATAAAAGAGTATAGTAGAGTAGAGTAGAGCAAGGTTAAGTTGTGCTAAGCTAGGCTATCTTCAACGAGGCTAGCCTAGAGTAGAGTAGAGTAGATTACAGTAGAGTAGGGCACAGTAAAGTACAATAGAGCTGGGTTAGGCTAGGATAGCTTAGGTTATGCTATAGAATAGTAGAATAGAGCAGAGTAGAGTAGAGCAGAGTAGAGCAAAGAAGAGTAGAGTAGAGCAGAGTAGAGCAGAGTAGGGCATAGTTGAGCAAGGTAGTTTTAGGCTAGGCTAAGCAAGGCTAGGTTAGAGAGGAGTAGAGAATAGTAAAGTAGAGTTAGGTTAGGCTAACCTAGGCTTGGTTAGGATAGAGTAGAGTAGAGTAGAGAAGATTAGAGTTGAGTAGAGTAGAATAGAGTAAGGTTATGATAAGCTAGGGTAGGCTCGGCTCGGCTAAGCTAGGCTAGAGTAGAGTAGAGTAGAGCAGAGCAGAGTAGAGTAGAGTAGAGGAGAATAGAGGAGAGCAGGGTAGGGAAGAGTAGAGTAGTGTAAAGCACAGTAGAGTATAGCAGAGTAAAGTAGAGGAGAGGAGAGGAGAGTATAGCACAATAGAGCATAGAAAGAGAGAGCAGAGTAGAGCAAAGAAAAATAGACTAGAGCAGAGAAGAGAAAAGCATAATAGAATGAAAAAAGAACAGCAAAGTAAAGTAGAGTAGAGCTAGGTTAGACTATGCTAGGCTAGGCTAGGCTAAGTTGAGCAGTGTAGAGTAGAGTAGAGTGGAGTAAGGTTGAGCTAGGTTAGGTTAGGCTAGGATAAGTAGAGTTGAGTAGAGTTGAACTAGGTTAAGCTAGGCTTGGCTAGACTAGGCAAGGCTTGAGTAGAGTAGAGTAGAGTAGAATAGAGAAGAGCAGAGTAGAGCTAGGTTAGGCTTGGCTAAGTTAAAGTATAGTAGTGTAGAGTAGAGTAAAGAAGAGTGGAGGATAGTAGGGTAGAGTTGAGCAGAGTAGTATAGAGTAGAGTAGATCCGAGAAGAGATGAGTAGAGGAGTGCAAAGAAGAGCAGACTAGAGCAAAGTTAGATTAGGTTAGGCTAAGCTAGGCTAGAGTAAAGTAGAGTAGAGCTAAGTTAAGTTAGGCTAGGCTAGGTTAGGTTATAATAGATTAGACCTGAGTTTAGTAAAGTAGAGTACAATAGAGTAGAGCTACTTTAGGCTTTGCTAGGCTAGGCTAGGTTAGAGTGGAGGGGAGTTGAGTAGAGTGGAGTAGAGTAGAGTAGAATAGGGTAGAGTAGAGCTAGGTTATGCTAGAATAGGCTAGGATAAGCTAGAGTAGAGTAGAGCTAGATTAGGCTAGGCTGGGCTAGGCTAAGCTAGATTAGAGTAGTGTAGAAAAGAGTAGAGTAAAGTAGAGTAGAGGAGAGTAGAGTAGAGGAGAGTAGAGTAGAGTAAATTAGAGTAGAGTAAAGTAGAGTAGAGTAGAGTAGAGTAGAATATAAGAGAAGAGAGGAAAAGAGAGTAAAGTAGAGTAGAGAAAAGCAAAGTAGAGCATAGTAGAGTAGAAGTGTAGAGCAGAGAAGAGTTGCATAGAGTAGTGCTTAGTAGAGCAGAGTAGAGTAGAGCAGAGGAAATTAAGTCTATGCTAGGGAAATCTATGCTAGGCTAGGCTAGAGTAGAGCAAAGTAGAGTAGAGTAGAGCTAGGTTTGGTGAGGCTAGGCTAAGGTAGGGTTGGCTAGGCTAACACAGAGTAGAGTAGAGTAAAGTAGTGTAGAGTAAATTAGAGTAGAGCTGGCTTAGGTTAAGCTAGGTTAGGCTAGGTGAGGGTAGGCTAGGCTGGGCTAGGGTAGGTTAGGCTAAGCAAGGCTAGACTATAATAGAATAGAGAAGAGTAGAGGAGACTAGAGTAAAGTTGAGTTGAGCTAGGTTAGGATAGGTTAAGATAGAGTATAATAGAGTAGAGTAAAATAGAGTAGAGTAGAATAGAGAAGAGCATAACAAAGTAGAGCAAAGCAAAGAAGTGTAGAGCAATGCAGAGTAGAGCAGAGCATAGTAGAGCAAAGCAGAGCAGATTAAAGCTCAGTTAGACTATGCTAGGCAAAGTAGGCTAGGCTAGAGTAGTGTAGATTAGAGCTATGTTCAGCTTGGCTGGGCTGGGCTTGGTAAGAGTATAGTAGAGTGGAGTAAAGTAGAGTAGAGAAGAGTAAAATAAAGTAGAGTAGAGCAGAGCTAGGTTAGGCTAGGCTAGGTTGTAGAGGCTAGGCTATTCTTGGCAAGGCGAGGTTAAGCTAGGTTGGGCTAGGCTACTCTATAGTAGAGTAAAGTAGAGCTAGGTTAGGCTAGGCTAGACTACAGTACAATAGAGTAGAGCAAGGTAGATTAGAGTAGACCAGAGTAGAACAGAGTAAAGTAGAGCAAAAAAGAGTAGAACATAACATAGTAGAGAAAAACAAGGTTAGGTTAGAGAAGGCTAGGCTAAGCTAGGCTGGAGTAAAGTAGAGTATAGTAGAGTAAAGCTAAGTTAGGCTAAGCCAGGCTAAGTGATTGATGAGTAAAGTAGAGTAGAATAAAGTCAAATTGAGTAAAGTATAATAGTGTAGAGTAGAGCTAAGTTATGCTAAGCTAGGCAAGGATAGGCTATGCTATGGTAGGCTAGGCTAAAGTAGAGTAGAGTAGAACAAGATTGGACGAGGCTAGTAGAGTAGAGGAAAGTAGAGTAGAGTAGAGTAGAGAAGAGCAGAGAAGAGTTGAGTAGAGCAGAGCAAAGTAGACTAGAACAAACTAGAGTAGAGCATAACAAGACAGAGTAGAGTAGAGCAGAGTAGAATAAAGCTTGGTTAGGCTAAGTAAGGCTAGGCCAAGCTAAGCTTGGTTAAGGTATTATAGTGTAGAGCAAAGTAGAGTAGAGTAGAGTAGAGCTAGGTTAGGCTAGGCTAGGATAGGCTAAGAATGGTTAGGCTAGTAGAGTAGAGTAGAGGTAGGTTAGGTTAGGCTAGGCTTGGTTAGGCTAGAGTAGGGTAGAGCAGAATAGGGTAGAGTATAGCAGAGCAGAGAAAAGTAGAGTAGAGCAGACAAGAGTAGAGTTGAATAGAGTAAAGGAGAGTAGAGTAGAGCAGAACAAACAAGAATAGGGTAGAGCTAGGTTAGTCTAGGTTAAGCTAGGCTAAGCTAGA
The DNA here is from genome assembly GCA_023846275.1 of Vanilla planifolia. Taxonomy (NCBI): domain Eukaryota; kingdom Viridiplantae; phylum Streptophyta; class Magnoliopsida; order Asparagales; family Orchidaceae; genus Vanilla; species Vanilla planifolia. The sequence goes on along the minus strand of JAIUJO010000678.1, from coordinate 226,186 downwards.
GTAGAGTAGAGTAGAGAAGAAGAGAGCTAGGTTAAGATAGAATAGAGTACAGTATAATAGAGTTAAGTAGAGTAAAGCTAGGTTAGGCTATGCTAGGCATGGCTAGATTAGATTAGGCTAGGCTAAAGTAGAGTAGAGCAGAGTAGAGTAGAGTAATGAAGAGTAAATTATAGTAGAGTAGAGTAGAGTAGAGCAGGGCTGAGCAGAGCAGAGAAGAGCAATGTAGAGCAGAGTTAAATAGAGCTAGGCTAGGCTAGAGTAAAGTAGACAAGAGAAAGGTTATGCTAGGCTAGGTTAGAGAAGAGTTGAGTAGAGAAGAGAACAATGGAGTAGAGTAGAGAAGTGTAGAGCATAGCATAACACAATAATGTAGAGCTAAGCTTGGCAAGGATATGGTTGGCTAAGCTAGGCTAGGCTAGAGTAGAGTAGAGGAGTTGAGTAGAGTAGAGCTTGGTTTGGCTAGGCTACAATACATAATAGAGAAGAGTAGAGCAGAGAAGAGTAGAGTAGAGTAGAGTAGAGCAGAGCAGAGAAGTGCAGAGCATAGCATAGCACAACAAAGCAGAGCAGAGTAGAGTAGAGTTAGGTTAGGCTTGGCTAGTCTAGGTTAGGATTTGCTAGGCTAGGCAAGGCTAGAGTAAAGAAGAGTAAAGTAGAGTGGAGTAGAGCTTGGTTAGGATAGGCAAGGTTATATTAGAGTTGAGTAGAGTATAGTAGAGTCATGTATAATCGAGTTAGGTTATTCTAGGCTAGGCTAGGCTAGGTCAGGCTAGAGTAGGCTACACTAGAGTAGAGTAAAGTAGAGTAGAGTAGTGTAGAGAAGTATAACATAGAGTAGAGTAGAGCAGAGTAGAGCTAGGTTAGGCTAAGGTAGGCTAGGCTGGAGAAGAGTAGAGTAGAGTAGAGTAAGGTAGAGTAGAGTAGAGGTAGGTTAGTTTAGGATAGGTTAGGATAGGCCAAGCTATGCTAGACTAAGCTAGGCTTGAGAAGAGTAGACTAGAGTAGAGTTAAATAAGGCATGGCATGTGTAGAGTAGAGTAGAGTAGAGTTGAATAGATTAGAGTTGAGTAGAGTAGACTATTGTAGAGAAGTGTAGAGTAGATTAAAGTAAAGCAGAGTAGAGTAGAGTATAGTAGGGTAGAGTAGAGAAGACGAGACGAGAGGAGAGGAGAGGACAGGAGAGGAGAAAATAGGAGAGCAAAGCTTGGGAGAGCTTAGTAAAGCATAATAAAGTAGAGCATAACAGAGCAAAGTAGTGCAGAACAAAGTAGAGTAGAGTGTAGTTGAGCAAAGTGGACAAGAGCATTGTGGAGAAGAGCAAAACAGAGTAGAAGAGAGAAAAGTAGACATAAAAAAGTTGAGCAAAGTGAGTAGAGCAGAGCAGAGTAGCTCATAGTAGAGTAGAGCTAGGTTAAGCTAGGCTAGGCTAGGCTAAACTAGGCTAAAGTAGAGTAGAGTAGAGAAGAGTAGAGTAGAGTCGAGTAGAGTGAAGTAGAGTAGAGTAAGGTAGAGTAGACCTATGTTAGACTAAGTTAAGCTAGAGTAGAGTAGAGCTAGGTTAGGCTAGGCCAAGCTAGAGTACAGTAGAGTAGAGTAGAGCAGACTAAAGAAGAGTAGAACAGAGTAGAGTAGACTAAAGTAGAGTAGAGTAGAGTATAGTAGAGCATAGTAGAGAAGAGTAGAGTAGAGAGCATAATAAAATAGAATAGAGTAGAGCAAAGCAGAGTAGACTAGAGCAGAGCTTGGTTAGCCAGCCTAGGTTAGGCAAGGCAAGGCTAAAGTAGCATAGAGTGGAATAGAGTAGAGTATAATAGAGTAGAGTAGAGCTTAATTAGGATAGGCTAGGCTAGGCTTAGTTAGAATAGTATATAGTAAGGTAGAATAGAGCTAGGCTAAGCTAGATTAGGCTAGGTTATGCTAGGCTAGAGTAGAGTAAAGTGGAGTAGAGGAGAGTAGAGCAAGGTTTGGTTGGGCTAAGCATGGCTATGCTAGGCGAGGCTAGGGCAGGCAAGGCTAGGCTAGAGTAGAGTAGAGTAGAACAATGTTGAGTAGAGTAGAACTAGGTTAGGCTAGGCAAGGTTAGGGAAAGTTAGGCAAAGCTATAGTAAACTAGAGTAGAGTAGAATAGAGTAGAAAAGATCAGAGTAAAGAAAAGCATAGTAGAGTAGAGCATAGTAGAGCAGATCATTGTAGAGTATATTAGAGTAGAGCAGAGCTGAGAAGAATAAAGCTAACTTAGGTTAGGCAAGGTTAGGCTAGGCTAAGTTAGGCAAGGATAGGCTAGGCTAGGCTAGGCTTAGGTAGAGTAAAGAAGAGCTTAAGAGAGTCGAGCAGAGTAGAGTAGATTAGAGTAGAGTAGAGCAAGGTTAGGCTAGACTAAGCTATGGCTATGCTAGAGTATAGTAGAGATGGGTAGAGCTAGGTTAGGCTAGGATAGGGTAGAATAGAGTAGAGTAGAGCTAGGTTAGGCTAGGATGAATCATAGAGCATAGTAGAGTAGAGCAAAACAAAGTAGAGTAGAGTAGAACAGAGTGGAGCAGAGTTGAGAAGAGCAAAGTGTAGTAGAGCCTAAACAAGCAGAGTAGAGCAAGTTTAGGCTAAACTAGGCTGGGCTAGGCTAGGCTAGAGTAGAGTAGAGTATAGCACAATAAAGCACAACTAGGCAAGGCAAGGTTGGGGTAGGGTAAGCTAGCCTTGCTAGGCAAGGCTAGGCTAGGGAAGTGTATGGTATTGTAGAGTAGAGTAGAGTAGAGTAAAGTTAGCTTAAGTTAGGCTAGGCTATCTTAGAGTTGAGTAGAGTAGAGTGGAGTAGAGTAGAGTAGAGTAGATTATAGTAAAGCAAAGCAGAGTAGAGTAGAGTAGAGCATATTATAGTAGAGTAGAGGAGAGCAGAGCAAAGCAGAGTAGAATAGAATAAAGTAGAGCAAAGTAAGGTAGAGCTATGCTGTGTAAAAGAGTAGAGCAGAGTAATATAGAGCAAAGTAGAGTAGATTAGAGTTAAGAAAGGTTAAGTTAGGCTAAGCTAGGCTAGGCTAAAGTATAGTAGAGTAGAGTAGACTAGACTAGACTAGATTAGAGTAGAGTAGAGTAGAGTAGAGTAGAGTAAAGTAGAGTAGAGTATGGTTAGGCTAGTTTAGGCTAGGTTAGGCTAGGTTAGGGCAGGCTAGGCTAGAGTAGAGTAGAATGGAGTATGGTAGAGTAGAGCTTGGTTAGGCTAGGCTAGGATACAATACATTAGAGTATAGTAGAGTCGAGTAGAGTAAAGAAGACTAGAGAAAAGAAGGGTAGTGCAGAGCTGAGAAGAGTAGAGTTGAGTAGAGTAGAGCAAGGTTAGGCTAGGCTGACGTAGGTTATGTTAGGCTACAGTAGTGTAGATTAGAGCTTGGTTTGCTTGGTTTGGCTAGACTTTGTCAGAGTAGAGTAGAGTAGAGTAAAGTAGAGTAAAGAAGAGTATAATAGAGTATAGTAGAGTAGAGTAGAGTAGAGCTAGATTAGGCTAGGCTAGGCTAGGATTGGCTAAGCTAAGTTAGGGTAGGCAAGGCTAGGCTAGGATGGGTTAGAGTAGTGTATAATAGAGTAGGGAAGAGCTAGGTTAGGTTAGGCCTGGCTAGCTTAGGCCAATGTAAAATAAAGTAAAGTAGAGTTGAGTAGAATAGAGTAGAGTAAAGCAGAGCAGAGTAAAGTAGAGCAAAATAGGATAGAGCATAACAAGGCAGAGCAGAGAAGAGCTAGGTTAGGCTAGGCTAGAGTAGGCTAGGCTAAGCATGGTTAGAGTATAGTATAGTAGAGTAGAACAAGGTTAACCTTGTCTAGCCTAGGCTAGGTTAGAGTAGAGTAGAGTAATGTAGAGTACAGTCTAGTAAAGTAGAGTAGAGTACAATATAATAGAGTAGAGCAAGGTTTGGCTAGGCTAAGCTATGGTAGGCTAAACAAGGTTAGGCTAGAGTAGAGTAGAGTAGGGCTCAATTAGGCTAGGCTAGGCTAGGTTCGAATAGGGTAGATTATAGTAGAGCAGAGCTTAGTTGAGCAAAGCAGAGAAGAGCAGAGCAAAAAAGAGAAGAGCAGAGCAAAATAGAGCAGAATAGAGTAGCATAAAGCACAGTAGAGTAGAACAGAGAAGAGTAAAGTATAGTAGAGTACAGTAGAGTAGACCTAAGTTAGGCTAAGTATGATTAGTCTAAGCTAAGTAGAGTAAAGTAGAGTAGAGTAGGGTAGAGTAGAATAGAGTAGAGTATAACATAGTATAGTAGAGTAGTGTAGATTGGAGTAGACCTCGGTTAGGCTAGGATAGGCTAAGCTAAGTTAGGCTAGGGTAGAGTAGAGTAGAGTAGAGTAAAGTAGAGTAGAGAAGTGTGGAATAGAGTTAAGTTTGGTTAGTGAAGAAAAGCTAGGCTAAAGTAGAGTAAACTAGAGTAGAGTAGAGCAGAGTACAGTAGTGCAAAGCAAAGCAGAGAAGTGTAGAGTAGAGTGGAGTAGAGATGAGCGAAGCAGAGTAGAGTAGAGCTAGGTTAGTTTAAGTTAGGCAAGGCTAGGCTAGGTTCGAGTGGTAGGATAGAGTAGAGAATAATAAAGCTAGGTTACGATAGGTTAGGCAATGCTAGGTTAGAGTAGAGAAGAGTAAAGTAGAGTATAGTAGGGGAAAGTAGAGCAAAAGAGTGTAGAGTGTAGTAGTATAGAGTAGAACATAGCAAAGCAGAGCATAGTATAACAGAATACAGACAGGTTAGGCTATGCTAGGCCAATCTAGGCTAGGCTAGGCGAGATTAGATTAGAGTAAAGCTGAGTAGAGTAGAGCAAGGTTAGCCTAAGGTAGGCTATGGTAGGCTTGAGTAGAGTAGAGTAGAGTAGGGTAGAGTAGAGTAGAGTAGGGTAGAGTAGAGTAGGGTAGAGTAGAGTAGAGTAGGGTAGAGTAGAGTAAAGTAGTGTAGATTAAAGTAAAGTAGAGCAAGGTTAGGCTAGGTTTGGTTAGGCTAGAGTAGAGTAGAGTAGAGCAAGGTTAGGATAAGCTAGGAGAGAGTATAGTAGAGTAGAGTATAGTGGAGTAGAATATAGTAGAGAAGAGCATAGTAGAGTGGAGCAGTGTAGAGTAAAGCAGAGAAGAGAAAAGCAGAGTAGAGCAGAGTATAGCAAAGCTAGGTTAGGCTAGCTTAGAGTAGCATAGATTATAGCCAAGTTGGGCTTTGCTAGGTTTTGCTTGGTTAGAGTAGAGTTGAGTAGTGGAAAGCAGAGTAGAGAAGAGTAGAAAAGAGTAGAATTCAGAATAATAAAGTAGAGTAGGGATAGGTTGGGCTAGGGTGGGGTAGGGTAGGGTTGGCTAGGGTAGGTTAAGCTAGGCTAGGCTAGGCTATTCTAGAGTGGAGTATAATAGAGTAATGTTGAGCTATGTTAGGTTAAGCTAGGCTAGAGTACAATAGAGTAGAGTAGAGTAGACTAGAGCTGAACAGAGTTAAGCAAAATAGGGCAGAGTATAGCATAGTAGGGCATAGTTGAGCAGAACTAGGTTAAGCTAGCCTAGGCAAGGCCAAGCTAGGCTAAGCTAAAGTATAGTAGAGTACAGCTAGGTTAGGTTGGAGTAGAGTAGAATAGAGTAGAGTAGAGTAGAGTAGAATCTAATAGAGTAGAGTGGAGTACAAAAGAGTAACATTGAGCTAGCTTAGGCTAGGCTAGGTAAGGCAAGGCTGGGCTAGGCTAGAGTAGAGCAGTGTAGAATAGAGCTTAATTATACTAGGTTAGAGAAGAGTAGAGTAGTATAGAGCAGAGCTGAGCAAAGTAGAGTAGAGTACAGTAGAGTAGAATAGAGCATAGTAGAGAAAAGTAGAGTAGAGTAGAGCAGAGTAGAGTAGAACAGAGCAAAGTAGACTATAGTAAATTAGAGATTGGTTAGCTTAAGCTAGGCTAGGCTAAGCTAGGCTGAGCTAGGTTAGAGTAGAGGAGAGAAGAGTAGAGTGGAGTAGAGTAGAATGGAGTAGAGTAGAGTAGAGTAGAATATAGTAGAGTAGAAAGAGTAGAGCAAGGTTTGGTTAGGCTAGGTTAGGTCAGGTTTGGATAGAGTAGAGTAGAGTTGAGTAGAGTAATGTAGGGCAAGGTTATATTAGGCTAGGCCGTTCTAGGCAAGGCTGGAGTAGAGCAGAGTATAGTAGAGTAGAGTAGCATAGAGTAGAACAAAGTAGAGTAGATCAGAGCAAAGCAAAGTAGAGTAAAGCAAAGCAAAATAGAGTAGAGTAGAGCAGTGTAGAGTAGAGAAGAGTAGAGCAAAGAAAAGTAGAGTAGAGCTAGGTTAGTTTAGGTTAAGCTAGGCTAGTGTAGAGTAGAGTAGAGTAGAGAAGAATAGAGGTATGTTAGGCCAGGCTAAGCTAGCCTAGCTTAGAGTAGAGTAGAGTACAGTACAATAGAGTATAATGGAGTTAAGTAGAATAGAGCAAAGTTAAGCTATGCTTGGTTAGGCTAGGCTAGGCTAGGTTAAGTTAGGCTAGGCTATAATAGAGTATAGTAAAGCATAGTAGAGTTGAGAAAGGTACAGTAGAGTAGAGTTTGGTTAGGTTTGGCTAGGCTAAGCTAGGCTCGAGTTTTGTAGAGTAGAGCAGAGCATAGTACATCAAAGTAGAGTAGAGTAGAGAAAATCAGTTTAGAGCATAGTAGAGCTTGGTTAGGCTTCGAAACTATGCTAGAGTGGAGTAGAGAAGAGCTAATTAAAGCTAGGCTAGGTTAGGCTAGTGTAGAGAAGAGTAGAGTAAAGCAGAGTAGAGTAGAGTAGAGTACAGTAGACTAGAGCTAGGTTAGGCTAGGCTAGGGAAAGGTTTACTAGCTTTTGTTAGGCTAGAATAAAGTAGTGTAGGGGAGTAGAGTAGAGTAGAGCTAGGTTAGGGTAAGCTAGAGTAAATAGTAGAGAAGAGTATAGTAGAGTAGAGTAGAGCAGAGTAAAGTAGAGCTGAGTAGGGAAGAGCAAAATGGAGTGCAGCATATTAGAGTAGAGCACAGTAGAGGAGAGCTAGGTTAAGTTAGGCTAGGCTAGGTAAGGCTAGGTTGAGTAGAGTAATGCTTGTTTAGGTTAAGCTAGACTACATTAGAGTAGAGTATAATAGAGCTAAGTTAAGTAAGGCAAGGTTAGCTTGGGTAGGCTATGCTACACTATAGTGAGTAGAGTAGGGTATAGTAGAGCTAGGTTAGGCTACACAAGGCAAGAGTAGAGTAGAGTAGCATAGAGTAGAGTAGAGTAGAGTAGAGTGGAGTTGAGTAGAGTATAGTAGGATAGAGTAGAGTATAGTAGAGTAGAGCAGAGCGAGGTTTGGCTAGACTAAGTTTGAGTACCATAGAGCAATGTAGAGCATAATAGAGCAGAGCAGAGGAGAGCAGTGTAGAGAAGAGCATAGAAGGGTAGTGCATAGTAGAATAGAGTAGACCAAAGTAGAGCTAGGCTAGGCTAGGCTAGGTAAGGCTAAGTTAGCCTAAAGTAAAGTAGAATTGAGTAGAGTTGAGCAGAGTAGAGTAGAGTAGAGTATTGCTAGGTTAGGATAGGCTAGGTTAGACTAAGTTAGAGTAGAGTATAGTAGAGATTAGTAGAGTAGAGCTTGGTTTGGCTATGCTAGGCTAGGCTAAGGTAGGCTAGGATAGGTTAGGCTAGACTTGAGGGAGTAGAATAAAGTAGAGTAGAGTAGAGTAGTGTAGAGCTAGGTTTGGCAGGGCTAAGCTAGGCTAGGCTAGGCCAAGCACGAGTAAAGTAGGGTAGAGCAGAGTATAGTAGAGCTAGGTTAGGCTAAGCTAGGCTAGGCTAAGCTAGAGTAAAGTAGGGTAGAGCAGAGTATAGTAGAGCTAGGTTAGGCTAGGCTAGGATAAGCTAAGCTAGGCTAGGTAAGATTAGAGTATAGTAGAGTAGACTAGATCAAAGCCAAGTAGAGTAGAGCTGAACTGAGAAGAGTAGAGTTAAGTTATGCAAGGCTAGGTTAGGCTAGCTTGGGTTAGGTTAGTTAAGGCTTCGCTAGGTTAGAGTAAAGTAGAGTAGAGTAGAGTAGAGTACAATAGAGCAGAGTGGAAAAGAGTAGAGAAGAGCAGAGAAAAGTAGAGCAAAGCATGGCAGAGTAGAGGAGAGTAAAGAAAGGAATGGCTAAGAAAGACAAGGCTAGGCTAGAGAAGAGTAGAGTAGAGTAGAGTAGATTAAAAAAGCATAGTAGAGAAGAGCGATGTTAGGCTAGGCTTGGTTAGGATAGGCTAGGCTAGGAGTGTAGCAGAGTAGAGTAGTTAAAAGCTAGGTTAGGTTAAGTTTGGTTTGTTTAGAGTAGAGTGGAGTGGAGTAAAGTAGGGTAGGGTAAAGTCGAGTAGAGTAAAGTAAAGTAGAGTAGAGTAGAGTAGAGTAGAAGAGAGGATAGGAGAGCATAGTAGAGCAGAGTAAAGCAAAGTGGAGTAGAGCAGAGCTGAGTAAAAGAGTAGAGTACTGTAATGTAGAGCAGAGCAGAGTAGAGCAGAGCATTACAATGCATAGAAGAGAAAAGAAGAGTAGAGTAGAGTAGAACTTGGTTATGCTATGTTATGCTAGGCTAAGCTAGGCTAAGTAAGAGTAGAGTAGAGTAAAACAAGGTTAGGCTAGGCTAGAGTAGAGAAGAATTGAGTAGAGTAGAGTAGAGCATAATAAAGCAGAGCATAGCAAGACAGAACAGAGTAGGGTAGAGTAGAGTAGAGTAGAGTAGATTAAAGGAAAGAAGAATAAAATAGAGAAGAGAAAAGTAGAGAAGAGTATAGTAGAGTAGAGCAGAGCAGAGTAGAGTACAGCTGAGATGAGCTGAGCAGAGCTAAGAAGAGTAGAGCTAGAATAGGCAAAGCAAGGCTAGGCAAGGTTAGAATAGAGTAGAGTAGAGTATAGTGGAGTAAACTGGAGTAGAGTAGAATAGAGTAGAGTATAGTAGAGTATATTATAGTAAAGTAGAGTTGGGCTAGGTTAGGTTATGTTATGTGAGGCTAAAATAAGTTAGGCTAAGTAAGGCTATGGTATAGTAGAGTAGAGTAGAGAAGTGTAAAGTAGAGTAGAGCTAGTTTTGGTTAGGCAAGGTTAGGCTCGGATAGGCTAAGTTTGAGTGGAGCAAAGTAGAGTAGAGCTAAGCTAGGCAAGGCTAAGTTAGGCTAGGCTAGACTAAGGTAGGCTAGACTAAGTAAGAGTGGAGCAGAGTAGATTTCAGTAGAGTATAGTAGAGCTAAGTTAGCCTCAGCTAGGCTAGAGTACAATAGAGTAGAGTAGAGTAGAGTAAAGAAGAGTAATACAGAGTAGAGTAGAGTAGTGTAGAGTAGAGCTAAGCAAAGTATGGCAGAGCAGGGCAGAGCAGAGTGAGGTTAGGCTAGGCTAGGCTAGGTTAGGCAAGAGTAGAGAAGAGTAGAGTAGAGTTAGGTTAGGCTAGGCTAGGCTAAGCTAAGTTATAGTAGAGTAGAGTAGATATAGTAGATTAAAGTATAGTATAGTAAGGTAAAGTAAACATCGAGTATAGCTAGGTTAGGCTAGGGTTGGCTAAGCTAAAGTAGGCTAGGCTAAGCTTGAGTAGAGTAGAGTATAGTAGAGCAAAGTTATTCTAGTAGGCAAGTCTAAACTAGGCTAAAGTAGAGTATTGTAGACTAGAGTAGAGCAGAGCAGAGTATTACAGAGCAAAATAAAGTAGAGTAGATAAAAAACGAGCAGAGCTGAGCAAGCATAGTAGAGTAGAGTTAGGCCAGGCTAAGCTATGTGAAGCTAAGCTTGGCTAGGCTTGGCGAAGCTAGAGTAGAGTAGAGCTAGGTTAGGTTAGGCTAGGCAAGGCTAGGTTAGAGTTGAGTAGAGTAGAGTAGAGTGGAGTAGAGTAGAGTACAATATAGTAGAGTAGAGATATATTAGGCTAGGGTAGCTCGACTAGGCTAGAATCGTGTAGAGTAGAATAGAGTAGAGTTGAGTAAAGTAAAGTAAAGTAGACACAGCTAGCCTATGTTAGGCTAGGGTAAAGTAGAGTAAAGTAGAGTAAAGAAGAGCAGAACAAAGTAGAGCAGAGCAGAGTAGAGAAGAGCAGAGCAAAGTGTGTAGAGCGGAGCATAGTAGAATAGAGCTAAGTAGAGCAGAGTAGAGCAGACTAGAGCATAGTAGAGCTATGTTAGGGTGAGATAGGCTAGGCTAGGTTAGAGTGGAGTAGAGTAAGATAGAGTGGAGTATAGTAGAGTAAAGTAGAATAAAGTAGAGTAGAGCAGAGTATAGTATAGTATAGTATAGTATAGTATAGTATAGTATAGTAGAGTAGAGCAAGGTTAAGCTAGGCTAGGTTAGGTTAGACTATAGTAGAGTAGAGAAGTGTAGAGTAGGGTATTATAAAGTAGAGTAGAGTATAGTAGAGCTAGGTTAGGGTTAGCTAGGTTAGACAATAAGAGAGTAGAGTAGAGCAAAGTAGAGCAGAGTAGAGTAGAATAGAGCAGAGTAAAGCTAGGTTTCGCTAGGGTAAGCCAGGTTAGAGTAGAGTAGTGTAGAGTAGAGCTATTTTCGACTAGGATAGGCTTGGCTAAGCTAGAGTAAAGTAGATTAGAGTAAAGTAGAGTAGAGCTTGGTTAAGCGAGGTTAGGCTCGGCTAGGGTAAGATAGGATAGGCTAAGATAGCAAAGCTAGAGTAGAGTAGAGAAGAGTAAAGCATAATAGAGTAGAGTAGAGCATAGTTTAGTAGAGCAAAGCAAAGTGGAGAAAAGTAGAGTAGTGGAGAGTAGAGTAGAGTAGATTAGAGCAAAGCAGAGCAGAAAAGAACAGAGCTAAGTTAGGTTAGGCTAAGCTAGGTTGTGCTAGGCTAGGCTAGGTAAGAGTAGACTAGAGTAGAGTAGACTAGAGTAGAGCAGAGCAAAGTAGAGCTAGGTTAGGCTAAGCTAGGTAAGGCTAAGATAGGGTTGGCTAGGATAGGGTAGGCTAATATAAAGTAGAGTAGAGTGGAGCTAAGTAGAGAAGAGTAGAGTAGAGGTAGATTAGGCTTAGCTAGGCTTAGTTAGGCTAGAGTATTTTAGAGTAGAGCTAGGTTAGGCTAACTTAGGAAAGGCTATGTTAAGCTAAGATAGGCAAGGCTAAGCTAGAGTAGAATAGAGTAGAATAGAGTAGAGCTAAGTAGAGCAGAGTAGTGTAGAGCTAAGTTAGGCATGGCTAGGCTAGAGTATAATAGAGTAGAGCAGAGCAGAGCAGAGTAGACATAACATAGTAGAGAATAATAAAATAGAGTAGAGCAAAGAAAAGTAGAGTAGAGAAGAGTATAGCAAAGTTAGGCTAGGCCATGCTGGACTAGGCTAAGCTAGAGTAGAGTAAAGTATGGTAGAGTTGTGTATGGCTTGGCTAGGCTAGGCTAGGCAAGGTTAGAGTAGAGTAGAGTAGAGTATAGCTAGGTTAGGCTAGGCTAGGTTAGAGTAGGCTAGGCTAAGTTATGCTAGGCTAGGAAAGGCAAGTGAAGAGTAGAGTAGAGTAGAGTAGAGTAGAGTAGAGTAGAGTAGAGTAAAGTAGGTAAAGTATAATTTTGTTAGGTTATGCTAGAGTAAAGTAGAGTAGACTAGAGTAGAGTAGAGTAGAGTAGAGTAGAGCATAAAAGAGCAAAGCATAATAGAGTAGAATGGAGTAGAGTAGAGTAGAGTAGTGCAGAGAAGAGCAAAGTAGAGTAAAGAAGAGTAGAGCAAAGCAGAGTAGAGTAGAGAAGCATAGAGCAAAGTAGAGTAAAGCTTGGTTAGGCTAGGCTAGGCTAGGGTAGGCTAGATTAGAAAAGGCTAGGCTAAAGTAGAATAGATTAGAGTTGAGTAGAGAAGAGCAGAGTAGAGTAGACTATTGTAGGATAGAGAATATTAGAGCAGAGCAAAGTAGAGCAGAGTAGAGCTAGGTTATGCTAGGATAGGCTATGCTATGCTATGCTAAGATAGGCTAGAGTAGACTAGAGTAGTGTAGAATAGAGTAGAGTAGAGTAGAGTAGAGCTAGGTTAGGCTAGGTCAGGGAAGAGTATAGAAGAGTAGAGTAAAGTGAAGTAAAGTAAAGTAGAGTAAAGTAGAGCAGAGCAAAACAGAGCTGAGTAGAGCTATGTTAGGCCAAGGTTAGACTAGAGTAGAGTAGAGCTTGGTAGGCAAGGCTTGGTTAGGCTAGATAAGAGTACAGTCTAGTGGACTAGCAAAGAGTAGAACTAGGTTAAGTTAGGATATGATTGGCTAGGCTAGGTTAGGCTAAGTTAGGCTAAGGTAGGGTAAGCTAGGCTAAAGTATAGTAGAGTAGAGCTAAGTTAGGTTAGGCTAGAGTACAATAGAGTAGAGTAGAGTAGAGCACAGCTAAGTAGAGTAGAGAAGAGTAGAGATGAGCAGAGTAGAGTGGAGTAGAGTAGATTAGGGCAATGAAAAGAAGAGCATAGCATAGTAGAGTTGAGCAGGGCTAGCTTAGGCTAGGCTATGCTAGAGTATAGTAGAGTAAGGTAGATCTATGTTATGCAAGTTTAGGTTAGAGTAGAGTGTAGTAAAGTAGAGTAGAGTAGAGTAGAGTAGAGCTAGGTTAGGCTAGGCTAAGCTAGGCTAGGTGAGGTTAGGATAGAATTGAGTAGAGTAGAGTAGAGGAAAGCTTAATAAGGCTAGGCTAAGGTTGGCTAGGGTAGAGTTTAGCAGAGCAAAGAAGAGCAAAGCAGAGTAGAGTTGAGAAGAGCAAAGTAGAGTAGAGAAGAGCAGAACAAAGCAAAGCAGACCAGAGAAAAGCATAGTAGAGCAGAGTAGAGCTGGGTTAGGCTAAGCTATGTTAGAGTTCAGTTGAGTAGAGTAGATTAGAGTAGAGTTGAGTATAATATAGTATAATAGAGTGGACAAGAGTACAGCAAGGTTAACCTAAGCAAGGTAGGGCAAGGCTAGGCTGGGCGAGGTTAGGCATTGCTAGACTAGAGTCGAGTAGAGCTAGATTCGATTAGGCTAGGCTAGGCTAAAGTAGAGTAGAAAAGAGTAATGTAGAGTTGGAAGAGCAATATAGAGTAGAGTAGAGTAGAGAAAATTGGAGCAAAGTATAGTAGATAAGGGTAGAGTAGAGGAGAGCATAGTAGAGTAGAGAAGAGTAGAGCTATTTTTAGCTAAGCCAGGCTAAGCGAGGCTATGCTAGGCTAAGCTAGACTAGAGTCTAGTAGAGTAGAGAAGAGTAGAGTTGAGTGGAGTAGAGCAATAAAAAGTAAAGCAAAGCACAACAGAGTATAAAAGAGCTAGGTTAATCTAAGATAGTTTAGGCTAGGCTAGAGTAGAGTAGAGTCAGATAGAGCTACATTAGGCTAAGCTAGGCTAAGTTAGGTTAGAGTGTAATAGAGTATAGTAAAGCAGAGTAGAGCATTGTAGAGTAGAGTAAAGTAGAGTAGAGCTTGGCTTGGCTAGGGTAGGCTAGGCTAGAATGGAGTAGAGTAGAGTAGAGTAGAGCAAGGTGAGATTGGTGTAGGCTAGAGTATAGTAGAGAAAAGTAGAGCAGAGTAGAGCAAAGTTGAGTAAAGCAGAGTAGAGTTGAGTAGTGTAAAGAAGAGTAGAGTAGAGTTGAAAAGAGTTGAGCTAGTTTAGGCAAGGTTGGGCTAGAGTGAAGTAGAGTAGAGTAGAGCAGAGTTGAATAGAGTAGAGTAATGTTAGGCTTGGATAGGCTAGGCAAAGTTAGAGAAAAGTAGAGTAATGTGTAGAATATTGGAGTATTATAGAATAGAGCAGAGTAAAGAGGAGTAGAGCTAGGTTAGGCTAGGCTAAGCTACACTATGGTAAATTAAGCTAGTCTAGGATAGAGTAGAGCAAAGTAGGGTAGAGTAGAGTAGAGTAGAGTAGAGTATAGTAAAGCTAGGTTAGAGTAGAGTGGAGTAGAATAGAGTAGAGCAGAGTGGAGCTATGTTAGGTTGAGCTAACTTAAGTAAGGCTAGGCTTAGCTAAGATAGGCTTGTCAAGGGTAGAGTAGAGTAAAGTAGAGTAGAGCAGAGTAGAGTAGAGCAGAGTTAGGCCAAGTGAGGCTAGGATATGCTAGGCAAAAGTATGGAAGAATAGAGCAGAGCATAGTAGAGAAGAGAAAAATAGAGCAAAGCTAGGTTAGGCTAGGCTAGCCTAGAGTAGAGTACATTAGAGTAGAGCTAGGTTAGTCAAGCCTATGCTAGGTTTGAGCAGAGTAGAGTAGATGAGAGTAGAGTAAAATAGATTCTAGTAGAGTAGAGTAGGGTAGAATATAGTATAGTATAGTAGAGTAAAGACAAGGCCAAAGTATTTTTAAGTAGTGTAGAGAAGAATAGAGTGGAGTAGAGTATAGTGGAGTAGAGTAAAGTAGTACTTGGCTAGGCTAGGCTAGAGAAAAGTATAGTAGAGTAGAGTAGATTAGAGTAGAGTAGAGTAGAGCTGAGTAGAGTATAATATAGTAAAGTAGAGTTGTGCAGAGTTAGGTTAGGCTAGGCTAGGTTAGACTAGGCTGGGCAAGGTAAGGTTAGGCTAAGGCTAGAGTAGAGTAGAGTAGAGTAGCATAGAGTAGTGTAGAGCTAAGTCAAGTTAGGTTATGCTAGGCTAAGCTAGGCTAGAGTAGAGTACAATAAAGTAGAGATCAATAGAGTAGATTGGAACAGAGTAATACAGAGAAGAGCAGAGTAGAGCTATGTTAGGCTAGGCTAGGCTATAGTGGAGTATAATAGAGTTAGGTTAGACAAGGCTAGGTTAGAGTAGAGTAGAGTATATTAGAGTAGAGTTTAGTAGAGGTAGGTTAGGCTAGGCTAGGTTAGGTTATGCTAAGCTAGAGTAGAGTAGAGTAGGTAAGGCTAGGTAAGGTTAAGCTAGAGTAAAGCAGAGTAGAGTAGAGTAGAGTAGACAGTAGAGCAGAGAACAACAAAGAAAAGTTGAGCAAAGTAGAGCTCAATTAGGCTAGGTGGGATAGGCAAGGTTGGACTAGGTAAGGTTAGGCTTTGTTTGAGTAGAGTAGAATAAAATTTAGCTTAGTATAGTAGAATAGAGGTAAGTTAGGCAAGGCTAAGTTAGGTTAGAGTATAGTAGAGTAGAGTAGAGCTTGGTTAAGCTAAGCTAAGTTATTGCTTACTATCATAAGCTAAGCTAGGGTAAGCTAGAGTAGAGTAGAGTAGAGTAGTACTCGATTCAACTAGGCTAGGCTAGCCTAGAGTAGAGCAGAGCAGAGTAGAGTAGAGCAAAGCAGAGTAGAGATGAGCAAAGCATATTAGAGAATAGTATAGTAGAGCAGAGCAGAGTCGAGTAGGGTGAAGTAGAGAAGAGCAGAGTAGAGCAGAGGTAGGTCAGGCTAAGCTAGCCTACGTTAGGCTAGGTTAGAGTAGATTAGATTAGAGTAGAGTGGAGTATAATAGAGTAGAGTAAAGCATAGTAGAGTAGAGTAGAGTAGAGTAGAGCAGGGTTAAGTTATGATAGACTAATCTAGGCTTGGCTAATTTAGAGTAGAGTAGAGCAGAGCAGAGTAGAGCAAAGCAGAGTAGAATAGAGTAGTGTAGAGTAGAGTAGAGTAGAGTAGAGTAGAGTAGAGTGGAGCTAAGCTAGGCTTTGCTAGGTTTGGCTAGGTTAGAGTAGAGTAGAGTAGAGTAAAGTATAGTACAGTAGAGAAGAGTGGAGTAGAGTAAAGTTGAGTAGAGTAGAGTAGAGCAAGGCATGGTTGGGCAAAGTTAGGCTAAGCTTTACTAGGCTAGGGTAGGCTAGCGTAAGGCTAAAGTGGAGTTTAGTATGGTAGAGTTAAGTAAAGTAGAGTAAAGTAGACTAATGTAGAGTAGAGTTAGGTAAAGTTAGGCAAGCCTATGCTATGCTAATTAAGGCTAGAGTAGAGTAGAGTAAAGCAGGGAAGAGTAGACATAAGTAGAGCAGAGTAGAGATTATTAGAGTAGGGTAGAGTAGAGCTTAGTTAGGCTAAGCTAGGCTAGGTTAAAGTAGATTATGGTAGGCTAAGCTAAGAAAGGTAAGGCTTGGCTATAGTAGACTAGGGTAGGCTTGAGTAAAGTAGAGTAGAGTACAGCTAAGTTAGGCTAAGCTAGGTTAGAGTACAGAGTAGAGTAGAGAATAGCATAACAGAGCAAGGCATAGTGTAACAGAGCAGAGCAAGCTTAGGTTAAGATCGGATAGGCTAGGCACGACAAGGCTAAGCTCGAGTAGAGTAGAGTAGAATAGAGTTTAGTAAAGCTTGGTAAGGCTAGGTTAGGTTTGCTTGGAGTAAAGTATAGTGGAGTAAGATTAGGTTAGGCTAGGCTAAGGTAGGCTAGGATAGGCCATGCTAGGCTAGGCTAGGCTAGAGTAGAGGAGAGTAGCAAAGAGTAGAGTAAAGCAAAGTGTAGCTTGGTTAGACTAGGCAAGGCTAGGATAGGCTAAAGATGAGTAGAGTATAGTATAGTAGAGTAGAGTAGAGTAGCATAGAGGAGAGTGAAGTAGAGTAGAGTATAGTGGAGCATAGTAGAGTAGAATAAAGTAGTGTAGAGGAGAACAAGGAGAGCAGAGTAGAGCATAGCAAAGTAGAGTAGAATAGTAGAGTATAGTAAAGCAAAGTAGAGTAGAGTAGAGTAGTATAGAGAAAAGTATTGTAGAGTAGAGTAGAGCAAAGCTAGGTTAGGCTTGGCTAGGATAGAGTAGAGTATAGTAGAGTTGAGTGGAGTAGCATAGAGTAGAGTAGGGTAGAGTAGAGATAGGTTATGTTATGCTAGGATAGTGTATGCTAGGCTAGGTTATGCTAGGCTAGAGTAAAGTAGAGTATAGTAGAATATAGTATTGTAGACCTAGATTAGGCTAGGTTTGGCTAGGCTAAGCTAGAACAGAGTATAGTAGAATAGAGTAAAATAGAGTAGAGTAGAGTAGATGAGAGTAGAGTATAGTAGATAGAGTAAAGTAGAGTATAATAGAGTAGAGTAGAGGAGAATAGAGGAGAGGAGAGGAGATCAGAGTAGAGTAGAGCAATTTTGAGCAGAGTAGAGCATAATGGAGGAGAGCTGAGTAGAGTAGAGCATAGTAGAGCAAAGTAGAGTAGACCTAGGATAGAATAAGTTGTGCTTGGCTTGAGTAGAGTAGAGTAGAGCAGAGTAGACTCGAGTAGAGTAGAGTAGAGTTGTGTAGAGTAGAGCTAGTTGAGGATAAGTTAGGCTAGGCTAGGTTAAAATAGAGTAGAGAAGAGTAGAGTATAGTATAATAGACTAGAATAGAGTAGAGCAGAGCTAGGTTAGGTTGGGTTAAGCTAGGCCAGTCTAAGTTAGGCTAGGATAAGCTTAGTTAGCTTAGAGTAAAGGAGACTAGAGTATAAAAAAGTAGAGTAGAGCATAGTAATGATAGGTTAGGCTAGGCTAGGCTTAGTTAGAGTAGAGAAAAATAAACTAGAGTAAAGTAGAGTAGAGAAGAGCTCAGCAGAGTATGGCTAAGTAGAGTAGAGTAGAACAGAGCAGAGTAGAGTTAGGTTAAGCTAGGATTGGCTTCCTTAGGTTGAGCTAGGCTATAGTAAGGTAGAGTACAGTAGAGCAGAGCAGAATAGAGTAGAGTAGCCTATGATAGAACTAAATTGGACTAGGTTAGGCTAGGTTGGAGAAGAGTAGAGTAGAGTAGAGTAGATTAAAATAGAGTAGAGTAAAGTATAGAATAGTTTAGTTAGGCTAAGCTAAGGAAGGATAAGGTTGGCTATGCTCAGCTAGGCTAGGTTAGAATAGTGTAAAGTGGAGTAGAGTAGAGTTGAGTTTAGTAAGGGAGAGTAGAGAAGAGCAGAGCAGAGTGGAGCAGAGTAGAGTTGAGCAAAGGAGAGTAGAAGAGAGGAGAGAATAGTAGAGTAGAGAAGAGCAGAGTAGAGTGTAGAAGAGTAGAACATAATAAAGAAGAGAGAAGTATAATAGAGAAGAGTTTTTCTTCTTCTCTTTCTACTTCTGCCTCATCTTCTTCTTCTTTTTCGTATTCTTCGTCTTCTTCTTCTTCTTCTTCATCTACCTCGTCTTCTTCTTCTTCATCATCATCATCTTCTTCTTCTTCTTCATCTACTACATTTACTTTTTCGTTTTCTTACTCTTCTTCGTCTTCCTCTTCATCATCATCATCATCATCTTCTTCTTCTTCTTCTTCTTCTTCCTCTTCTTATTCTTCTTCTTCTTTTTTTCTTTTTCTTCTTCTTCTTTTCCGACTTCTTTTAATTCTTCCACTTCTTCTTCTTCGTCTTGTCATTGTTGTTGTTCTTCTTCTTTTTGCTCTTCTTCTTCCACTTCTTCTTCTTCTTCTTCATCTTTGTATTCTTCTTCTTCTTCTACTTCTTCTTCTTCTACTTCTTCTTCTTCCTCTTCTTCTTTTTCTTCATATTCTTCTTTTTCTTCCCCTTCTTCTTCTTCTTCGTCTTAATCTTCTACTTTTTCTTTGACTTCTTCATCCTCCTCTTCTTCGTCTTCCTCTTCTTCATCTTCTTCTACTTTTTCTTCTACTTCTTCTTCTTCGTTGTCTACTTCTTCTTCTTCTTCTTCTCTTCTTCTTCTTCTTCCTCTTCCTCTTCTTCTTCTTCGTCTACAACTTTGTTGCCATCGTCTTTTTCTTCTTATTCTTCTTCTTCTTCTTCTTCTTCTTCTTTGTCTTCTCATTCCACTTCTTATTCTTATTCTTATTCTTCTTGTCCTTCTTCTTCTGCTTCTTTTTCTTCCTTTTTCTCTTTTTCATCTTCTTCTTCTTCTTCTTCTTTGCCTTCTTCTTCTCCTTCTTCTTCTCCATCTTCTTCTTGTTCTTCTTCTTCTACTTCTACTTCTACTTCTCCTTCTTCTTCATCTGATTATTATTAATGTTATTATTATTACTATTGTTATTCTACATCCTCTAAGTCCTCTTATTATACTTTTTTTTCGTCTTCTTCTTGTTCTTCTTTTTATGCTTCTTCTTCATCTTTGTCTTCTTCTTCTTCTTGTTCTTCTTCTTGTTCTTCTTCTTCTTCTTCTTCTTCTTGGCCATCTTCTTCTTCTTTGTCTTCTTCTTCATCATCATCATCATCATCATCATCATAATCATCACCTTCTTCTTCTTCTTCTTCTTCTCCTTCTCCTTCTACTTCTTCTTCTTCTTCTTTTTCTTCTTCTTCTTCTTCTTCTTCTTCTTATTCTTAGTATTTATCATCATCAACATCTTCTTCTTCTTCTTCATCATCTTCTTCTTCTCTTTTAACTTCTTCATCTACTTGTTCTACTTCATGTTCTTCCTCATCGTCTTCTTCTTTGGCTTCTTCTTCTTCCTCTTCTTCTGCCTCCTAGTTTTCTTCTTCTTCATCTTTTTTTTCTTCTTCTTTGTCTTCTTCTTCTTATTCCTTTCCTCTTTTTCTACTTTTACTTTATCTTTTTGTAACACTTGTTCTTCTTCTTCTACTTCTTCTACTTCTTCTTCTTTTTCTTCTTCTTTTTCCTCTTCCTCTTCTTATTCTTGTTGTTGTTCTTCTTCTTCTACTTCTTCTTCTACTCCTACTTCTTTTTATTCTTCTACTTCTTCTTCTTCTTCCTTTTCTTCTTCTTCTTCTTCTTTTTCGTCTTATTCTTGTTCTTGTTCTTGTTCTTCGTTTTCTTTTTCTTCCTCTTCTTCTTCTTCCTTTGTTTTCTTCTTCTTCCTGTTCTTCTTCTTCTTCCTCTTCTATTTTTTCTTCTTTTTCTTCTTCTTCCTATTCTTTGTCTTCTTCTTCTTCGTGTTCTTCTTCTCCTTCTTCGTCTTCTTGTTCTTGTTCTTCTTCTTCTTCCTCTTCCTGTTCTTCTTCTTCTTTTTCTTCTTCTTCTTCTTCTTCTCCTTCTCCTTCTTGTTATTCTTCTCCTTCTTCTCCTTCTTCTTCTTCTTCTCTTTCTTCTTCTACTTCAACTTCTTCTTCGTTGTCTTCTTCGTTTTTTTCTTCTTCTTCTTGAACATTGTCTTCTTCTTCATCACTTTCTTCTTCTTTTTCTTTGTCTTCTTCTTCTTCTTCTTTTATTTTTCTTTATTTTTTCCAACTCTTCTTCGTCTTCCTTTTCTTCTTCATCATCATTATCATCATCATCATCTTCTTCTTCTTCTTCCTCTTCCTCTTCTTTTTATTCTTCTTCTTTTTCTTCTTTTTCTTCTTCTTTTCCTACTTCCTTTTTCTTTCTACTTTTTCCTCTTCTTCTTCTTCTTTTTGTTCTTCTTCTCCTTCCTCTTCTTGTTGTTGTTGTTCTTCTTCTTCTTCTTTTTCAACTTCTTCTTCTTCTTCTTCCTCTTCTTCTTGTTCAACTTTTTCTTTTTCCCCTTCTTCTTCTTCGTCTTCATCTTCGACTTTTTCTTTGACTTCTTTGTCCTCCTCTTCTTCGTCTTCGTCTTCTTCGTCTTCTTCTTCTTCTTTCTCGTCTACTTCTTCTTCTTCTTCTGTGTCTACTTCTTCTTATTCTTCTTCTCTTCTTTTTCTTCGAGTACATCTTCATCGTCTTAGTCTTATTCTTCTTCTTCTTCTTCTTCTTCTTCTTCTTTGTTTTCTTCTTCCTCTTCTTCTTCTTCTTCGTCTTCTTCTTCTTCTCCATCTTCTGTCTTCTATTTCTTCGTCTTCTTCTCCAACTTCTTTTTATTCTTCTTCTACATCATCTTCTTCTACATCATCTTCTTCTACTTCTACTTCACCTTCTTCTTCATCTTATTATTAATAATATTATTGTTATTATTATTATTATTTTTATTGTTATTCTGCATCTTCTACTTCTTCTTATTGTACTTGTTTTTCTTCTTCTTCTTGTACTTTTTTTTTCTTCTTCTTCTTCATCCTCATCTTCTTGTCCTTCTTCTTCTTCTTCATCTTCTTCTTATTCTTCTTCTACTTCTTCATCGTCGTGTTCTTCATCTTCTTCTTCTTCTTCGTCTTCTTCTTCTTCTTCTACTTCATCTTCTTCTTGTTCGACGTCTTCTTCTTTTTCGTCATATTCTTCTTGTTCTTTGTTTCTTGTTCGTTTTCTTCTTCTTCTTCATCATCATCTTCTTCTTCATTATCATCTATTTCTTCTTCTTCTTCTTCTTCTTCGTCATCTTCTTCTTCTTCATCTTCTTCTTCTTCTTCTTCTTCTTCATTTTCTTCTTAATCTTCTTCTTCTTCTTCATCATCTTCTTCTTCTTCTTCTTCTTCGTCTTCTTATTCCTCTTCGTCGTCTTCTTCTTCTCCGTCTTCTTCTATTTGTACCTCCTTTTCTTCTTCTTCTTCTTTTCCTTCTTCTACTCTTTCTTCTCCTTCGTCAAGTTTTTCTTCTTCTTCTTCTTCTTCTTCTTCTACTTCTTCTCTTTCTTCT
>JAIUJO010000678.1:185000-197500 GCA_023846275.1 Vanilla planifolia | reverse complement strand
TCTTATTCTTTTTCTTCGCCTTTTTGTTCTTCTTTTTCTTCCTCTTCTTTTATTTTGACTTCTTCTTCTTTTTCTTCTTCTTCTTCTTCTTCTTCTTCTTCTCCGTCTTCCTCTTCTTCTGCTTCTTCTTCTACCACTTCTTCTTCGTCTTCTTCTTCTTCTTCTTCTTCTTCTTCCCCTTGTTCATTTTTGTCATCTTTGTCTTCTTCTTCTTTTTCTTCGTCTTCTTCTTCTTCGTCTATGCCTTCCTCCTCTTCTTCATCTTATTTTTCTTCTTCTTCTTCTTCTTCTTCTTCTTCTTCTTTGTCTTCGTCTTGTTCGTCTTCTTCTTCTTCTTCGTCTTCTTGTTCTTTTTCTTCTTCTTCTACTTCTTATTCTTAGTATTCATCATCATCATCTTCTTCTTCTTCTTCTCTTCTAACTTCTTCTTCTTGTTCTTCTTCTTCTTCTTCTACTTCTTCTCCTTCATCTTCTTCTTCTTCTTCTAGTTCTTCTTCTTCTTCTTTTTCTTCTTCTTTTTCTTCTTCTTTATCTTCTTCTTCTTTTTATTTTTCTTCTTCTACATCGTCTTCTTCTCCTTCTTCTTTTTCTTCTTTGTTATCTTCATCATCTTCTTCTTCTTCATCTTCTTCGTCTACCTCCTATTCGTCTTCTTCTTCTTCATCTTCTCTTCTTCTTCTTCTTCTTTTTCTTCTTCTCCTTCTCCTTCATCTTCTTCTTCTCTTTCTCCTTCTTATTCTTCATTTTAGCCTTCTTCCTCTTCATCATCTTCTTCTTTTTCTTCTTTTTCTTCTTCTTCTTCTTCTACTACTTCTTCCTTTTCTTCCTCTTCTTCTTCTTTTCTACTTCTTCTTCTTCTTCTTTGTCAACTACTACTTCTTCTTCTTCTTCTTCATCTTCTTCATTTTCATTTTTGACTTCTTCTTCTTCTTGGAATTTTTCTTCTTCTTCTTTTTCTTCATCTTCTGCTTCTTCTTCATCGTCTTCTTCTTCTTCTTCATCTTCTACTTCTTCCTCTTTTCCTTGTTCTTCTTCTTGTACTTCTTTTCTTCTTCTTCTTCTTCTTCAACTTCATCTTCCTTTTCTTCTCCTCTTGTTCTTTTTCTTCATCATCTTCCTCTTCTTTTTCTTCTTCATCTTCTTTGTTTTTGACTTCTTGTTCTTCTTCTTTTTCTTCTTCTTCTTCTTCTTCTTCCTCCTCCTCCTCTTCCTCTTCTCCATCCTCCTCTTCTTCTTCTTCTTCTACCTCTTTTTCTTCTTCTTCTTCGTCTTCTTCTTCTTCTTCCACTTCTTCGTCTTCGTCATCTTCGTCATCTTCTTTATCTTCTTCCTCGTCTTCTTCATCTTCATCTTTATCATTTTCTTCTTTTTCGTCTGCCTCTTCTTCTACTTTTACTTTATCATCTTCTAACTCTTCTTTGTCTTCTTCTTCTTCATCATCATCAGCATCTTCTTCTACTTCCTTTTCCTCCTCCTCTTCTTATTCTTCTTCTTTTTCTTCTCCTTCTACTTCTTCATCTACTCCAACATTTTTTATTCTTTTACTTTTTCTTTTTCTTCCTCTTCTTCTTCATCTTCTTCTTCTTCATCATCTTCTTCTTTCTTTGAATTCATCTTCTTCCTCTTCTTCTTCTTCGTCTTCTTCTTCTTTTTCTTCTTCTTCATATTCTTTGTCTTCTTCTTCTTCTTCTTCGTGTTCTTCTTCTCCTTCTTCATCTTGTTGTTCTTGGTCTTGTTCTTCTTCTTCCTCTTCCTCTTCTTCTTCTTTTTCTTCTAGTTCTTCTTCTCCTTCTTCTTCTTATTCTACTTCTACTCCCCCTTCTTCTTTTTCTTCTTCTTCTTCTACTACTTTTGATTCACCTTCTTCTTCTTCTTCTTATTCTTCTTCTCTTCTTCTTCCTCTTCTTCCTCTTCTTCCTTTTCTTCTTCTTTTCCTTCTTCCTCTTCTTCTTTTCTACTTATTCTTCTTCTTCTTTGTCAACTACTTGTTCTTCTTCGTCTTTGTCAACTACTTCTCTTCTTCTTCTTTTTTTCTTCTTCTTCTTCTTCTGCTTCATCATCATCATCTTCTTGTTCTTCTTCTTCTTCTTCATAATCTTCTACTTCCTCTTCTTCTTCTTCGTCTTCTTCTTCAGCTTCTTCATTTTCTTCTTCTTTTTCTTGTTCTTCTTGTTGTTGTTCTTGTTCTTCCTATTGTTCTTCATCTTGTTCTTCTTCTCCTTCTTCTTCTTCTTCTTTTTTGTCTTCTTCATCTTCTCCCACTTCTCTTTCTTCTTCTTCTTCTTCTTCTTCTTCCCCTTCTTCTTCTCCTCCTTCAACTTCTTCTTCTTCTTCTTCTTCTTCTTCTTCGCCTTTGTTCCCTTGTTATTCTTCTAATTCTTCTTCTTCTTCTTCTTCTTCTTCTTTTTCGTCTTCTTCGTCTTTTCTTTCTCGACTTCTTTTTTTTCTCAGTCTTTTCTTTCTTCTTCTTTGTCTTCTTCTTCTTCTTATTCTTATTCTTTCTTCATCATTTTCTTCTTCTTCTCCTTCTCCTTCTTCTCCTTCTTCTTCTTCTACTTTTTCATCTTTTTCTTCTTCTTCTTCTTCAACTTCTTCTTCTTCTTCTTCTTCTTCTTCTGCTTCATCTTTTTCTTACTCTTTCTTTTCAACTTCTTTTCTTCTTCACCATTTTCTTCAAAATCATCTTCTTTTTCTTTCTCTTCTTGTTCTTTTCTTCGCCTTCTTCTTGTTCTTTTTCTTTTTCTTCTTTGATTTTGACTTCTTTTTCTTCTTGTTCTTCTTCTTCTTCTTCTTCTCCATCTCCTTCTTCTTCTTCTTCTTCTTCTTCTACCACTTCTTCTTCTTCTTCTTCTTCTTCTCCTTCTTCTTCATCTTCTTCTTCTTCCTCTTATCATCTTCGTCATCTTTGTCTTCTTCTTCTTCGTCTATGTCTTCCTCCTCTTCTTCATCTTATTTTTCTTCTTCTTCTTCTTCTTCTTCTTCTTTATCTTCGTCCTGTTCGACTTCTTCTTCTTGTTCGTTTTCTTCTTCTTTTTCTTTTTCTACTTCTTATTCTTAGTATTCATCATCATCATCTTCTTCTTCTTCTTCATCATCATCATCTTCTCCTTCTTCTCTTCTAACTTTTTCTTCTTGTTCTTCTTTTTCTTCTTCTTCTACTTCATCTTCTCCTTCATCTTCTTCTTCTTCTTACTCTTTTTGTTATTCTTTTACTTCTTCTTCTTCGTTTTCTTCTTCTTCTTCATCGTCTTCTTCTCCTTCTTCTTTTTCTTCTTTATTATCATCATCATCTTCTTCTTCTTCATCTTCTTCTTCTACCTCCTATTCATCTTCTTCTTCTTCATCTTCTTTGTCTTCTCTTCTTCTTCTTCTTCTTCTTCTCCTTCTCCTTCATTTTCTTCCTCTCTTTCTCCTTATACTTCATTTTAGTCTTCTTCCTCTTCATCTTCTTCTTCTTCTTTTTCTTCTTCTACTACATCTTCATCTTCTTCTTCTTCTTCTTCTTCTACTTCTTCCTTTTCATCTTCTTCTTCTTTTTTTCTACTTCTTGTTCTTCTTCTTCTTCTTTTTCTTCTTCTTCTTCTTTGTCAACTACTTTTCTTCTTCTTCTTCTTCATCTTCTTCTTCTTCTTCATCTCCATCGACTTATTCTTCTTCTTCTTCATCTCCTTCTTCTTCTTCTTCTCCTCTTCTTCTTCTTCTTCTTCATCTTCTTCTTCTACTTTTTCTTCTTCATCTTCTTCTACTTCTTCATGTTCTTCTCCTACTTTTTCTTCTTCCTCTTCTTCTTCTTCTTTGTCTTCTTCTTGTTGTTCTGCTTCTTCTACTACTTTTTTTTTATCAACTTCTTCTTCTTCTTCTTCATCTTCTTCTTCTGTTCTTCTTCCTCTACTTCTTCCTCTTCTTCTTCTTCTTCTTCTTCTTCTTCTTCTTCTTCTTTTGTACCATCTTCTTCTTCTTCTTCTTCTTTTTCATCTTCATTTTCTTCTTGTTCGTCTTCTTCCACTTCGTCTTCTTCTTCTTCTTATTCTCCTTCTTGTTCTTCGTCTTCTTCTTCCTCTTCCTCATCTTCTTCTTTTCTTCTTCTTCTTTTTCTTGATCTTCATTTTTTTCTTCTGTGTTCCTCTTCTTCATCTTCTTCTTCCTCTTCTTCATCTTCCTCTTCTTTTTCTTCTTCATCTTTGTCTTCTTCTTCATCATCTCCATCTTCTTCTCCTTCTTTTGTGTCTTTCTCTGTCTTCTTCTTCTTCATCTTCTTCTTCTTCTTGTACTTCTTTGTCGTCTTCTTCTTCTTCTTCTTCTTCTTCGTCTTCTTCTTCTTCTTCTTAATTTCTTTTACTTCTTCTCGTTGTACCTCTTCTTCTTCTAGTTCTTCTTCTTCATCTTCCTCTTCCTCTTCTTCTTCTTATTCTTTTTCTTCTTCTTCTTTTTGTTCTTCCTCTTCTTCTTTAACTTTTTCTTCTTATTCTCTTTCTTCTTCTTCGTTATCTACTTCTTCTTCTTCCTCCTTTTCTTCCTCTTCTTCTTAGTCTTGTTCTTCTTATTCTTCTTCTACTTCGTCATATTCTTTTTCTACTACTTTTTAATCTTCTTCTTCGTCTTCTTCTTCTTCGACTTTTACTTCTTCTTCTTCGTTATCTTCTTCTTTATCTTCTTCTTCTTCCTCTTCTTCCTCTTCTTCCTTCGCTTCTTCTTCTTCTTCTTCCTCCTCCTCTTCTTCATCTCCTCCTCCTTCTTCTTCTTCTTCTTTTTCTTCTTCTTCTTCTTCTCCTGATTCGACTTTTTCTTCTTCTTCTTTTGCTTCTACTGCGTGTATTTCTCCTTCTTCTTTCTTCTCTTCTACTCCTTTTTTTCTTGTTCTTCTTCTTCATCGTCATCTTCTTGTTCTTCTTTTTCTTTTTCTTCTTCTTTTTCCTCTTCTTCTTCTTCTTCTTCTTCTTTGTCTTCTTCATTTTCTTCTTCGTCTTTATCTTCTTCTTCTTCGTCTTCTTCTTTTTATTCTTATTCTTCTTCTTCTGTTTCTTCTTCTTCTTCTTCTTCTTCTTATTCTTCTTCTTGTTTGTTTTCTTCTTCTTTTTCTTCTTCCTCTTCTTCTTCTTCTTCTTATTTGTTTTCTCCTCCTTGTTCTATTTTTTGCTTCTTCTTTTTCTTTTTCTTCTTCTTCTTCTTCTTCTACTTGACTTCTTTTAATTCTTCTTCCACTTTCTTCTTCTTCTTCTTGTTCGTATAATTCTTCTTTCTCTTCTTCTTCGTGTTCTTCAGTTTATTCCTGTTTTTCTTCTTTTTCTTCTTCTTCTTGTTATTCTTCACACTCTTCTTCCTCTCCTTCTTCTTCATCATCTTATTTTTCTACTTCTTCTTCTTCTTCCTCTTGTTCATCTTCATCCTCTTTCTCTTCTTCATCTCTCTCTTCTTGGTCTTCTTCTTCTTCATCTTCTTCTTCTACTTCTTCATTTTTGTCTACTTCTATGTTTTCTTCTTCTTCTTCTTCCTCTTCTTCTTCTTCTTCTTCATATTCTTCTTCTTCTTCTTCTTTATCTTCTTCTTCTTCTTCTTGTTCCTGTTCTTGTTCTTCTTCTTCATCATCCTCTTCTTCTTCATCTTTTTCGTCGTCTTCTTCTTCTTCCTCTTCTTCTTCTTCTTCTTCTTCTTTTTCTTATCCTTCTTCTTCTTCTTCTACTTCTTTTCCTTCCTCTTCTTCTTCTTTATCTTCTCCTTCTTCTTCTTCTTCTTCTTCTTCTTCTTTATCTTCTTCCTATTCTTCTTCTTATTTTTACTTTTTTTATTATGATTATTACTATTATTCTTCTACTTCTTGTATCCTTCTTTTTCTTCTTCTTCTTCTTTTTTGTCATCATCTTCCTCTTGTTCATCTTTATTCTTTTTCATCTTATTCTTCTTTTCTGTCGTTGTCTTCTTCTTCTTTGTTTTCTTCCTTTTCTTCTTCTTCTTCTTATTCTTCTTCTTTTTGTTCTTCTTCTACGTCTTCTTCTTTTTCTTCTTCTTTTTCTTCTTTTTCCTCTGCTTCTTCATCTTCTTCTTCTTCATCTTCTTCTTCTTCATCTTCTTCTTCTTCTTCTTCCTCTTCTTTTTCTTCTTCTTCTTCATCTTCTTCGTATTCTTCATCATCATAACCATCTTCTTCTTCTTCTTCTTCTTAATCTTCTTCTTCTTCGACTTGTTATGTTTAGTCCTCTTCTTCTTCTTCTTCTTATTCTCCCACTTTTTCTTCTTTTGTTACTTCTACTCCTTCCTCTCTTTCTTCTTCTTCTTCTTCTTCTCCTTCTTCCTCTTTGCCTCCTCCTTCTTCTTCTTCTTCTTCTTCTGTCTCTTCTTCTTCTTTTTCTTCTTCACCTTCTTCTTCCTCTTCTTCTTCTTCTTCTTCTTCTTCTTCTTCTCCTTCTTTTTCTTCGTCATCTTCTTCTTCTTCATCTTTTTCTTATTATTCTTTGTCAACTTCTTCTACTTCTTCTTCTACTTCTTCATCATCATCTTTTTGTTCTTATTATTATTATCATTATTGTAATTGTCGTTATTATATTATTATTACTATATTATTATTTTTATTATTATTATTTTTATCCCCATTTATCTTCACCTTCTTCATTATCTTTACCTTTTTCTTCTTCTTCTTCTTCTTTGTACTTTTCTTCTTCTTCTTCTTCCTCTTCTTATTATTTTTATTATCCTTCTTATCCTGATTCTTCTTCTTCTCCTTCATCATCATCTTTTCTCCTTCTTCTTTTTCTTCTTCTCTTGTTCTTCTAATTCTTCTTCGTCTTCTTCTTCTTCTTCTTATACCTCTTCTTCTTCTTCATCTTCATCAACATTTTCTTTTTCTTCTAGTTCTTCTTCTTCTTCTTCTTCTTTTTCTCCTTATTCTTCTTTTTCTTTGACTTCATCCTCATCATCATCTTCTTCTTCTCCTTGTTCGTCTTCCTCTTCTTCTCCTCCTCCTTCTTCTTCTTCTTTCCTTCGTCTTGTTCTTCTTCTTCTTCTTCTTCTTCTTCGTCATTGTCGTCGTCTTCTTCTTCTTCTTCCTCTTCTTCTACGTGATCTTCTTCTTCCTCTTCTTCATCTTGATCTTCTTTGTCATCTTGTTCTTCCTCTTCTTCTTGTTTATGTTCTTCTTCTTCTTGTTCGAGCTCTTCTTCTTCCTCTTGTTGTTCTTCTTCCTCTTTTTCGTGTTTCTCTTCCTCATCTTCTTCTTCTTTGCTTTCTTCTCAATTGCCATCATCTTCTACTTCTTCTTTTGCAAATCTCCTTCATCTCCTTCTTCTTCTTCTCCTTCTTCTTCTTCTTCGTCCTCTTATTGTTCTTCTTCTTCTCCTTCTTCTTCTTCTTCTTCTTTTACTGCCTCTTCTTCTTTTCTTCTTCTTTTCTTCTTCCACTTCTTCTTCTGCTTCTTCTTCTTCATCTTCATCATCATCATCATCATCGTTTTCTTCTTCTTCTTCCTCCTCTTTTTCCTATTTTTCTTCTTCTTCTTCCTCTTTCCATCTTCTTCATCTTCTTCATCTTTTTCTTCTTCTTCTTCTTCTTCTTCTTCTTCGTTTTCTTCTTGTACTTCTTTTTCTTTTTCATCTTCTTCACCTTGTTCATCTTCTTCATTTTCTTCTTCTTCGTCTTCTTCTACTTATTTTTCTTCAACTTCATGATATTCTTCTTCTTCTTCTACTTCTTCCACTACTCCGTCTTCTTCTTCTTCTTCTTCTTCTCTTTCCTTTCTTTGTTTTAGTCTTCTTCTCCTTCATCTTCTCTCCTTTTTCTTCTATTACATCTTCTTCTTCTTCTTCTTCTTCTTCTTCTTCTTTTCTTCTTTTTCTTCTCCATGATCTACTTCTTTTTGTTCTACTTCTTCTTCTTCTTCTTCTTCTCCTTCTTCTTCTTCTTCTTCTTCTTCTTTCTTCTTCTTCTTCTTCTTCTTCTTCTTTTTCATTTTATTCTCCTTCTTCTACTTCTTCACCTTCTTCTTCATCTTCTTCTTCTTCTTCTTCTTCTTCATCGTCTTCTTCTTTGTCTTCTTCTTCTTCTTCTTCTTCTTCTTCTTCTTCTTTCTTCTTCTACTTCATCTTCTTCTTCTTCTTCTTTCTATTCATCTTCTTCATCATCTTCTTCTTCTTCTTCTTCTTCTCCTTCATCATCTTCCTCTTCTTTTTCTCTTTCTTCTTCTTCTTTATCTTCGTCTGCTACTTGTACTATTACTTTTTTTTCTTCTTCTTCTTCATCCTATACTTTTTTGAATTCTTCTTCTTGTTTTTCTTCTTCTTCTTCTTTTTCCTCTCCTTCTTCTTCTTCTTCTTCATTTTGTTATTCATCTTCTTCCTCTTCTTCTTCTTCTTCGTCGTCTTTTTCAACTAATTTGTCTTCATCTTCATCTTCTTCTTCTTCACCTTCTACTTCTTTTTCATGTTCTCCTTCTTGTTCGTCTGCTCCTTGTTCTATTACTACCACTTCTTCTTCTTTGCCCATTCTTCCTCTTCTTTTTCTACTACTACTTTTTCTTCTTCTTCTTGTTCTTCTTCCTTTTTGTCTTCTTCTTCTTTGTCTTCTTCTTCTTCTACTTCTTCTTCTTATTTTTCTTTTTCTTTGCCTTTTTCTTTGTCTTCCTCTTCTTCTTCTTCTTCTTCTTCTTCTTCTCCTTCTTCTTCTTCTTCTTGTTATTCTTCTTCTTCTTCTTCTTCTTCTTTCCTTCTTTCAATCTTCTTCTCCTTCTACTTCGTTGTCTTCTTCTTTTTCTTTTTCTTCTTCTTCATCTTCTTCTTCTTCCACTCTTCTTCTTCTACTTCTTCTTCTTTTTCTTCTTCTTCTTGTTTTTCTTCTACTTTGCCTTCTTCTTTGTCTTCATCTTCTTCTTCTTCTTCTTCTTCTTCTTCTTCTTCTTCTTCTCCTTCTTCTTCTTCTTCTTCTTCTTCTTTCAATCTTCTTCTCTTTCCAACTTCATTATCTTCTTCTTTCTCTTGTTCTTCTTCATCTTCTTCTTCTTCCACTCTTCTTCTTCTTCTCCTTTTTCTTCTTCTTCTACTTCTTCTTTTTCATCTTCTTCTTTCTCTTCTTCTTCATCTTCTTCGTCTTTTTCTTCTTTTTTGCCTTCTTCTTCTTCTTCTTCGACTTCTTCTTCATCTTTTTCAAAATTTTCTTCTTCTCTTCTACTTCTTCCTGTTCTTTTACTTCTTCTCATTCTTCTACTTTTTCTTCTTCTTCTTCTTTTCTTCTTCTTCTACATCTAATTCTTCTTCTTTGACTTTTTCATCAACTTCTTCTTCCTATTCTTCTTCTACTTTTTCCTCCTCTTTTTCTTTCTCTTCTTCTTCTTATTATTATTATTCTTCTTCTTCTACTTCTTCTTGTACTTCTTCCTCTTCTTCTTCTTCTTCTATTTCTTCTTCCTCTTCTTCTTCTTCACCTACTTTTACTTCTTCGTCTCCTCCTTCTTCTTTATCTTCTTCATCTTCTTCTTCTTATACTTCCCCTTCTTTTTTCTATTCTACTACATCTACTTCATCATCTTCTTCTTCTTCTTTGTCTTCTCCTTTTTCTTCCTCTTCTTCTTCTTCTACTTCTTCTTCTTCGTCTGCCTTTTGTTCTTCTTCTTCTTCCTTTTTTTTGTTTTTTTCTTTTTTTTTTCTTCATCATCATCATCATCATCTTCTTCTTCTTCTTCTTATTCCTCTTCTTCTTCTTCGTCTTCTTCTTCTTCTTTGTCTTCTTCTTCTTCTTCTTCATGTTCATCTTCTTCTTTGTCTTCATCTTCTTCTTCTTCTTCTTCCTCTTTTTCTTCTTCTTTGTCTTCTTCCTCTTCTTCTTGTTGTTGTTGTTCTTCTTCTTCTTCAACTTCTTCTTCTTCTTCTTCTTCTTCTGAATCTTCTTCTTCTTCTTCATCATCATCTTCATCTTCTTGTTCTTCATCATCATCTTCATCTTCTTCTTCTTCGTTTTCTTCTTCTTCTTCTTCTACTTCTTCAGTTTCTTCTTCTTCTTCTTCTTCTCCTTCTCCTTCTACCCCTCCTGCTCCTCCCCCTTTGTCTTCTTCGTTTTCTTTTTCCTCTTCTTCGTCTTCTTCTTTTTCTTCTTCGTCTTCGTCTTCTTCTTCTTCATCTTTTTTTTCTTCATTCTATTCTTCTTCTTTTTTTATCTTCATCTTCTTCTTCCTCTTCTTCTTCTTCTTCTTCTCCTCCTTGATATCCTTTGTCTTCTTCTACTTCTTTTTCCTCTACTTCATCTTCTTCCTCTTCTTCTTCGCCTTCATCTCCTTCTTCTTCTTGTTCTTCTCCTTCTACTTCTTCTTCTTCTTCTTCTTCTTCTTCTTCATCTTCTTTATCTTCCATTTCTTGTACTTCTTCACCTTCATCATCATCTTCTTCTTCATCAACTTCTTCTTCCCCTTCATCTTCTTCTTTTTTTTGTTCTTCATCTTTTCATTCTTCGTCTTTTTCTTCTTTTTCTTATTCTTCCTCTTGTTCTTCGTCTTTTCCTTCATCTTCTTCTTCGTTTACTTTGTCTTCCTTTTCTTGTTCGGGTTCTTCTTCATCTTCATCTTCTTCTTTTTCTTCATCTTCGTGTTCTTCTTCTTCTTCTTCTTTGTGTTCTTCTTCTTCCACTTGTTGTTCTTCTTCCATGTTTTCATCTTTCTCTTCTTTGTCTTTTTCTTCTTTGTCATCTTCTTCATCATCATCGCCTTCTACTTCTTCTTCTTCTTTTTCTTCTTCTTCTTCTTCTTCTTGTTTGCCTTGGTCTTCTTCTTTATCTTCCTCTTCTTCTTCTTCATCTTCTTCTTCTTCGTGTTCTTCTTCCTCATCTTTTTCTTCTTCTTCTTCTACTTCTTTCTCTTCTACTTTTTCTCCATCTTGCTCTTCATTTTCTACTTTTTCTTCTTTTTGTAAATCTTCTTCTTCTTCTTCATCTTCTTCTTCTTCTTCTTCTTCATCTTCTTCTGCTTCTTCTTCTTCTTATTCTTCTTCTTCTACTTCTACTTCTTCTTCTTCTTCTCCTTCTTCTTCTTCTTCTTCTTCCTTCTTCCTCTTCTTCTTCTTCTTCTTCTTCTCCTTCCCCTTCTCCTTCTTTTTCTTCTTCTTCCTCTTCGTCTTCATATTCTTGGTCTTCTTCTTCTTCTTCGCCTTCTTCTTCTTCTTTGTTGTCTTCTTCTTCAACTTTTCTTCTTCCTCTTCTTCTTCAACTTCTCCTTCTTCTTCTTCTTCATCTTCATCTTCTTCTTCTTCTCCTTGCAGCCCCTTCTAGAGAACTCTTGAGTTTTGACTTCTTCTTCTTCTTCATCTTCTCCTTCCTCTTCATCTTCTCCTTCTTCTTCTTTAACATCTTCTTCTCTTTCTTCTTCTTATAATTATTCTTCTTCTTCTTCTTCATCTTCTTCTTTTTGTTTTTCTTCTTCTCCATCTTCTACTCCTTCTTCTTCATCTTCTTCTTCTTCTTCTTCTCCTTCCTCTTCTTCTTCTTCTTCCACTTCTTCTTCTTTTTTATCTGCTTCTTTTTCTTCTTCTTCTTCTACTTCATCATCTTCTTCTTCTTTTTCTACTTTGTCTTTTTTTTAATTCCCCTTCTTCTACTTCTTCTACTTCTTCTTCTTCTTGTTTTTCTTCTTCTTTGTCTTCTTCCTCTTCCTTTTCTTATTCTTCTTCTACTTCCTTTACATCTTCTTCTTTTACTTCTTTGTATTATTCTTCTTCTTCTTTTTCTTTGTCTTCTTCTTCTTCTTCAACTTCTTCTTTCTCTTCTTCATCTTCTTCTTCTTCATCTTTTTCTTCTTCTTTTTAATCATCTTCTTCGTCTTCATCTTCTTCTTTTTCTTTTTCATTAGCTACTTCTTTTCTTTGTCTTTTACTTCTTCATCATCATCATCTTCTTCTTCTTCTTCTCTGCCTTCTTCTTCTCCATATTCTTCTTCTTCCTCTTTATCTTCTTCTCCTCCTTCTTTTTCTTATTCTTCTTTTTCATCATCATCACCATCATCTTCTTCTTCTGCTTCTTTTTATTTTTCTTCTTCTTCTTTTTCTTCTTCTTCTTCTACTTCTTCTTCCTCTTCTTCATGTTTTTTGTCTTCTTCTTGTTTCTCTTCATCTTTTTCTTCTCCTTTGTATTATTCTTCTTCATCGTCATCTTCTTCTTCTTCTTCGTCATCTTCTTCTTCTTCGACTTCTTCGTCTTCTTCTTCTTCATCTTCTTCTAATTCTTATTTGCCTTCTACATCTTCTTTGTCTTTTCTTCTTTTTCATCTTTTGTGCTGCTTCTTGTTCTTGTTCTTGTTCTTCTTCTTCCTCTTCTTCTTTTTCTTCTTCTTCTTCTTCTTCTTCTTCTTCTTCTACTTGATCTTCTTTTCGTCTGCCTTCTTCTTCTTCTTCTTCTTATTCTTTTTCTTCTTATTCTTTTTCTTCTTCTTCTTCTTCTTCTTCTTCATCTTCATCTACTTCTTCGTCTTCCTCTCATTCATATTTTTCTTCCTCTTGCACATTTTCTTCTTATTTTTCTTCATCTTTTTGTTCATC
>JAIUJO010000678.1:172500-177500 GCA_023846275.1 Vanilla planifolia | reverse complement strand
ACGAGAAGAAGACGAAGAAGAAGAAGAAAAAGAAGAAGAAGAGGAAGAAGAAGAATAATAAGATGAAGATATAGAAGTAGTAGTAGAAGAAGAAGAACAAGAAGAAGAGCAAGAAGAAGTAGAAGAAGAAGAAGAATACAAGAAGAAATAGTAGAAGCAAAGAAGAAGAATAAGAAGAAGAAGAAAAATAAGAAGAAGAAAAAGAAGAAGAAAAAAGAAGATGAAGAAAAAGAGAAGAAGAGAAACTAGTGGTAGAAGTGGAAGAATAAGTAGAAGAAGAAGAAAAGAAGATAAGAAGAAGTAGAAGAACAATAAAAAAAATGAAGAAGAGCAAGTAGAAGTAGAAGAAGAAGAGCAATAAGAAGAAGAAGATGATGAAAAAGAAGAAGAGGAAGATGAAGAAGAATAAGAAGAATAAGATGAAGAAGAAGAAGAAGAAGAAGAAGAAGTAGAAAAAGAAGAAGAAGAAGAAGAATAAGATGAGGAAGATGAAGAAGATAAAGAAGAAGAAGAAAAAGAAGAAGTAGAAGAGAAGAAGAAGAAGAATAAGAGGAAGGAGAAGAAGAAGATGATGAAGAAGAAGTTGAAGAAGAAGAAGAAAAAGAAGAAGAAGAAGAATAAGAAGAAACGAAGAAGAAGTATAAGAAAAGGAAGAAGAAGAAGAAGAAGAAGAAGAAGAAGAATTACAAGAAGAAGAGGGAGAAGAAGGGGAAGCAAAAGAAGAGAAAGAAGAAGAGGAAGAAGAAAAGGAAGAAGAAAAAGAAGAAATAGAAGAAGTAGAAGAAGTAGAATAAGTAGAAGAAGAAGAAGATGATGATGATGAGAAAGAAGAAGAAGAAGAGGGAGGAAAAGAAGAAGAAGAAGAAGAAGAAGATCTACAAGAAGAAGAAAAACAAGTAGAAGAAGAAGAAGAAGAAGAAGATGATGAGGAGAAAGAAGAAGAGGAATAAGAAGTGGTAGAAGTAAAAGAATAAAAAGAATAAGAAGATAAAGTAGAAGTAGAAGAAGAAGAAGAACAACAACAAGAGCAAGAAAAAGAAGTAGAAGAAGAAGAAAAAAAACAACAACAATCATATGAAGAAGAAGAATTAGATAAAAAAGAAGAAGAAGAAGAATAATAACTAAAATAGTAATAGTAATAATGAGAAAAATAATAATAAAATAATAATAATAATAATAATAATAATAATAATACATCTTATTATTATTGTTATTATTTTTATTACAATAAGAAGTAGAAGAACAAAGTGGTGATGAAGAAGATGAAGAAGAGGAACATGAAAAAAAAAGAAGAAGATGAAGACAAAGAAAAACTAGAATCGGAATAAGAGGAAGAAGAAGAAGAAGAAGATGATGATGATATTGAGGAAGAAGAAGAAGAAGAAAAAAAGAAGAAGAATAATAATAATAAGATGAGGAAGAAGAAGAAGAAGAAGAGGAAGAAAAGGAGGAAGAATAAGTGGAAGAAGAAGATGAAGAAGAAGAAGAAGACGACGAAGAAGAAGAAGAAGAAGAAGAAAGTGACGATGAAGAAAAATATGAAGAAGAAGAAGAAGAAGAACAAGATGATGATATAGTAGAAGAAGAAAAACAAGAGGAAGAAGGAGAAGAAGACAAAGAAGAAGAAGAAATAGAAGAGGAAGAAGAAGAAAAAAAATGCAAGGAGAAGAAGAGGAAGAGGAACAAGAAGAAGAAGAAGATGATGAAGAACAAGAGGAAGAAGAAAAAGAAGAAGAAGAAGAAGAGGAAGAAGAAGAGGAAGAAGAAAAGGAAGAAGAAGAAGAAGAAGAAGAAGAGGAGGAGAAAGAAAAAGAAGAAGAAGAAGAAGAAGAAGAAAAGATGAAGAAGAAGAAGAAGAAGAAGAAGAAGAAAAGTTGTAGTAGTAGAACAAGAAGAAGAAGAACAAGAAGTAGAAAAAGTCGAAGAAATAGAAGAACAAAAAGAACAAGAAGAAGAAGAAGTAGTAGAAGAAGAAGAAGAGCAAGAAGAAGAGGGAGAAGAAGAAGAAGAATATAAGAAGCAGAAGAAAGAAGAAGAATATCACGAGTAAGAAGTAGAAGTAGAAGTGGAAGTAGAAGAAGAAGAAGAAGATGATGAAGAAAAGAAGATGAAGGAGAAGAAAAAGATAAAAAAGAAGAAGACAAGAAAAAGAAAAAGAAGGACAAGAAGATGAATAATATTAATAATAATAATAGTAGTAGTAATAATAATAACAATCATATTAAAGATAATAATAATAATAATTACATGAAGGAGTAGAAACAGGAGCTGATGAAGAAGATGAAAAAGAAGAAGAAGAAGAAGATGATGACGAAAAAAACGAAGAAGAGGGAGGAAAAGAAAAATAAGAAGAAGAAGAAGAAGAAGAAGAAGAGGAAGAAGAATAAGAAGAGGAGGAAGAAGAAAGAGAAGCTAAAGAAGAAGAAGAAGAAGAAGAAGAAGAAATGAAGAAGAAGAATAAGGAGAAGAAGAAGAAGAAGAAGAAGAAGAAGATGATGATGATGATGATGAAGAAAAGGAAGAGGAAGAAGAAGAGGAAGAGATGAAGATGACGAAGAGGAAGAAGAAGAAGAGGAACATGTAGAGGAAGAAAGAGAAAAAGAGGAGGAAGAAGAAGAAGAAGAAGAAAAAGTAAAAGAAGCAGAAGTAGAAGAAGAAGAAAAAGGAGAGGACGAAGAAGAAGAAGAACAAGAAGAAGATGAAGAAGAAGAAGAACAAGAAGAAGAAGAAAAGAAAACTGTAAAAGAAGAAGAAGAAGAAGAACAAGAAATGGAAGAAGAGGAAAAAGAAGGAAAAGAAGAAGAAGAACCACAATAATAATAATAGTAATAATAATAATAATAATAATATGAAGAATTAGAAGAAGAAGAAGAAGAAGAAGAATAAGAATAAGAAGTAGAAGAAGAAGAATAATAAAAAGAATAAGAAGAAGAAGTAGAAGTACTAGAAGAAGAACAACAAGAAAAGGAGTGAGAAGAAGAAGAAGAAGAAGAAAAAGAAGGACAACAACAATAAGAAGAAGAGGAGCCAGAAGGAGAAGAAATAGAAAAAAGAGAAGAAGAAGAAGCTGAAGAAAAAGAAGAAGAAGATGATGAATAATAATAATAATAGTGGTAGAAAAAGAAGAAGAAGAAGAAGAAGACAAAGAAAAAGAAGTGGACGAAGAAGAAGATGAAGAAGAAGGAGAAGAGGAAGGGGAAGAAGAGGAAGAAGAAGAAGAAGAAGAATAGGAGGAACAAGAAGAAGAATAAAAATAAGAATAAGAATAAGAAGAAGAATAAGAAGAAGTAGTATCAGAAGAAGAATAAGAGCAATAAAAAGTAGTAGAAGTAGAAGTAAAAGATGCATAAGAAAAGAAGAAGAAGAAGAATAAGAAACTGAAGAAGAAAAAGAAGAAGAAGAAGAAAAAGATGAAAAAGATGAAGTCGAAGAAAAAGATGAAGAGGAAGAAGAAAAAGAATAAGAAGAAAAAGAAGAAGAAGAAGAAGAAGAAGTTGATGATGATGACAAAGTTGAAGAAGATGACGAAGAAGAAGACGAAGAAGAAGAAGAAGTAAAAAGAAGAAGAAGAAAAAGAAAAGGAAGAAGAAGAAAAAGAAGAAGAACAAGAATGAAAGAAGAAGAAGAAGAAGAAGAAGAAAGAAGAAGAAGAAGAAGGAGAAGAAGAAGAAAAGAAGAAGAAGAAGAAGAAGCTGAAGAAGAAGAAGAAAAAGAAGAAGAAGAGAAGAGAAGAAGAAGAAGAAGAAGAAGAGGAAGAAGGGGAATAAGATGAAGAGAAAGTAGAAGAGGAAAAGAAGACGAGGAGAAGAGGAAGAAGAAGAGGAAGAAGAAGAAGATGAAGAGAAGAATAAGAAGAGGAAGAACTACAATAACTAGAAGAAGATGAAGACTAAGAAAAAAGAAGAGAAGAACAGAAGAAGAAGAAGAATAGGTAAAGGAAGAAGAAGAAGAAGAGAAGAAGCAGAAGTGGAAGAAGAAGAAGAAGAAGAAGAGAAGACGAACATATAGAAGAAGAAGAAGAAGAAGAAGAAGAAGATAAAGAAGAAGAAGAATAAGAGTAATAAGATGAAGAAGAAGAAGTAGAAGAAGTAGAGGAAGAATGATTAGAAGAAGAAGAAGAAGAAGAAGAAGAAGTAGGAGAAGAAGAGATTGAAGAAGAAGACGATGAATAAGAAGAAGAAGAAGAAGAAGAAGAAGAAGAAGAAAAGAAGAATGGAGGAAGACGAGAAGGAACAAGAAAGTAAGTAAGAAAAAGAAGAAGAAGACGATGATGATGATGAAGAAGAAGCAGAAGAAGAAGAAGAAGAAGAAGAAGAAGAAGAATAAGAACAAGAGGTAGAAGAAGAAGAAGAAGAAGAGGTAGAAGAAGAAGTTGTAATTGTAGTCGTAGTAGAAATAGTGGTAGAAGAAGAAGAAGAAGAAGAAGAAGAAGATGTCAAAGAAAAAGAAGTGGACGAAGAAGAAGATGAAGAAGAAGGAGAAGATGAAGAGGAAGAAGAGGAAGAAGAAGAAGAAGAATAGGAGGAACAAGAATAAGAATAAGAATAAGAATAAGAAAAAGAAGAAGAATAAGAAGTAGTTGTAGAAGAAGAATAAGAGCAATAAAAAGTAGTAGAAGTAGAAGTAGAAGAAGCAGAAGAAAAGAAGAAGAAGAAGAATAAGGAAATGAAGAAGAAGAAGAAGAAGAAGAAGAACGACAAGAAGAACAACAAGAATAAGAAGAAGAAAAAGAAGGAGAAAAAGAAGATGAAGAAGTTAAATAATAATAATAATAATAATGATAATTATAAGAAGAAGAAGAGGAAGAGGAAGAAGAAGTAGAAGAAGTGTAGGGAGGTGAAGAAGAAAAAAAAAAGAAAAATAACAAAAAGAAGAAAAAGTGTAGTAAGAAAAAGTAGAAAAGGAGGAGGAAGAAAAATCAAAAGAAGAAAAAGTAGAAGAAGAGAAAGATGAAGAAGAAGAACAAGAAGAGGAATAAGAAGAAGAAGAAGAGGAAGAAG
>JAIUJO010000678.1:152500-157500 GCA_023846275.1 Vanilla planifolia | reverse complement strand
TCATATTCTTCTTCTTCTTTTTATCTTCTTCTTCCTTTTCATCATTAATTTCTTCTTCTTCTAATTCTTATTCTTTTTGTTCATCTTCATCTTCATCTTCTTCATCTATTTCTTCTTATTCTTCTTCTTCTTCTTCTTCTTCTTTATCTTCTTCTTCTTCTTCTTCTTCTTCTTCTTTTTTCCTTCTCACTCTCCTTCTACTTCTTTTTCTCCTTCTTGTTTTCCTCCTTCGTCTTCTACTTCTTCTTTTTTTCTCCTTCTTCTTCTTCCTCTTCTTCTTCTTTTTCTTCTTCTGCTTCTTTTATTCTTCTTCTTTTCTTTCTCCTCCTTCTCCTTCTTCTTCTCTTTCTTCTTTGTCCTCATCATCATCATCAACTTCTTCTTCTTCTTCTTCTTCTTCATCTTCCTCCTCTTCATCTTCTTCTTTTTCTTCCTCACCTTCTTCTTCCTCTTCTTCTTTTTCTTCTCCTTCTAATGCTTCTTCTTCTTCTACTTCTTCTTTTTCTTCTTCTTCATCTTCTTCTTCCTCTTCATCATCTTCATCATCATCATCATCATCATCATCATCTACTTCTTCTTCTTCATCTCCTTCTTCATCTTCTTCTTATTCTTCTTCTACATCTTGCAATTCTTCTTCTCCTTCTTCTTCTTCTATGTCTTCTTCATCATCATCTTCATCTTATTATTATTCTTCTTCTTCTTATTCTACAACTATTACTACTTTTTTTACTTGTTCTTCTCCTTCTTCTTCTTCTACTTCTACTACTACTTCTTCTTCTTCTTCTTGTTCCTCTTCTTTTTCTTCTTCTTCTATTTTTTTCTTCTTCTTAATCTTCTACAACTACTGCTTCTTTTTCTTCTTCTTCTTCATCATCATCATCATCTTCTTCCTCTTCTTCTTCTTTTTCTTCTTCTCCTCCTCCTCCTCCTCCTTCTCCTTCATCTTCTTCTCCTTCTTCTCCTTCTCCTTCTTCTTCTTCTTCATCTTCTTCTTCTTCTTCTTCTTATTCCTCTCCTTCTTGTTCTTCATCTTCCATGTCTTCTCCTTCTTCTTCTTTTTCTTCTTCTTCTCTAGCTTCCTCTTCTTCTATTTCTCCTTCTTCTTCTTCTTCTACTTCTTCAACTTCTCCTTTTTTTCTTCTTCTTTTCCTTCTTCTTTGTCTTTTTCTTCTTCTTCCTCTTCTTTTTTTACTTCTTCATCTTATTCTTCATGTTCTTTTAATTCTTCTTCTTCTTCATTTCGTCTTCTCCTCCTCCTCTTCCTCCTTCTTCTTCACTTTCTCCTTCTTCTTCTTTTCCTTCTTCTTCTTGTTCTTCTTCTTCATGTTTTCCTTGTTCTTTTTCTTCTTTTTCTTCTTCTTCTTTGCCTTGTACTTCTTCTTTTTCTTCTTCTTCTTCTTCATCATTATATTCTTCTTCTTCTTCATTTTATTATTATTATTCTTCTTCTTCTTCTTCTTCTTATTCTTCTCTTTTTATTTTTTCTTCTTCTTCTTCTTTTTTGTTTTTCTTTTGCTTCTTTTTCTTCATCTTCTTCTTTTTCAACTTCTTCTTCTTCTTCTTCTTCTTCTTCTTCTTTATCATCTTCATGTTCTTCATCATCATTTTCTTCTTCTTCTTTTTCTTCATCTCTTTCTTCATCTTCTTCTTTTTTTTCTTTTTCTTCTAATTCTTCTTCTCCTTCTTCTTCTTCTACTTCTTCATCTTCATCTTCTTCTTCTTCTTCTTCTTCTTCTTCTTCTTCTTCTACTCCTCTTTTTCTTCTTCTTCTTCCTCTTCTTTTCTTCTTCTTCTTCTTCTTCGTCATCATCATCATCTTCTTCTTCTTCTTTTTCTTCTTCTTCTTCTCTTCTTCTACTTCTACTTCTACTTCTTCTCCTTCTTCTTCTCGACCTTCTTCTCCTTCTTCTCCTTTTCCTTCTTCTTCTTCTTCTTCTTCTTCTTCTTCTTCTACCTCTTCTTCTCTTCTTCTACTTCCTATTCTCCTTCTTATTCTTCTTCTTCTTCTTTTTTGCCTTCTTTTACTACTTCTTATTCTTCTTCCTTCATGATTACTACTACTACTTCTTCTACTTCTTGTTCTTCTTCTTCCTCTTTTTGTTTTTCATCTTCTTGTACATCTTCTTCGCCTTGTTCTTCTTCTTCTTTTTCTTCTTCCACTACTACTTCTACTTCTACCATTACCACTACTTTTTCTACTATGGCTACTACTACTTTTTCTACTTCTTGTTCTCCTTCTTCTTCTTCTACTACTACATATCCTTCTTCTTCTTCTTCTTCTTCTTCTTCTTCTTCTTCCTCTTCGTCTTGTTCTTCTTTTTCTTCTTCCTCTTCCTCTTCGTTTTCTACTTCTTCTTCTTTTACTCCTATTTCTTCTTATTCTACTATTTCTTCTTCTTTTAATTCTTGTTCTCCTTGTTCTCCTTTTTTTTCTCC
This sequence comes from Vanilla planifolia, assembly GCA_023846275.1. Classification (NCBI taxonomy): domain Eukaryota; kingdom Viridiplantae; phylum Streptophyta; class Magnoliopsida; order Asparagales; family Orchidaceae; genus Vanilla; species Vanilla planifolia. The sequence goes on along the minus strand of JAIUJO010000678.1, from coordinate 155,064 downwards.
TCCTACTTCTTCACCTTCTTCTTCCTCTTCTTCTTTTTCATCTACTACTTCTTCTTCATCTTCTTCTTCGTCTTCTCCTTCTTCTTCTTCTTCTTCTTGCTCTTCTTCTTCTTCTCTTTCTTCTTCTTCTTCTTTTTCTTCAACTTCTTCCTCTTCTACTTCTTCTTCATCTTCTTCTTCTTCTTCTTTGCTTTCTTCTTCTTCTTGTTCTTCTTCTTATTTTTCATCTTCTTCTTCTTTTTCATCATCATCATCATCTTCTTCTTATTCTTAATCTTTTTCTTCTTGCCATCATCTTCTTCTTTTCTCCCTCTTCTTCTTCTTCTTCTTCTACTTCCCCTTCTTCTTTTTCTACTTCTACTTCTTCTCATCTTCTTCTTCTTCTTCTTCTTCTCCTTCTTCTTCTTCTTTGTCTTCTTCTTCTTCTTCTTCTCCTTTTCCTTCTTCCTCTTCTTCCTTTCCTTCTTCTTCTTCTTCTTCTTCTTCGACTACAACTACAACATCTTCTACTACTGTTACTACTACTTTTTTTCTCCTTCTTGTTCTCCTTCTTCTTCTTCTACTACTACATCTCCTTCTTCATCTTCTTCTTCTTCTTCTTCTCCTCCTTCTTCTATTTCCTCTTCCTCTTCGTTTTCTACTTCTCCTTCTTTTACTTCAATTTCTTCTTCTTCTTCTAATTCTTCTTCTCCTTCTTTTTTCTCCTCCTTCTTCTCCTTCTCTTTCTTCTCCCTCTTCTTCTTCATCCCCTTCTTCTTCTCCTCCTTCTTCTTCCTCTTCTTATTCTTCCTGCTCTTCCTCTTCTTCTCCTTCTTCTTCTCCTTCTTCTTCTCCTTCTTCTTCTTCTTCATCTTCTTCTTCTTCTTCCTTTTCTACTTCTTCTTTGCCTTCCTCTTCTTCATCTTTGCCTTCTTCTTCTTCTTATTATTCTTCTTATTTTTCATCTTCTTCTTCTTTTTCATCATCGTCATCTTCTTCTTCTTATTCTTATTCTTTTTCTTCTTCCCATCATCTTCTTCTTCCTCTTCCTCTTCTTCATCTTCTTCTTCTCCTTCCTCTTCTTCTTTTTCTACTTTTCTACTTCTTCTTCTTCTTCTTCTTTTTCTCATTCTTCTTCTTCATCATCTTCCTCTTCTTCTTCTCCTTTTCCTTCATCCTCTTCTTCCTTTCCTTTTTCTTCTTCTTCTTCTTCTTCGTCTTCTTCTTTTTCTTCTTCTTCTTTTTCTTTTTCTTCGACTTCTACTTCTTGTACTTCTGCTTCCTCTACCTCTTCTTCAACTTTTTCTTTTTCTTCTTCTTCCACTACTACTACAACAACTCTTACTTCTACTTGTAATTCTTTTGCTCCTTTTTTATCATCACCTTCTACTTCTTCTACTTCTTCTGCATCTTCTTCTTCTATTAGTTTCTTCTTCTTCTACAACTACTACAACATCTTCTTCTTCTACTTCTTCTTCTTCTCCTCCTTCTACATATTGTTCTTCTTCTTCTTCATATTTTTTGTCTTCTTCTTCTTCCTCTTCTTTCTCTTCTTCCTTTTCATATTCTTCTTCTTCTTCTTCATCTTTTTCTTCTTCTTCTTCTTCTCCTTCTTCTCCGTTTTCTCCTCCTCCTTGTCAATCTCCTTATCTTTCTTCTTCTTCTTCTTCATCCTCTTCTTTTCTCGCTCTTCTTCTTCTTCTTCTCCATCTTCTTCTTCTTCTTTTTCTTCTTCTTTTTCTTCTTCTTTTTCTTCTTCTTCTTCTTCTTCTTCTTCTACTACTACTACTACTACATCAAGTTCATCTTCTTCTACTTCTTCTTCTACTACTACTATTACCACTACTATTTCTTCTTCTACTTCTTCTTCTTCTTCTTCTTCTTCTTCTTCTTCTACTACTACTACTACTTCTTCTAAATCTTCTTCTTCTTCTTCTTCTTCTTCTTCTTATTCTTCTTCAACTTCTTCTTGTTGTTCTTCTTCTTCTTCCTTTTTTTTGTCTCCTTCGTCTTCTTCTTCTTCTTCCTCTTCTATTTCTTTTCCTACTTCTACATCTTCTTCTTCTTCTTCTTCCTCTTCTATTTCTATTCGTACTGCTTTTACTTCTTCTTCTTCCTTTTCTTCTTCTTCTTCTTCTTCTTCCTCATCTTCTTTTTCTTCTTATTCCTCTTCTTCTTCTTTCTCTTTTCTTTTTCTTCTTCTTCTTCTTCTTCTTCTTCTTCTTCTTCCTCTACTACTCCTACTACTTCTTGTTCTTATTCTTCTTTTTCATCGACTTCTTCTTCTTCTACTTCTTCTTCTTCCTCTTCTTCTCCTTCTTCCTGCTCTTCTTCTTTCTTCTTCTTCCTCTTCCTCTTGTACCTCTTATTATTATTATTATTCCTCTACTTCTTCTTCTTCTTCTTCTTTGTCTTCTTCTTATTCTTCTTCTTCTTCTTCTTATTCCTCATCCTCCTCCTTTTCTCCTTCTTCTTCTACTACTTCTTCTTCTTCTTCTTCTGTTGTTCTTGTTCGATTACTACGAATTCTTCTACTTCTCGTTCTTCTTCTTCTCCTTATTCTTATTATTCTTCTTCTTCTTCTT
>JAIUJO010000678.1:140000-147500 GCA_023846275.1 Vanilla planifolia | reverse complement strand
GACTGTGTTCAAGAAGAGCAAGAAAGCAATTTTTTCCAATGATTTTTTATAGGATTGTTCTTGTACAGTTTGCTAAGAATATTGTTGCTTAAGAGGTAAATAACCTCTCTCAATTTGGGTTAACTAATGATTAGCAGATTGCCATTCTAAGCTTTTTATGGGTTTAAAATAGCCATTTAGTTTATCAAAGAAGTTAGGATCTATAGTTCATAGATCCTTGTTGTACCACTCTTTTGTTATTGTAGAAGCAAAGGTTTTTCCTTTTTCTACAATTCCACTTGCGTTTATTAGACTTTTTTGCTTGATCAGAATTTTTGTCGACTGGGCTTGGGTCTTTCCTTTAACCGCTTCTTGGGCTTCAATTTTTTGGCCTACCTTTTGGGTCATTGTAGGATAACCTATTGTGCTTTTGAGTTTTTAGACTCGACTAATTTGGCCTTTGAAGTTTCTACTTGTTGAGCTTTGGCTTCCTTTAAGCACTTCATGTTTAAAACAAAGCTTTTTAATAAAAGAAGTTCATCCTCATTCATGGTCTACTAAGAAAATTAGTAATAATGTTAGTAAATCTAGGAATATATTTAATATAAGATTATCTATATGTAATCTAGACCAAAAGAGATCTAAAGAAGTTGTTTGTAATGTAAGATTATATTCTTCTTTTGGAAAATAAAGAATTTACTTTTTTTTTGTAACAAATTCTTTGATATGTTTAACCTCATTTTGTTCGTCTATAGTTAAGGAGATAGGAATTTTATTCGTGTTCCAATGACAAGGTTGTTCACCATTAGTCATTTTATATTTTGCTTGTTCTTTAGCTAATTTGTTTTGTAAAGCTTTTAGTTTGGAAGAAAGATTTGGTATGAATTTTTTTACCATAGTTTAAGAGTCCTAAAAACTCTATAGTTGTTTTAAACTGGTAAAGGTTTCAAGAAACTCTTTTACTTTTGAATAGATATGACCTTGTAATTGTATTTAACCATTTTTTTATTTGTTTCCCCAAGAAATCGATTTTATTTTTGAATAATTTGATTTTTTTTGGGCATAAAATATTACCGTGATTAAGCATTAGTTTAATGATATGTAAGAAATGACCTTTATGCTCTTCTTCTGTTTAAGAAAAAATAAGAATGTCATCTATATATGCCACTACATAAGGTAAATGGCCAATGATGGAGTTAATGCCTTTTTGAAATATGCGGTACATTTTTCATAACTAATCATTCAAAATGTCCTTGAGGATAGCTAAAGATTGTTAATTCTATAGATGTCATGTTTGCAAGTTTGATTTGCCAAAAACCTAATTTGGCATCAAATTTTATTTAGTATTTTGTACCTTATATTTGTTTTATTAGGTGCTCTAATGGTTCGTATAAAATAATCATCAAATTTAGTGCAAGAATTTAACTTGAGATAATTAATGACCATTTTGGATTTTTCATGTTTTATTTCTGTATGATTTCTAATTATAAAGGTTGGAGAAGAATAAGAGCTGTGGTTCTTTTGTATGAGTTCAAGATTTAATAGTTTATGTATTTGACTATTAAACTCTTGTTTATCTACTAGAGATATCATTATACTATTAACACGAATATTAGTATTTTGGTATTGTTCTAAAAGTTTTATGGAACAATATCTCAAAGATTTGATAAACCATTTTAAAAGATCATTGAAATATAAGGGTTGAAGGAGTTTATGTATTGTTTCTTCAAAGGGTGTGATATTTGTATTAATCGGTGTCATTTTGGGTTTGGAATTTTCACTATGCTGTATTGTACGGGAAAAGTAAGAAGCAAGTCGAGCAAGGAGATGAATACAAGGGATGGAGTATCCATCAAAATAAAAAAAAGTAGGTATTAAGTGGTGCAAAATGTCGAAGGTTATCTAGGCCAAGTAAACAATCGGTATTAAAATCTAATGCTAATAAAGCAAAGTTGAAGTGATAAGTATTTAGGTTATTGTAAATATCCAAATAGGAGATTGTTAGATTGGCAACTTTATGAGTTACTAGGACATGTCGGCCCATAAAGTTGGTTAGGGTTGTTTTGGTTTCTAAAGGAAGCCAAAATGTTTTAGGAATAAAAATTTGTTGAAGTAAACTTGTTTTAGTACCAATGTCTATTAAAGCTTGCATTATTATATCCTCATATTCGAGAAGATGTATGGCGATTAGAAGATAAATTTGTAATTGAGATTTTTTCTTTGGATCCATTATGGAGGGGTAACTTGTTTATTATTTTCTAGAAGGCATAAAGTATGTCCTTCTATTGGATCTTAAATAAGTATATGAAAGCTGGGTATACATTCTTGAGATATTGATGTTTCTCCTTCTTCATAATATCTTAGAAGACTTATGGATGAAGAAGTTCTTTGTATTGGATTTTTGGTAACAGTAGAAATTGTATTGCTAGTGGAAATAAAATATTCTACAAGTATTTGTACTTTTGGTTTCAATGTTTTGAAAAAGAGTTGAATATCATTATCTAATTTGACATGTCGTATATCTACGACTTTTGGTTAGATTGTTTTACCAATTTCAACATTAAATAATTTTACAAAATTATTTGGGGTAATAGATCTAAATGTAGAAGTATCATTTAGAGCCATATAATATTCCCATTGTATACTTAAGATTTTTTATTTGGGTAACAATTGTGTACCTTTTAGGCTTATTAATAGTGTACAAGTATTTTGTGAATGTGACCTATATTAATGTTGGCATGTGTAAAACTTGTATCAGAGCCTCGTGCTCTTTTTTTACTAAAAGTTTTTTTTAAAATAAACTTATGTTTGCTTACTTCTACATGTTTGAGTAAATTTTTTTATGTTTTCTTATTAAAAGATTAGTTTGTACCATGAGTTTGATTATTTAAGATTCTACTTCCCCTTTGTCATTATATTTTTATGCTATGGGATAGAGAACGAACCATAGCTGTGCTCGTATTTTATGTAGCAGTATACTAGGGATCTTTTGTTGAATCGTTAACTTCCTCTAGAAAGCTACGGGAACCTTACAGTTTTAGAAGGGTCGATTTAGGCATAAAATATTGGGTCAAAAGAGAAATATAACACAAAGAAGAATAAGTCTCTTAAAGAAAATCAAAACTCATATTATAAACCTTTCTTGTAATAAAAATAAAAGCATTTTCATTCAAAACAAAATGAAAGATATATTGGTACCAGATGACAGTTATAAGTGTCAAATTTTAGCAAATACAAAAGATTATGAACACATAATCCATTTTCCTATCACAATAGGAAATGAAGCTACACCTACCATCATAGGTATTTTGAAATTTATCACAGATCAACTAAAAGTGATTAAAGATACAATTCAGAACCTAGAACAAAAATACTAGTAATACAATGTTCCTTTATATAAGAACCAAATTAACTAAACAATAATGGTTAAATTAACATCTTCAAATTTTATTATTGATTTGAAATAGTTAGATAAATCTTGTTATTTGGAGTTCTTAGAACTTCAACAACAAAGCTCACTAGAGAAATTTCTAGTGAAAAAGTTTATAATAATTATGAACAAAATCATAAGGTTATAGATTTTTGTAGAAGACAATATAATAATAATTATAATATTAGAACACATAAGAGAGAAGAAAGTAGTAGAAATACACTCTATCTACCTAGCCCACAAGGCTATACCCCACAAACTCCACAACCTCCAACGACACCTCCCGAAGTAGACATGAGAGAATCCCAAAGAGATAATATGAAAAATGTTCATGCAACTCCTTCATATTCAACAATATTAAATTATGGTAAATGCCCCGATTGGCATACTTAACATAAAAATAAAAATAAGACATCTAGAAGAAAGAAGAGACTCGTTCATATGAGGACTAACTCTAAACTTAGATCATATTATAAATAAAAGAGTCAAAGATTATTATATTGAGTGGACTCAAAAAGTAAAAGGAACCATATTTATGCTATCTTCTATTATGAATGTATCTGAATATATACAATTCACTACATCTTATTGGGAAGAAAAGGCATTCTCCCTATTAACAAATTTCAAAAGAAACCATCAAGTAGAGATTCAAAAAATCTTATAATAACAAGATAAACAAACAGTAATAGAAATGTTAGTAACACTTTAAGTAGCTAATTTCACTAGATTAGAATAAGCTAAAAATAATAACTATGAAGAAAAACTTTACAAGATGAAGCTATGTGATATTTGTATGTTACATGAATTTGTAGCCAAATACATAGGCTACATTTATGATCTAAACCACACCCCTCAATAAGAATTCTAGATTTAAGGGCTTTTTCCAAGTTTCGTTTCCTTTGGAATAATATTATCTCTACAAAATACCAAAAATTATCAAACAATAGAACCAGATCTTTATGTCAAGGATCACAAAATACTAGTATGCTCGAAAGAGCATGCAAAGAAACCACGAAAACAATCTACAAAAAATACCTTTGCTCAAAAAGAAATGAGTAGAAATTTAAAATCTTCTAGAATGAATTATAACTATAGCTCTAAGTTCTTAGAAGAATTAAATTATATTTATGGTTTTCCACCACCTATGACTGGCGACCATATTATTCTAAATCATATAAACAAAAAGAAATCATTAAGATAAAATTACTAAACAAAGGTGGAAACTTGAGCTTAAAAAAGAACAAAAGTTTAGAAATTTTTTTATAAAAATATAATAAAAAGAAAGGAAAAAAATATTGTCATTGCATTAAATGCAACAAGGAATGACATTATGCTAATAAATGTCCCATTAACATCAAAAGTATAATTATATCAAATATACATGATTATTCCATTAATGTTGGAACAATTAAGGAAGTTTCTGATGACAACTTTGTCTATCAAATTTCATCCTATTATAACTCCATTGAGTCAAACTCAATAGAGCCAGAATCTAAACAAACTTCAAAAAAAATCAAATACAAGATTTTGAGAAACTTAAAATCAATATGATCATAATAAATAGAACTTTGACAAAAACAAAAATTATTCCTTTACTACCCTCATTAGAACTTCCCAAAAAAGAAAGAATATCCTCCTTAGGATATACAATCTACATAGGAAAAATACTTAGATTCAAACGTTATCAAAATACAGAGATAACATTAGATCTAATCATCTTAATACCATTTGGGTATTATGGTATAATACATAATATACCATATCATTCAAAAGAAAATATACTTCTTAATTACAAATACCAGTCTAGAAGATTAAGATTATTTAATCAAATCAAATGATGGAATTGGCATATTAGTTATACACTAATATGAAAATTTTCTAATAATTTCTTTTGAATAAAAAATTGCCAAAAACTTTGAAAAAATATCAAGAGTTCAAAGTAAATATAAATACAATTACTTCAAAAGAAGTAAATACAATTATGACAGTATAGGAGAATAATTTGAAATATCAGATAAAGATTTAGAAAAATTGAAAGAGATTATTCCTAATGGTGAAAAAATGACATTTATAAAACACGATCCTTTGAATCAAGATTTCTAAAAAAAAATACCTAAATTTTTGAAAGAATGTAAGGAAATATAGAATTAGAGGGGGATGATGACTTAACCTCCATCAGCCTCCTTAACATAGAAAAATTAAAAACAAAATATCTAAAAATGAAAAACCTACACATAGGTATCATTCAGTTAAAAATAACTGCTCTATTCCACAATGAAATTGATACACTAATAATGATCATTGGTATGTACGAACAAATCAGTAATAATCTACTTAGAATCATAATTAGAGGAGCCAAATCCAATCATGCTAATAGACCCTTTGGGATAAATATCCATCCTAATTTTTATATAACTCTAGATGAAAAAAATATAAAAAATACTTATACACTATAAATAAGCCTAAAAAGGCATACAATAATTACCTGGATAAAAAATCCTAGGTATACAATGAGAACACTGTATGACTCTAAATTAAACTTCTACATTTAGATCCATTACTCCAAATAATTTTGTAAAATCATTTAATGTTCGGATATGTAAAACAATCCAAACAAAAGTCACAGATATACAACATTGCAAATTAGATAATGATATTCAACTCTTTGTAAAAACATTAAAACAAAAAGTACAAAGAAAGGTAGAAAATTTTATTGCCTTTGATATTACAATTTCTACTATAACCAAAAATCAAAAACTAAAATCCTCTTCTTCCATAAGTCTATCAAGACATTATAAAGGAGAAACATCAAGATCTCATGAAAGAAGAAGAAGAATAATAAGAAGAATAATAACAAGAAGAAGAAGAAGATCATGATAAAAAAGAAGTACAAGAAGAACTTCAAGAAGAAGAAGAAGAAGTAGATATGGAAGAAGAAGGAGAAAATGATGAAGAAGAAGAAAAAAATAGTAGAAGAAGAAAAATAGGTAAAAGAAGAAGAAGAAGAAGAAGAGAAAAAAGAAGAAGAAAAGGAATAATAAGAAGAGGAAGCAAAAGAAGAAGAAGAAGAAGAAGATGAAGGAGAAGGACAAGGAGAAGAAGAAGAAGAAGAAGAAGAAGAAAAAGGTGAAGAATAACAAGAAGCAAAAGTTGAAGAAGAAGAAGAATAAGAAGAAGGAGATGAAGAAGAAGAAGAAGAAGGACGAAGAAGGAGAAGAAATAATAATAATAATAATAATAATAATAATAATAATAATAATAATAATAATAATAATAATAAGAAATAGAAGGTGAAGATGAAAATGAAGAGGAAAAAGAAGAAGAAGAAGAAGAAGAAGAAGAAGAAGAAGAGGAAGAAGAGGGGGAAGAAGAAGAAGAGGAGGAGGAGGAAGAAGCAGAAGAAGAAAAGGAAAAAGAAGAAGAAGATGAAAAAAAGAAGAAGAAGATGAAGAGCAAGAGGAGCAAGAAGAAGAAGAAGAAGAAGAAGAAGAAGAAGAGTAAAAAGAAAAAGAAATACAATAAGAATAAGAAGAAAAAGAAAAAGAAGAAGAGGAAGAATAATAACAAGAAGTAGAAGAAGTAGGACAAGAAGAAGAAAAAGTAGAGGAAGATGAACAAGAAGATGAAGAAGAAGGAGAAGTAGAAGTAGAAGCAAAAGAAGTAATAGAAGAAGAAGAAGAAGAAAAAGAAGAATTAGAAGTAGAAGAAGAAGAACAACAAGAAGAAGAAAAAGCAAAGTAAAAAAAATGAAGAAGAAGAAAGAGAAGTAGAAGAGGATTGAGAGGAAGAAGGTGAAGTTGATTGAGAAGAAGTAGAAGAAGAAGAAGAAAAAGAAGACGAAGAAGAAGAAGAAGAGGAAGAAGAAGGAGAAGAAAAATATGAAGAAGAAGAAGAGGAAGAAGAAGAAAATGAAGAAGAAGTAGAATAAAAAGAAGATGAAGAAAAAGAAGAAGATGGAAGGTAAAGAAGAAGAAGAAGAAAAAGTAGAAGAAGTAGAAAAAGAGGAACAAGAAGAAGGAGAAGAAGATAAACAAGAAGAAAAAGATGAAGAAGAAAGGGAAGAAGAAAGAGAAGAAGAGGAAGAAAAAGAA
>JAIUJO010000678.1:125000-127500 GCA_023846275.1 Vanilla planifolia | reverse complement strand
GAAGGAGAAGAAGAAGAAGAAGAAGAAGAAGAAGATCGAGAAGAAGTAGAAGTAAAAGATGAAAAAGGAGAAGGAGAAGAGAAGAAGAAGAAGAAGAAGAAGAAGGGAAGTAGAAGAAGAAGAAGAAGAAGAAGAAGAAGAAGAAGTTGTAGAAGAAGAAAAAGAAGAGGAAGAAAAAGAAGAAAGAGAAGTAGAGGAAGGAGAAGCAAAGGAAGAAGTAGAAGTAAAAGAAGAAGAAGAAGAAGATGATGATGATGATGATGAAAAAAAAAAGAAGAAGACGAGCAAGAAGAAGAAGATGATCAATAAGAAGAAGAAAAAGAAGAAGAAAAAGGGGAAGTAGAGGAAGAAGAAGAAGAAGAAGAGGAAAAGAAGAAGAAGAAGAAGAAGAAGAAGAAGAAGAAAGAAATGGAGAGGAACAAGAAGAAGTAGAATAAGAAGAAGAAGAAGAAGAAAAAGGAGGAGAAGAAGAAGGAGAGGAAGAAGAAGAAGAAGAAGAAGAAGGAGATGGAGAAAAGGAAGACGAAGAAGAATAAAAGGAAGAAGCAGAAAGAAGAAGAAGGAGAAGGAGGAGGAGAAGAAGAAGAAGAATATGAAGAAGAAAATGGAGAAAAAGAAGGAGAAGGAGAAGAAGTAGAAGAAGATGCAGATGTAGAGGAAGAAGAAGAAGAAGAAGAAGAGAAAAAAGAAGAAGAAGTAGAAGGAGGTGGAGAAGGAAAAGAACAAGAAGAAAAAAAGCAATAGTAGTAGTAGAAGAAGAAGGAGATGAAGAAGAAGAAGAAGAAGACAAAGAAGAAGTAGAAGTAGAAGATGAAGAAGAAGATGGAGAACAAAACAAAGAAGATAAAGGAGGAGGGGAAGAGGAGAAGAAGTAGAAGAAGTAGAAGAAGAAGAAGAAGATTGAAAAGAGGAAGAAGAAGATGAAGAGAAGAAGAAGAAGAAGAGGAAAAAAGGACAAGAAGAAGAAGAAGAAGATGGAGACTAAGATGTAGAAGAAGACAGAAGAAGAAGAAGAAAAAGAAGGAGGAGGAGAAGAAGAAGATGTAGTAGAAAAAGAATTAGTAAAGAAAGAAGAAGAAGAAGAAGATGATGAAGAAGAACAAGAAGAAGAGGAAGAGGAGGAAGAAGAAGAAGAAGGAGAAGAAGAAGAAGAAGTAGAAGAAGAAGAAGAAGAAGAAGAAGAAGAAGAAGAAGAAAAAGAAGAAGCAGATGAAGACAAAGGAGAATAAGAAAAGAAGATGAAAAAGATTAAGATGATGAAGAAGGAGATGGAAAGGAAGAAGATGAGGAAGAAGAAGAACAAGAAGAGGAAGAAGAAAAAGAAGAAGAAGAATGCTAATAAAATAATAATAATAATAATAATAATAACAACAACAACAACAACAATAATAATAATAATAATAATAATAAGAAAAAGAAGAAGGAGAAGAACTAGAAGAAGAAGAAGATGTAGAATAAGAAGAAGATGAAGAAGTGGAAGAAGTGGGAGAAGGAGAAAAAGACAACAAAGAAGGACAAGAAGATGAAAAAGAAGAAGAAGAAGAAGAAGAACAAAAAGAAAAAGAGCAACAACAACAACAAGTAGTAGTAGTAGAAGAAGAAGAAGAAGAAGAAGAAGGAGAAGAAAAAGAGGGAGTAGAAAAAAAGAAGTAGTAGAAGAAGAAGAAGAAGAAGAAAAGAATTGAAGAAGAAGAAGAAGAAGAAGAAGAAGAAGAACCAGAACAGGAAGATGAAGATGAAGAAAAAGAAAAAGAAGGGCAAGAAGAAGAAGAAGAATATGGAGGGAAGAGGAAGAACAAGTAGAATTAGAAGCAAAAGTTGAAGAAGAAGTAGGCAAAGGAGAAGAAGAAGAAGAAGAAGAAGAAAAAAAAACATGTAGAAGAAGCAAAAGTAACAGAACAACAAGAAGAAACGAAATAGAGGAAGAAGAGGAGAAAGTAGAAGAAGAAGAACAAGAACAAGAACAAGAAGAAGAAGAAGATGATGATGATGATGATGATGTTGTTGATTATGATGATGAAGAAAAAGAAGAAGAAGAAGAAGAAGAAGGAGAGGAGGAACAAGAAGAAGAGGAAGAATAAAAAGTAGAGAAAGAAGAAGATGATGAAGAAAAAGAAAAGAAGCAGAAGAAGAAAAATATAAGAACAAAAAGAAGAAAAAAAGAAGAGGAAGAAGAAGCAGAAGAAGAAGTAGTAGTAGTAGTAGTAGAAGGAGATGAAGATGATGAAGAAGAAGAAGAACAAGAAAAAGAAGAAAAAGAAGAAGAAGAAGAAGGAGAATGGAAAGGAGAAGAACAAGAAGAAGAAGTAGTCGTAGAAGAAGAAGAAGAAGGTGAGGAAGATGAAGAAGTTGAAGAAGAAGAGGAAGAAAAAGATCAAGAAGTAGAAGAAGGGAGAGGAGAAGAAGGAGAAGAAGATAAAGAAGAAGAAGAAAAAGAAGAAGGGGATAGAGACGAAGAAGAAGAAGTAGCAGAATATGAAGAAGAAAAATTCAAAGGAGA
>JAIUJO010000678.1:95000-100000 GCA_023846275.1 Vanilla planifolia | reverse complement strand
GAAGTAGAGGCAAAAGAAGAAGAACAAGAAGAAGAAGAGGGATAAGAAGAAGAAGGAGAGGAAGATGAAGGAGAAGAAGAAGAAGAAGAAGAAGAAGAAGTAGAGGCAAAAGAAGAAGAACAAGAAGAACAAGAAGAACAAGAAGGAGAAGAAGAAGAAGAAGAAGTAGAAGAAAATAAAGAAGAAGATAAGAAAGAGAAGAAGAAGAAGAAGGAGGAGGACGAGGAGGCAAACAAGAGGAAGAAGAAGAAGAAGAGTAAGTGGAAGAAGGAGAAGAAGAAAACGAAGAAGAGGAAGAAAAAGAAGAAGAAGAAGAGGATGAAGAAGAAGATGATGATGATGATGAAGAAAAGGAAAAAGAAGACGAAGAAGTTGAAGCAGAAGAAGAAGAAGAAGAAGAAAAAGAAGAAGAACAAGAAGAAGAAGAAGAAAAAGAAGAAGTAAAAGAAGAAGAAGAAGAAGAAGATGAAGAAGAATGAGAAAATGAGGAAGAAGAAGAAAGAGAAGAAGTAGAAGAAAAAAAAGGAGAAGAACAAGAAGAAGAAGATAAAGTAGAAGAAATGGAATAAGATGATGATGTAGAAGAAGAAGAAGAAGAAGAAGAAAAATTATAATAATAATAATGATAATAGTAAGTAGTAGTAGTAGAAAAAGATGAAGAAGAAAAAAAAAGAGATGAAGAAGAAAAAGTAGAAAAAGATGTAGAAGAAAAAGTAGTAGAAGTAAGAGAAGAATGAGAGGTAGCTTAAGAAGGGGAAGGAGAAGATAAAGTAGGAGGAGAAGAAGAAGAAGAAAAAGAATAAAATGAAGAGAAAGAAGAAGAAGTAGTAGTAGAAGAAGAAGAAGAAGAAGTAGAAGAAGAAGAAAAAGAAAAAGTAGAAGAATAAGATGAAGAAGAAGAAGGAGAGGAACATGAATAAGAAAAAGAAGAAGAACAAGAAGTAAGAGAAGAAGAAGAAGAATAAAGAGTTGAAGAAGAAAAAGAAAAAAAGGAGGAAGAAGACTAAGAAGAAGAAGAAGAAGAAGATGATGAAGAAGAAGAGGAAGAAAAAGTGGAAGATGATGAAGAAGAAGAAGAAGAAAAGGAAGAAGAAGAAGAAGTAGAAGAAGAAGAAGAAGAAGAAGAAAAAGTAGTAGAAGAAGAAGTAGATGAAGAAGAAGATTAAGAATAAATTGAAGAAGAAGAAAGAGAAGTAGAATAAGAATAATAATAATAATATTAATAATAATAATAATAATAATAATAATAATAATAATAAAAATAGGAAGAAAATGAAGAAAAAGTAGAATTAAACGAAGAAGAAGAAGAAGAAGAAACCAAAAAAGAAGAAGCAGAGGAAGTAGAAGAAGAGGAAGATGTTGATAAAGAAGAAGAAGAAGAAGAAGAAGAAGAAGAAAAAGAAAAAGAAGATGAAGAAGATGATGAAGAAGAGGAAGAAGAAGAAGATGAAGAAGAGGAAGAAGAAGAAGAAGAAGAAGAAGAAGAAGATCATGATGATGAAGATGAATAAGAAAAAGAAGAAGAAGAAGAAGAAAAAGAGGAAGAAAAAGAAGAAGAAAAAGAAAAAGAAGGAGAAGAAGAAGAATAACAAAGAAAAATGAGAAGAAGAAGAACATGATGATGTAGAAGAACAAGAAGAAAAAGAAGAAGAGGAATATAATAATATTAATAATAATAATAGTAACAATAATAATAACAATAATAATAATAATAATAATAAGAAAAAAAGTAGTAGAAGAAGCATAAGAAGAGGAATAAGTAGAAGAAGAAATAGGAGAAGAAGAAGAAGAAGAAGAAGGAGAGGGAGCTGAAGAAAGACTAGAAGAAGAAGAAGAAGAAGAAGAAGAAGAAGAAGAAGAAGAGGGAGTGAAGAAGAAGAAGAAGAAGGAGATGAAGAAGAAGAAGAATTAGAAGAGAACAAGAAAAAGAATAAAAAGTAGAAGAAGAAGAAGAAGAAGAAGAAGAAGAAGAAGAAGAAGTAGAAGAAGAAGTAGTAGAAGAAGTAGAGGAAGAAGAAGAAGAAGAAGAAGAAGAAAAAGAAGAAGAAGTTGAAGAAGAAGAAGAAGAAGATGATGATGATGATGAAGAAGGAGGAGAAGAAGAAGAACAAGAAGAAGAAGGGAAGAGGAAGAAGAAGAAGAAGAAGAAGAAGAAAATGGAGAAGAACAAGAAGAAGAAGAAGAAGAAGAAGAAGTAGAGGCAAAAGAAGAAGAATAAGAAGAAGAAGAAGAAGAAGAAGGAGAAGAAGAAGGAGAGGAAGAAGAAGAAGAAGAAGAAGAAGAAGTAGAGGCAAAAGAAGAAAAACAAGAAGAACAAGAAGGATAAGTAGAAGAAGAAGAAGAAGAAGAAAATGAAGAAGAAGATGAAGAAAGAGAAGAAGAAGAAGAAGAAGAAGAAGAAGGAGGTGAAGAAGAGGAAGAAGAAGAAGAGGAAAAACAAGAAGAAGAGTTAGAAGAAGAAGAAGGAGAAGGAGAAGAGGAAGAAGAAGAAGACGAACAAGAAGAAGAAAAAGAAGAAGAAGAAGAAAAAGAAGAAGAAGAGGATGAAGAAGATGATGAACATAAGGAAGAAGAAGAAGAAGAAGAAGATGAAGAAGAACAAGAAGAAGAGGAAGAAAACGAAGAAGTAGAAGAACAAGAAGCTGATGATGAAGAAGAATGAGAAAATGAGGAAGAAGAAGAAAAAGAAGAAGAAGAAGAAAAAGGAGGAGAAGAAGAAGAAGAAGAAAAAGGAGGAGAAGTGTAAGAAGATGATGATGTAGAAGAAGAATAATAATAATAATAACAATTATGATAATAATAATAATAATAAGTAGTTGTAGTAGTAGTAGAAAAAGAAGAAGAAAAAAGAGAAGAAAAAGCAAAAGTAGAAGAAGACGTAGAAGAATAAGAAGTGGAAGTAAAAGAAGAAGAAGGAGAGGTAGCTTAAGAAGGGGAAGAAGAAGATAAAGGAGGAGAAGAAGTTGAACAAGTGGGTGATGAAGAAGAAGAAGAATAAGATGAGAAGACAGAAAAGAATAAAATTAAGAAAAAGAAAAGGAAGAAGAAGAAGTAGAAGAAGAAGAGGAAGAAGAAGTAGAAGAAGAAGAAAAAGAAAAAGGAGAAGAAGAAGAAGTAGTAGAAGAAGAAGAAGAAAAGGGAGAAGAGAAAGAAGAAGAAGAAGAAGAGGAAGAAGAAGAAGAAGAAGAAGAAGAAGAAGAAGAAGAACTTGAAGAAGGAGAAGTAAAATAGAAAGAAGAAGAAGAAGAAGTAGTACAATTAGGCGAAGAAGTTGAAGAAGAAGAAAAAAATGAACAAGAAGATGCAGAGGAAGTAGTAGAAGAATAAGAAGATATGTATAAACAAGAAGAAAAAGATGAAGAAGAAGAAGAAGAAGAAAAGGAAGAATAAGATGAAGAAGATGATGAAGAAGAGGAAGAAGAAGCAGATAAAGAAGAGGAAAAAGAAGAAGAAGAAGAAGCAAAAAGAAGAAGAAGAAGAAGAAGAAGAAGAAGAAGATCATGATGATGAAGATGAATAAGAAAAAGAAGAAGAAAAAGAAAAAGAAGAAGAAAAAGAAGAAGAAAAAGAAAAAGAAGGAAAGGAAGAAGAAGAAAAACGAGAAGAGGAGGAAGAAGATGATAATGTAGAATAACAAGAAGAAAAAGAAGAAGAGGAAAATAATAATATTAATTATAAAATTACTAAAAATAATAATAATAAAAACAACAACAATAATAACAATAATAATAATAATAATAAGAAAAAGAAGTAGTAGAAGAAGTTCAAGAAGAAGAAAAAGGAGAAGAGGAAGAAGAAGAAGAAGAAGAGGAAGCTGAAGAAGGAGAAGCAGAAGGAGTAGAAGAAGAAGAAGAAGAAGAAGAAGAAGAAGGAGATGATGAAGAAGAAGAATTAGAAGAGAAGAAGAAAAAGAATAAGAATATGAAGAAGAAGAAGAAGAAGTAGAAGAAGAAGTGGTAGAAGAAGAAGAAGAAGAAGAACAAGAAGAAGTAAAAAAAGAAGATAAAGAAGAAGAAGAAAAAAAAGAAGTAGAAGAAGAAGATGATGATGAAGAAGAAGAAGAAGAAGAAGAAGAGGAGGAAGAAGAAGAAGAAGAAGAGAACAGGAAGAAGAAGAAGAAGAAGAAGAAGAAGAAGAAGAAGAAGAAAATGGAGAAGAAATGAAGAAGAAGAAGACATAGAGGAAGAAGAAGAAGAAGGAGAGGAAGATAAAGAAGAAGAAGAAGAAGTAGAGGCCAAAGAGGAAGAACAAGAAGAACTAGAAGAATAAGAAGAACAAGAAGGAGAAGAAGAAGAAGAAGAAGAAGAAGAAAATGAACAAGAAGAAGAAAGAGAAGAAGAAGAAGAAGAAGAGGAAGAAGAAGGAATAGAAAAAGGAGAAGAGGAAGAATAAGAAAAAGTAGAAGAAAAAGTTGTAGAAGAAGCAGAAGAGGAAGAAGAAGAAGAAGAAGAAGAACAACAACAAGAAGAAACTAAAGAAGAAGAGGAGGAAGAAGAAGAAGAAGAAGAAGAAGAAGTAGAAAAAGAATAAGAAGAAGAAGAAGAAGAAGGAGAAGAAGAAGAAAAAGAAGAAGAAGAAGAAGAACAAGAAGAAAAGAAAGATGAAAAAGAAGATTAAAATGATGAAGAAAAAGAAGAAGGCAAAAAAGAAGAAGAAAGGGAAGAAGTAGAAGAAGAAAAAGAAGAAGAAGATGAAGAAGAAGATGAAGAAGATGATGAAGAAGAGGAAGAAGAAGAAGATGAAGAAGAGGAAGAAGAAGAAGAAGAAGAAGAAGAAGAAGAAGAAGATCATGATGATGAAGATGAATAAGAAATGAAGAACAAAAAGAAGAAAAAGAAGAAGAAAAAGAAGAAGAAAAAGAAAAAGAAGGAGAAGAAGAAGAAGAAGAAGAAAAACTAGAAGAAGAGGAAGAAGATGATGATGTAGAAAAACTAGAAGAAAAAAAAGAAGTGGAATATAACAATATTAATAATAATAATAATAATAACAATAATAAGAAT
>JAIUJO010000678.1:82500-87500 GCA_023846275.1 Vanilla planifolia | reverse complement strand
AGAAGAGAGAGAGAGAAGAAGAAGAAGAAGAAAATCAAAAAGGACAAGAATAGGAAGAAAAAGAAGAAAAACAAGAGGAGGAAGAAGAACAAGAAGAAAGAAAACGAGAAGAGGTAGAAGAAGAAGAAGAAGAAGAAGAAGCCATAGAAGAAGAAGAAGAAGAAGAAGAAAAACAAAAAGAAGAAGAAGAAGAAGGTAGAGATGGAGGAAAAGAAGAAGAAGAAGTAGAATATGAAGAAGAAAAAGGTGAAGAAGAAGGAGAAGGAGAAGAAGCAAAAGTAGAATAAGAAGTTGAAGAAGACGAGGAAGAAGAAGAAGAAGAAGAAGATGAGAAAGAAGATGATGAAGGAGGAGGAGGTGGAAGAGGAGAAGAAGAAGAAGAAGAAGAAGAAGAAGGAGATGAAGAAGAAGAACAAGAAGAAGAAGATCAAGAAGACGTAGAAGTAGAAGATGAAAAAGGAGAAGGAGAAGAGAAGAAGAAGAAGAAGAAGAAGAGGAAGAAGAGAAGCCAAAGAAGAAGAAGAAGAAGAAAAAGTTGAAGAAGAAGAAAAAGTGGAGGAACAAAAAGAAGAAAAAGAAGTGAGGAAGTAGAAATTGAGGAAGAAGAAGAAGAAGATGATGATGATGACGATGATGATGATGATGATGATGATGTTGAAAAAAAAGAAGAAGAAGACGAGCAAGAAGCAGAAGATGATGAAGAAATAGAGGAAAAAGAAGAAGAAGAAGGGTAAGAAGAGGAAGAAGGAGAAGAAGAAGAAGAAAAGAAGAAGAAGAAGAAGAAGAAGAAATAAAAAGAGAGGAATAAGAAGAAGAAGAAGAAGAAGAAAAAGGAGAAGAAGAAGAAGGAGAGGAAGAAGAAGAAGAAGAAGAAGAAGAAGAAGAAGGAGAAGGAGAAGAAAAAGAAGAAGAAGAAGAATATGAAGAAGAAAATTAAGAAAAAGAAGGAGAAAGAGAAGAACAAGAAGAAGGAGAAGAATATAAAGAAGAAGAAGAAGAGGAACAATATGTAGAAGGTCAAGAAGAAGAAGGAGAAGATGAAGAAGAAGAAGAAGAAGAAAAAGAAGACAGAAGAAAAAAAGAAGAAGATGATTAAGAAGCAGTATAGGAAGTAGAAGAAGAAGAAGAAGAAGTAGAAGATGAAGAAGGAGAACACGAAGAAGAAGATGAAGAAGAGGAAGAAGTAGAAGAAGAAGAAGAAGGAGAAGGAAAAGAAGAAGAAAAAGAAGAAGAAGAAGAAGAAGGAGAAAAAGAAGAAGAAAAAGTAGACGTAGAAGAAGAAGAAGAAGAAGAGAAAGATTAAGAAGAACAAGAAGAATATGAAGAAGAAGAGAAAGAGGTGGAAGAAGAAGAAGAAGAAGAAAAAGAAGAACTAGAAGAAGTAGAAGATGATTAAGAAGAAGAGGTAGAAGAAGAAGATAATGACAAAGAAGAAGAAGATGTAGAAGAAGAGGAAGAAGAAGAAGAAGAAGAAGAAGAATAAGAAGAAGAAAAGAATGAAGAAGAACAAGAAGAAGTCAAAGAAGAAAAAGAAGAAGAAGAATATGAAGAAGAAGAAGAAGAGAAGGAGAAAAAGGAGAAGAAAGTGAAGAAGGAGAAGAAGAATAAGAAGAAGAAGAAGAAGAAAACGAAGGAGAAGACAAAGATGAAGAAGAAGAAGAAGAAGAAGATTAAGAAGAAGAAGAAGAAGAAGAAGAAAGGAAGAAAAACAGGAAAAAGAAGAAAAAGAAGAAGAAATAAAAGAAGAAGAAGAAGAAGATGATGATGACGATGATGAGAAAGAAGAAGACAAAGAACACGTAGAAGAAGAAGAAGACAAAGGAGAAGAAGAAGAAGACAAAGAAGAATAAGACAAAGAAGGAGAAGGAGAAGAAGTTGAAGAAAAGAAGAAGAAGATGGAGAAGAAGAATAAGAAGATGAAGAAAAAAGAGAAGAAAAATAAGAAGAAGAAGAAGACGAAGAAAAAAAAGAAGATGAAAAAGAAGATGAAGAAGAAAAAGAAGAGGAGGAAGAAGAAGAAGCAGAAGTAGAACATGAAGAAGAAGAAGAAGAAGTAGATAAAGAAGAAGAAGAAGTACATAAAGAAGAAAAAGCCAAACAAGAAGTGGAATAAGAAGAAGAAGAAGAAGACCGAGAAGAAGAAGAAGAAGATGAGTAAGAAGATGAAGATGAGGAAGAAGAAGTAGAACAATAAGAAGAACTAGAAGAAGAAGAAGAAGACGAAGACGATGAAGAAGAGGAAGACAATAAAGAAGAAGAAGAAGAAGGACAAGATGTTGAAGAAGAAGAAGAAGAAGGAGACGAAGAAAAAGAAGAAGACAAAAAAGAAGAATAACAGGAAGAAGAAGAAGAAGAAGAAGAAGAAGAAGAGGATAGAAGAAGAAGGGGAAGAAGAAGTAGAAGAAGAAGATGAAGAAAAGAAGAACAAGGAAAAGAAGGAGAAGAAGAAGAAGGAGAAGAAGAATATGAAGAAGAATAGGAAAGGAAACAAAAAGAAGAAGAAAAAGAAGAAGAAGTTGATGTTGTAAAAGAAGAAGAAGAAGAAGAAGACGAAAATGAAGAAAAAGAAGATGATAATGAAGAAGAAGATGAAGAAGAAGAAAGAGAAGACAAAGAAGAAGAAGACAAAGAGGAAGAAGAAGAACAAGAAAGAAATGGAGAAGTAGGCGAAGAAGAAGAAGAAGAAGATGATGAAAAAGAAGAAGAGGAAGGCAAAGAAGAAGAAGAAGGCAAAGAAGAAGTAAAAGAAGAAAATGAAGAACAAGAAGAAGAAGACAATGAACAAGATGAAGAAGAGGAAGAAGGGGAAGAGGTCGAAGAAGAAGAAGGAAAAGAAGATGAAGAAAAGTAGAAGAAGATGCTGAAGAAGAAAAAGTAGAAGAAGAAAATGAAGAAGAAAAAGAAGAAGAAGAAGAAGAAGAAGGAGACGAAGAAGAAGAAGATGAATAAGAAGAAGAAGAAGAAGAGGAAGAGGAAGAAGAAGAAGAAGAAGAATATAATGATGATGAAGAAGAAGAAGAAGAGGAAGTAGGAGAAGTAGAAGAAGATGGGGAAGAAGAAGAAGGAGAAGAAGAAGATGGAGAGGAAGAAGAAGTAGTAGAAGAAGAAGATGAAGAAGATGAAGAAGAAGATGAATAAGAAGAAGAAGAAGAAGACGAAGATGAAGAAGAAGATGATGAAGGTGAAGAAAAAGAAGAAGATGAAGAAGAAGAAGAAAAAGAGGAAGAAGAGGAAGAAGAACAAAAGGAAGAAGTAGAAGATGAAGAAGGAGAACACGAAGAAGAAGAGGTTGAAGAAGAGGAAGAGATAAAAGAGGAAGAAGGAGAAGAAGAAGGAAAAGAAGAAGAAGAAGAAGAAGATGAAGAAGAAGATGATGATGATGATGACGAAAAAGAAGAAGAAGAAGAAGAGAAAGATTAAGAAGAACAAGAAGAAGACAAAGAAGAAGACAAAGTAGTGGAAGAAGAAGAAGAAGAAAAAGAAGAAGAAGAAGTAGTAGAAGAAGAAGAAGAAGTAGAAGAAGAAGATAATGATGAAGAAGAAGAAGATGCAGAAGAAGAGGAAGAAGAAGAAGAAGAAGAACAAGAAGAAGAAAAGAAAGGAGTAGAAGAAGAAGAAGAAGAGGAAGAAGACAAAGTAGAAAAAGAAGAAGAAGAAGAAGATGAAGAAGAAGAAGAAGAAGAATAAGAAGAAGAGAAATAGAGGAAGGAGAAGAAGGTGAAGAAGGACAAAAAGAAGAATAAGAAGAAGAAGAAGAAAAAGAAGGAGAAGACAAAGATGATGATGAAGAAGAAGATAAATATTAATAAGAAGAAGAAGAAGAAGAAAAAGAAGAAGAAAAAAGGGATGAAGAAGAAGAAGAAGAAGAAGAAGAAAAAGAAGAAGAAATTGAAGAAGAAGAAGAAGAAGATGAAGATGAAGATGATAATGATGAAAAAGAAGAAGACGGAGAGGTAGAAGAAGAAGACGAAGAAGAAGAAGAAGAAGACAAAGAAGAGGAAGAAAAGGAAGGAGAAGGAGAAGAGGTTGAAGAAAAACACGAAGAATATGGAGAAGAAGAATAAGAAGATGAAGGAAAAAGAGTAGAAGAAGAAGAAGAAGAAGATGACGAAGAAAAAGAAGAAAATGAAAATGAAGATGAAGAAAAAAAGAAGAAGAAGCATAAGTTGAACATGAAGAAGAAGAAGAAGAAGTAGATAAAGAAGAAGAAGCCCAATAAGAAGAAGAAGAAGAAGAAGAAGAAGAAGAAGAAGAAGACCAAGAAGAAGAAGAAGGTGAGAAAAAGATGAAGACGACGAAGAAGAAGTAAAACAAAAGAAAAAGAACTAGAAGAAGAAGGAGAAGATGAAGACAATGAAGAAGAAGAAGTCAATAAAGAAGAAGAAGAAGAAGAATGACAAGATGTAAATGCAGAAGAAGAAGAAGGAGACGAAGAAAAAGAAGAAGACAAAAAAGAAGAAAAAGAGGAAGAAAAAGAAGAAGAAGAAGAAGATAAATAAGAAGAAGAAGAAGAAGACAAAGAAGAAGAAGGGGAAGAACAAGTAGAAGAAGAAGATGAAGAAAAAGAGGAATAGGGAAAAGAAGGAGAAGAAGAAGCAAAGAAGAAGAAGAAGGAGAAGAAGGAAGGAAAGAAGAAGCAAAAGAAGAAGAAGAAGAAGAAGAAGAAGAAGTTGATGTTGTAAAAGAAGAAGAAGAAGAAGACGATGATAATGAAGAAGAAGAAGGAGACGACAAAGAAGAAGAAGGCAAAGAAGAAGAAGACAAAGAGGAAGTTGAAGAACAAGAAGGAAAAGGAGAAGTAGACGAAGAAGAAGAAGATGATGAAGAAGAAGAAGAGGAAGGCAAAGAAGAAGAAGAAGACAAAGAAGTAAAAGAAGAAAAAGAAGAACAAGAAGAAGAAGACAATGAAAAAAAAGATGAAGAAGGGGAAGAATAAGAAGAAGTAGTAGAAGAAAAAGAAGGAAAAGAAGATGAAGAAAAGTAGAAGAAGATGAAGAAGA
>JAIUJO010000678.1:52500-75000 GCA_023846275.1 Vanilla planifolia | reverse complement strand
AGAAGGTGAAGAAGAAGATTTAGAAGAAGAAGACTACGAAAAGGAGAACGGTGAAGATAAAGAAGAAGAAGAGGAAGAAGAAGAAGAGGAAGAAGGAGGAGGAGAACAAGAAGAAGAAGAAGAAGAAGGAGAATATGAAGAGGAAGAAGAAGAAGAAGAAGTAGTAGTAATAGAAGAAGAATAAGAAGAAGATGAACAAGAAGAAGAATAAGAAGATGAAGAAAAAAATGAAAAAGAAGTAAAGGAAGAAGAAAAAGAAGAAGATGAAGAATATGAAGAATAAGAAGTTTAAGAAGAAGAAGAAGAATAACTAGAAGTAGGCAAAAAACATCAAAAAGATGAAGAACAAGAAGAAGAAGAAGGCGAAGAAGAAGAAGAAGAAGAAGAAGAAGAAGAAGAAGAAGGCAAAGAAGAAGAAAACAATGATGATGAAGAAGAAGAAGAAGACAAAAAAGAAGGGGAAGAAGATGATGATGATGATGGTGATGATGAAGAAGAAGAAGAAAAGGATAAGCAGGAAGAAGTGGAAGAAGAAGAAGAAGAAGAATCAGAAGAAGAAAAAGAAGAAGAGGAAGAACAAGAAGACGAAAAAAAAGGTGACGAATATAAAGGAGAAGAAGTAGAAGACGAAGAAGAAGTAGAAGAAGAAGGAGGAGGAGGAGGAGGCAGAGGAGGAGAAGAAGAAGAAAAAGAAAACAAGAAGAAGAAGAAGAAGGAGCAATAGAAGGAGAAGAGGAAGGAGAAGAAGTTGGAGAAGAAGAAGAAGATGAAGAATAAGAAGTTTAAGAAGAAGAAGAAGAGTAAGAAGAAGAAGAAGAAAAAGAAGAATAACTTGAAGAAGTAGGCAAAAAACATCAAAAAGATGAAGAACAAGAGGAAGAAGAAGGCGGAGAAGAAGAAGAAGAAGAAGGCAAAGAAGAAGAAAACAATGATGATGAAGAAGAAGAAGACGAAGAAGAAGGGGAAGAAGATGATGATGATGATGGTGATGATGAAGAAGAAGAAGAAAAGGATAAACAAGAAGAAGTGGAAGAAGAAGAAGAAGAAGAATCAAAAGAAGAAAAAGAAGAAGAAGAATAAGAAGACGAAAAAGAAGGTGACGAATATAAAGGAGAAGAAGTACAAGACGAAGAAGAAGTAGAAGGAGGAGGAGGAGGAGGCAGAGGAGGAGAAGAAGGAGAAAAAGAAAACAAGAAGAAGAAGAAGAAGAAGTGGAGAAGAAGAAGAAGGTGGAGATGAAGAAGAAAAAGAAGTAGTAGAAGAAGAAGATTAAGAAGAAGAAAGAGAAGAAGAAGAAGAAGAAGAAGAAGAAGAAGAAGGTTAAGAAGAAGATGAAGATGAAGTAGAAGAAGAAGAGAAGAAGAACAAGAAGAAGAAGAACAAGAAGGAGAAGAAAGAGGAAGAGAAGAAGATGGAGAAGCAGAAGAAGAAGAAGATGTAGAAGAAGAAGAAGAAGAAGAAGAAGAAGTAGAAGAAGAAGAATAAGGAGAAGAAAAGGAAGAAGAAGAAGAAGAAGAAGATGAAGAAGAAGAAGAAAAAGAAGAAGAACGAGGAGGAGGAGAAGAAGAAGAAGAGGAGGAAGAAGAAAAGGAGAAAGAAGAATAAGAAGAAGAAGAAAAAAGGAGGAGGATAAGAGGAAGAAGAAGAACAAGAACAAGAAAAATAAGAAGAAAAAGAAGAAGGAGATGAAGAAGAAGAAGAAGAATTAGAAGATTGTGTAGATTGGAAGAAGAAGATGAAGAAGAAGAAGAAGAAGAAGAAGAGGAAGAGGAAGATGAAGAAGTAGAAGAATAAGAAGAAATAGAACAAGGAGTAGAAGAAGAAGAGCAAGAACAAGAAGAAGACCGAGAAGAAGAAGAAGGAGAAGAAGAAGAAAAAAAAGAAGAATAAGAAGAAGGCAAAGAAAAAGAAGAAGAAGAAGAAGAAGATGGAGATGACGCCCATGAAGAAGAAGAAGCCGAAAAGGAAAAAGAAGAAGAAGAGGAAGAAATAGAAGAAGAAGAAGAAGGCAAAGAAGAAGACGAAGAAGACAGAGAAGAATAAAAAGAAGAAGATTATGAAGAAGAAGAAGATGAAGCAAAAGACGAAGAAGAAGAAGAAGAAGAAGAAGAAGAAGAACAACAACAACAAGAAGGAGAAGAAGAAGATGGAGAAGGAGAAGAAGAAGAAGAAGGAGAAGGAGTAGAAGAAGAAGAAAGAGAACGAGTAGAAAAAGAAGATAGGGAAGAAGAAGAAGAAGAAGGGGAAGAAGAAGAAGAAAAAAGAGAAGGAGAATAATTAGAAGAAAGAAGAAGAAGAAGAAGAAGAAGATGAAGAATAATAATAATAATAATAATAATAATAATAATAATAATAATAATAATAAGATGATGAAAAAGAACTAGAAGAAAAAGAAGAAGACAAAGAAGAAGATAAAAAAGGCGAAGAAGAAGATGAAGAGGAAGAAAAAAAAGAAGATGAAGAACTAGATGGAGAAGAAGAAGGTGAAGAAGGAAAAGAAGAGGAGGAAGAAGAAGAAGTAGTAGTAGTTGTAGTAGAAGAAGAAGAAGATGATGATGAAGAAAAATAAGAAGATGTTGGAGATGATAAATAAGCAAAAGATGATGGAGAAGGAGAACAAGAAGAAGAAAAAGACGAAGAAGAAGAAGAGGAGGAAAAGAAGAAGAATAAAGGGAAGAAGAAGTAGGAGAAGAAGAAGGAGATGAAGAAGAAGAAGGCGAAGAAGAAGAAGACAAAGAAGAATAAGAAAAAGATGAAGAAGAAGGAGAAGGAGAAGGAGAGGAACAAGAAGAAGAAGAAGATGAAGAATAAGTAGAAGAAGAAGGAGAAGGAGTAAAAGAAGAAGAAGAAAAAGATGAAGAAGAAGAAGAAGAATTAGAAGAAGAAGGACAAGAAGAAGAATAATAAAATGATGATGATGATGATGATAAAGAAGAAGAAGAAGAAGAAGAGGAAGAAGAAGAAGAAGAAGATGTAGTAGAAGAAGAAGAACGAGAAGAAGAAGGAGAAGAAGAAGATGAAGAAGAAGAAGAAGAAAAAGAAAAAGAACAAGGCAATGTCTAAGAAGAAGAAGAGGAGGAAGAAGTAAAGGAAGAAGAAGAAGAAGAAGAAGAAGAAGAAGAAAAAGTAGAAGAAGAAGAAGACGAACAAGAACAAGAACAAGAAGAAGGAGAAGTTGAAGTATGGGAAGAAGATGAAAGTGAAGAAGAAGAAGGAGAAGAAGAAGAGGAAGACAAAGAAGAAATAGATAAAGAAGAAGATGAAGAAGAAGAGGAAGAAGTAAAAGAAGAATAAGAATAAGTAGAAGAAGAAAAAGATGAAGAAGACGAAGAAATAGAAGAATAAGAAGAAGAATAATAATAAGAAGAAGAAGGAGAAGAAGGATAAGAAGAAGAAGAAGAAGAAGTAGTAGTAGTAGAAGAAGAAGGCAAAAAAGAAGAACAAGATGAAAAAGAAGATGATGATGAAGAAGAAGAAGACAAAGAAGGAGATAAAGAAGAACAAGAAGACATAGAAGAAGAAGAAGAAGAAGAAGACGAAGAAGAAGAACAAGAAGAAGAACAAGAAGAAAACGAAGAAGACGAACAATAATAGGAGGAAGAAGATAAAGAAGAAGAAGAAGAAGAAAAAAAGGAGAGGAAGGACAAGAAGGAGAAGAAGGAGAAGGAGAAGAAGAATAAGAAGAAAAAAAAGAAGATGAAGAAATACAGGAAGACGAAGATGCATATGAAGAAGAAGAAGATGAAGAAGAAGAAGAAGAAGAAGATGATGATGATGATGATGATGAAAAGAAGAAGAAGAAGAAGAAGAAGAAGAAGGGGAAGAAGAAGAAGAAGAAGAAAAAGGTCAAGAAGAAGAGAAGAATAATAATGAGGAGAAGAAGAGGAAGGAGAAGTGAAGAAGGAGTAGTAGAAGAAGAAGAAAAAGAAGAAGAAGAAGAAGAAGAAGAAGAAGAAGAAGAAAAAGAAGAAGGAGAAGATAAACAAGAAGAAGAAGAAGGAGAAGATAAAGAAGGAGAAGATAAAGAAGGAGAAGAAGAAGAAGAAGATGATGATGATGATTACGATGAAGTTGAAGAAGAAGAAGAAGAAAGAGAAGAAGAGGAAGTAGTAGAAGAAGAAGAAGGAGAAGAGGAAAAAGAAGAAGATGAAGAAGAAAATCGTGAAGAAGAAGAACAAGGAGGAGGAGAAGAAGAAGAAGACGAAGAAGATGTAGAAGAAGATGATGTAGAAGAAGAGGAGGAAGAAGAAGACGAAGATAAAGAAGACCAAGAAGAAGAAGAAGAAGAAGTTGTTGATGAAGAAGAAGTAGTTGAAGAAGAACAAGAAGAAGAAGTAGGAGAAGAAGAAGAAGAAGAATAAGAAGAAGAAGAATACGAAGAAGAAGATGAACTAGAAGATGAAGAAGATGAAGAAGAAGAAGAAGAAGAAGAACAAGAAGAAGAGAAGAAGAAGAAGAAGAAGAAGAAGAAGAAGAAGAAGAAGAAGAAGAAGAAGATGATGATGATAATGATGATGATGAAGAAGAAGAAGATGACAAAGATGATGAACATGATGAAGAAGAAGAAGAAGAAGAAAAATAGGAAGAAGAGTAACAAGAAGAAGAAGAGGAAGAAGAAGAAGAAGAAGTAGAATAGGAAAAACAAGACGAAATAGAAAAGGAAGAAGATGAAGAAGAGGAAGAAGAGGAAGTAGAAGAAGAATAAGAATAAGAAGAAGAAGAAAAAAAAGAAGAAGAGGAAGAAACAGAAGAACAAGAAGAAGAAGAATAATAATAAGAAGGAAAAGAAGGATAAGATGAAGAAGAAGAAGAAGAAGAAGGTAAAGAAGAAGAAGAAGAAGAAGGAGACAAAGAATAGAAAGAAGAAGAAGAAGAAGAAGAAGAAGAAAATGAAGAAGATGATGTAAAATGAGAGGAGGAGGAGGAAGAAGAAGAAGAAGAAGGGGAAGTACAAGAATGAGAAGAAGGAGAAGGGGAAGAAGAATATGATGAAGGAAAAGAAGGTGAAGAAATAGAAGAAGATGAAGAAGTACATGAAGAAGAAGAAGAAGGTGAAGTAGAAGAAGAAGATGAAGATGAAGAAGAAGAAGACAAACAAGAAGAAGAAGAAGAAGATAAAGAAGAAGAAGAAGTAGACAAAGAAAAAGAAGGCAAAGACGAAGAAGAAGTAGAAGAAGAAGAAGAAGAAGAAGAAGAAGAAGAAGAAGAAGAAGAAGAAAAAGAAGTAGTGGAAGAAGAAGAAGAAGAAGAAGGATAAGAATAAGTAGAAGAAGAAGAAGGAAAAGGAGAAGAAAAAGAATAAGAAGAAGAGGAAGATGAAGAATAAGAAGAAGAAGAAGAAGAAGAAGAAGAGGAAGAAAAAGAAGGAGAAGAAGAAGAATTAGAAGAAGAAGAAGAAAAAGATGATGATGATAATGATGAAGAAGAAGATGAAGAAGAAGAACAAAGGAATAAAGAATAATAATAATAATAAGATCTAGAATAAAAAGAAGAAGAAGAAGAAGAAGAAGAAGAAGAAGAAAAGAAGAAAGAGAACACAAATAAGGCAATGACATAGAAGAAGAAGAAAAAGAAGAAGAAGAAGAAGAAAAAGATGAAGAGGTAGGAGAAGAAGAAGAGGAAAAGGAAGAAGAGGAAGAAAAAGAAGAAGAGGTGGAAGAAGAAGAAAGTGAAGAAGAAGGGGATCAAGCAATAAGAGAAGAACAAGATGGAGAAGTAAAAGAAGAGGAAGAAGAAGAAGACATAGAATAAGGAGGAGAAGAAGAAGAAGAAGAAGTAGAAGAAAAAGAAGAAGAAGAAGAAGTAGAAGATGATGATGAAGAAGAAGAATATAAAGAAGAAGAAGAAGAAGAAGAAGGAGAAGCAAAAGAAGAAGAAGAGGAAGTAAAGAAGAAGAAGAAGAAAAAAAATAGAACAAGAAAAACAAGGGGAAGAAGAAGAAGATGAAGAAGAAGAAGAAGAAGAACGAGAAGGAGAAGTAGAAGAAGAAGAAGAAGAAGAATGGGAACATAATGATGATGAAGAAAAATGAAGAAGAAGAAGAAGACAAACAAGAAGAAGACGGCAAAGAAGAAGAAGAAGACAAAGAAGGAGAATACAAAGAATAATAAGAAGAAGAAGAAAAAGAAGAAGAAGAAGAAGATGAAGAAGAGGAAGAAGAAGAAGAAGAAGAAGAAGGAGAACAAGAAGAAGAAGAAGAAGAACAAGAAGAAGAAGAAGAAAAAGAAGAAGAAAAAATGAAGAAGAGGGCGAAGAAGAAGAAGAAGTTCAAAAAGAAGAAGAAGAAGAAGAAGTAGTAGTAGAAGAAGATGATGATGATGAAGAAGAAGAATAATAAGTTACAGTAGATGAAGAAGATGAAGAGGATGAAGAAGAAGAAGAAGAAGAAGAAACAGAAGAAGGGGAAGATGAAGAAGAAGAAGAAAAAGAAGAGGAAAATGAGTATGAAAAAGAAGAAGAAAAAGACAAAGAAGAAGAAAAAGAAGAAGAAGAAGTAGAAGAAGAAGTAGAACAGGAAGAAGAAGATGAAGTAAAAAAAGAAGAAGAGCAAAAAGAAGAAGAAGATGATGAAGAGGAAGAAGAAGAAGTCGAAGAAAGAAGAAGAAGAAGAAGAAGAATTAGAAGAAGAGGAAGAACAACAAAAAGAGTAGGAAGAAGAAGAAGCAGAAGAAGAAGAAGAAGAAGAAGAGGAAGTTGAAGAAGAAAAAGAAGAAGGAAGAGATTAAGAAGAAGAAGAAGAAGAGGAAGAAGAAGAAGAAGAAGAAGAAAAAGAAGACGAAGAAAATGAAGAAGAAGAAGGAGAAGAAGAAGGAGAAGAAGAAGATGAAGAAGGAGAAGAGGAAGAAAATGACCAAGAAGAAGAAGAAGAAGAAAAAGAAGAAGTAGTAGAAGAAGAAGGAGAAGAAGAAGAAGAATAAGGAGAAGAAGAAGAAGTAGAAGAAGAAGAAGAAGAAAAAGATGATGAAGAAAATGAAGAAGAAGAAGAAGAAGAAGTAGGAGAAGAAGAAGAAGAAGAATGTAAAGAAGATGAAGAAGATGAAAAAGAAGAAGAAGAAGAAGAAGAAGAAAGAAGAAGGAGGAGAATAAGAATAAGACAAAGCAGAAGAAGAAGTACAAGACAAAGAAGAATAGAAAGAAGAAGAAGAAGAAGAAGAAGATGTGGAAGAAGAAGAAAACGAAGAAGACGAAGTACAATAAGTTGAACAAGAAGAAGGAGAAGAAGGACAAGAAGGAGAAGAAGGAGAAGGAGAAGAAGAATAAGAAGAAGAAAAATAAGATGAAGAAATAAAAGAAAACGAAGAAGCAGATGAAGAAGAAGAAGAAGAAGAAGTGGAAGATGAAGAAGAAGAAGAAGGCGAACAAGAAGAAGAAGATGAAGAAAAAGAGGAAGAAGTGGAAGAAGAAGAAGAAGAAGAAGGAGAAGAAGCAGAAGGAAAAGAAGAAGAAAAAGATGAAGAAGAGGAAGAATAGGAAGAATAAGAGAAGAAGAATAATAATAAGGAGAAGAAGAGGAATGGGAAGAAGTAGAAGGAGAAGAAGAAGAAGAAGAAGTAGAAGGAGAAGAAGAAGAAATAGAAGAAGAAGAAGAAGACGAGGAAGAGGAAGAAGACAAAGCAGAGGAGGAGGAGGAGGAAGAAGAGGAAGAAGAAGAAGAAGAATAAGGAGAAGAAGAAGATGTAGGAGAAGAAGAAGAAGAAGAAGAAGAAGAAGAAGAAGAAGAAGATGAAGAATAAGTAGTAGAAGAATAATAAGTAACATAAGGAGAAGTAGAAGAAGAAGAAAAAGAATAAGAAGAAGAAGAAGGAGAAGAATAAGAAGAAAAAGAAGAAGAAGATGAAGAGGAAGAAGAGGAAGAAGAAGAAGTCAGAGAAGAAGAATTAGAACTTGTAGAAGAAGAAGATGATGATGACAACAATGAAGGTGAAGAAGAAGAAGAATAAGTAGAAGAACACGAAGGAAAAGAAGAAGAATTAGAAGAAGAAAAAGAAGATGATGAAGATGATAATGATGAAGAGGAAGATGAAGAAGATGAAGTAGAAGAAGAGGAAGAACAACAAGAAGAAGAAGAATAACGAGAGGAAGAAGATGAAGTAGAAGAAGAACAAGAAGAAGAAGACGAAGTAGTAGAAGAAGATGAAGAAAAAGAACAAGAACAAGGTTAAGACTAAAAGGAAGAAGTAAAGGAAGAAGAAGAGGAATGAGAAAAACAAGAAGAAGAAGAAGAAGAAGAAGAAGAAGAAAAAGAGGTAGAAGAAGAAGGAGAAGAAGAAGAAGAAGAAGAAGAAGAAGAAGAAGAAGAAGAAGAAGTAATTGTAGAAAATAGGGAAGAAGTAGAAAGAGAAGAATAAGAAGGAGAAACAGTTGCAGTAGTAGTGGAAGAAGAAGAAGAAGAAGACAAAGAAGAAGGGAAAGAAGAAGTTGAAGTAGAAGAAGAATAAGAAGAAGGAGAAAAAGAAGAAGGAGACAATAATAAAGAAGAAAAAGAAGTAGAAGTAGAAGAAGAAGAAGAGGAAAGCAAAGAAGAATAAGAAGAACAAAAACAAGAACATGAAAAAGAAGGGGAAGAAGAAGAAGAAGACGAAGAAAAAGAAGAAGAAGAAGCGAAAGAATGAGAAGATAATGATGATGACGAATAAAAAAAAGATGATGAAGAAGGTAATGAAGAAGAAGAAGAAGATGAAGAAGAACAAGAACAAGACAATGAAGAAGAATACAAAGAACAAGAAGAAGATGGAGAAGAAGAATAAGAATAAGAAGAAGAAGAAGAACAAAAACAACAACAAGAAGAAGAAAAAGAAGAAGAAAAAAGAAGAAGACGACAAAGAAGAGGAAGAAGAAGTTCGAGAAGAAGAAGAAGAAGAAGAAGAGCAATAAGTAGAAGTAGAAGAAGAAGATGAACAAGAAAGAGATGTAGAAGAAGAAGAAGAAGAAGAGGATGAAGAAGAAGAAGAAGAAGAAGAGTACGAAGAAGAAAAAGAAGGAGAGTACGAAAAAGAGTAAGACAAAGAAGAAGAAAAAAATAAGGAGAAATGAAGAAGAAGATGAAGAAAAAGATAAACAAGAAGAGAAAGAAGAAAAAGAAGAAGAAGGAGAAGTCAAAGACGTGTAACAAGAAGAAGAAGACCAAGTAGACAAAGAAGAAGAAGAAAAAGAAGAAGAAGAAAAAGAAGAAGAAGAAAAAGAAGAAGAAGTAGAAGACAAAGTGGAAGAAGGAGAAGAAAAATAAAAGAAACAAGACAAAAAAGAAGTAGAAGAAGAAACTTAAGAAGATCATGATGAAGAAGAATAAGAAAAAGAAGAAGAAGAAGAAGAGGAAAAATAAGAAGATAAAGATGAAGAAAAAGAAAAGGAAGCAGAAGAAGTAGAAGAGGAAAAACAAGTTGAAGAAGAAGAAGATGATGAAGAAGAAGAAGAAGAGGAAGAAAATGAAGAAGAAGAAGAAGAAGAAGAAGAAAGCCAAGGTGAAGAAGACAAAGAAGAACAAGAAGAAGGCAAAGATGAAGAAGAAGAAGAAGAAGAAAGCAAAGGTGAAGAAGTCAAAGAAGAACAACAAAAAGAAGGCAAATGAAGTAGAAGAAGAAGAAGAAGTAGGAGAAGAAGAAGAAAGAAGAAGAAGAAGAAGAAGAAGAAGAAGAAGAAGAAGAAAAATAAGAAGAAGAAGAAGAAGATGGTGATGACGAAGAAGAAGAGAAGGAAGAAGAAGAAAAAGAAATAGAAGTGGAAGAAGAAGAAGAAGAAGAAGAAGAAGAAGAAAAAGAAGAAGAAGAAGGAGACGAAGAAGACGAAGACGAAGAAGAAGAAGAAGAAGAACAACAAGAAGAAGAAGAAGAAGTTGAAGAAGAAGAAGGAGAAGAAAAAAAAGAAGGAGAAGAAGTAGAAGATGAAGAAGAAGAAGACAAAGAAAGAAGGAGAAGAAGAATTAGAAAAAGAAGAAGAGGAGGAGGAGGAGGACGAAGAAGAAGAAGAAGAAGAAGAAGATGATGAAGAAGAAAAAGAAGAAGGAATAGAAGAAGAAGAAGAAGAAGAAAGAGAAAAGAAGAAGACAAAGAAGAAGAAGAAGAAGAAGAAGAAGAAGAAGAGGAAGAAAACAGGGAAGAAGAAAAAATAAGAAGAAGAAGACAAAGAAGAAGAAAATGAACAAGAAGAACAAGAAGAAGATGATGATGATGAAGATGAAGAAGAAGAAGGAGAATAAGGAGAAGAAGAAGAAGAAGAAGAAGAAGAAAAGAAGAAGAAGAAAAAGACAAATGAGAAGAAGAAGGAGATGAAGAAGAAGAAGAAGTTTAAGAAAAAGAAGAAGAAGAAGTTTAAGAAAAAGAAGAAGAAGAAGTAGAAGAAGAAGAAGATTAATAATAAGAAGAAGAAGATGATGATGACGAGGTTGAAGAAGGTAAAGAAGAAGAAGAAGAAGAAGTTGAAGAAGAAGGAGGAGAAGAAGAAGAAGTAGATGAAGAAGAAGGAGAAGAACAAGAAGAAGAAGAGAAAGAAGAAGAAGAAGAAGGAGAAGAAAAGGAAGAAGATGAAGAAGTAGAAGAAGAACTAGAACAAGAACAAGAAAAAGATGAGGAAGAAGAAGATGAAGATGATGATGATAAAGAAAAAGGAGTAGATTAAGAAGAAGAAAAAAAGAAGAAATAGAAAGAAGGAAAAGAAGAAGAAGAAGAAGATTAAGATGAAGAATTATAAGATGAAGATGAAGAAGAAGAACATGAAGAAGAAGTAGGGAAAGATCAAGAAAAAGAAGAAGAAAAGGAAGATGATGAACAAGAAGAAGAAAAAAAAGATGTAGAAGAAGGAGAAAAAGAAGAAGAAGATGAAGAGGAAGAAGAAGAAAAAGAAGAAGAAGAAGAAGAATAAGACGAAGAAGAAGAGAAAGATGAAGAAGAAGAAGAAGAAGAAGAAGACAAAGAAGAAGAATAAGAAGAGGACGAAGAAGACAAAGAAAACAAAGAAGAAGAAGAAGAAGACGAAGAAGAAGAAGAACAAGAACCAGAAGAAGGAAAAAAAGAAGAAGAAAAAGAAGAAGAAGAAGTAGTAGAAGAAGAAGGAGAGGAATGAAAAGAAGAAGAAGAAGAAGAAGAGGAAGAAGATAACGAAAACAAGCAGAAGAAGAAGACAAAGAAGAAAAAAAGGAAAGTAGAAGAAAAAGAAGTTTAAGAAAAAGAAGAAGTAGAAGAAGAAGAAGTAGGAGAAGAAGAAGGAGAAGAAGAAGAAGAAGAAGAATAAGGAGGAGAAGAAGAAGAAGAAGATGATGATGATGAAGAAGATGAAGAAGAAGAAGAAGAAGAAGATGATGAAGAAGAAGAACGAGAAAAACGAGAAGAAAAAGAGAAAGAAGAAGAAGAAGGATCACAAGAAGAGGAGGAAGAAGATGAAGAAGAAGAGGAAGAAGAAGAAGAAGAAGAACTAGAACAATATTAAGAAAAAGGGGAAGAAGATGAAAAAGTTGAAGAAGAAAAGAAGAAAAAGAAGAAGGAGAAGAAGAAGAAGAAGAAGAAGAAGAAGAAGAAGAAGTAGAAGTAGAAGAAGAAGAAGAAGAAAAAGAAGAAAAGAAGAAGAAAAACAAGAAAAAAAAAGAAGAAAAAGAAGAAAAAGAAGAAGAAAAAGTAGAAAAAGAAGAAGAAGATTAAGAAGGAGATGATGATGATGAAGAATACGAAGAAGAGGAAGAGAAAGATCAAGAAGAAAAAGAAGAGGAATAAGAAGAAGAAGAAGAAGAAGAAGAAGAAGATGATGATGATGATGAAGGAGAGGAAGAAAAAGAAGTAGTAGAAGAAGAAGATGATGAAGAAGAAGAAGAATAAGAAAAAGACAAACAAGAAGAAGAAAAAGAAGAATAAGAAGAAGACGAAGAAGAATAAGACGAAGAAGAAGAGAAATAAAAAGAATAAGAAAAGGAAGATGATGATTAAGAAGAAGAAGACGAAAAAACAAAGAAGAAGAAGAAAAAGAAGAAGGTGAAGAAGAAGGAGAAGAATAAGAATTAGAAGAAGAAGAAGGAGAAGGGGAGGAAGAAGAAGTAGAAGCAGAAGAAGACGAAGAAGAAGTAGAAAAAGAAGACAAAGAAAACAAAGAAGAAGAAGAAGAAGAAGAAAAAGAAAAAGAATAGAAGAAGAAGATGTGGAAGAAGAAGAAGAAGAAAAAGAAGAAGAAGAAGAAGTAGAAGAAGAGGAAGAAGAAGAAGAAGTAGAAGAAGAAGAAGAGGAAGAAGAAGAAGTAGAAGAAGAAAGGACAAGTGGAACAAGAAAGAAGAAGAAAATGAAGAACAAGAAGAAGAACAAAGACAACAAGAAGAAGAAAGAAGAAGAAAAAGCAAAAGAAGTAGAAGAAAAGGAAAGAAGAAGAAGAAGAAGAAGAAGAAGAAGTCGAAGAAGAAGAAGAAGAAGAAGAAGGAGAAGAAGGAGAAAAAGAAGGAGAAGATGATGAAGAAAAAGTAGAAGATTAATAAGTTGAAGAAGAAAAAGATGATGATGAGGAAGGATAAAGAGAAGAAGAAGAAGAAGAAAAAGAAAAAGAAAAAGGAGTAGATGAAGGAGAAGAAGAAGAGGAAAAAGAAGAAGAAGAAGAAGAAGAAGAACATGAGAGAAGAAAAGAAGAAAAGGAAGAAGAAGAAGAAAAAATAGTAGAAGAAGAAGAAGATAAAAAAAAGGAGAAGAAGAAGAAGATAAAAAAAAAGGAGAAGAAGAAGAAGAAGAAAGAGAAGAAGATGATGTAGGTGAGGAAGTAGAAGTAGTCGAAAAATAAGAAGAATAATAAAAAGAAGAAGAAGAAGTTGACGAAGGAGAAGATGAAGATTAACAAGAAAATGACAAAGAATAGGAAGAAGAAAAAATCGAAGAAGAAGAAGAAGAACAAAGAACGAGAAGAAGAATAAGATGATGAAGAAGAAGTAGAAGAAGAAGAAGAAGAAGAAGAAGAAGAAGAATAAGACGAAGAAGATGAGATAGAAGAGGAAGAAGAAAAAGAAGACGAAGAAGAAGAAGAAGAAGAAGATGAAGAAAATTAAGAAGAAGAGGAAGAAGAAGAAGAAGAAGAAGAAGTCGTAGTAGAGGAAGAAAACAAAGTTGAAGGAGAAAGAGAAGAAGAAGAAAAAGAGAAGAAGAAGAAGAAGAAGTACAAGAAGCAGAAGAAGGAGAAGAAGAACAAGAAGGAGAAGAAGAAGAAGAAGAAGAAGAGGATTAATAAGAAGAAGAAAACAAAGGAGAAGAAGAAGAAGAAGATGATGATGATGATGAAGAAGGAGAGGAAGAAAAAGAAGTAGAAGAAGAAGAAGATGAAGAAGAAGAATAATAAGAAGAAGAAGATGAACAAAAAGAAGAAAAAGAAGAAGAATAAGACGAAGAAGAAGAGAAAGAAAAAGAATAAGAAAAAGAAGATGATGATTAAGAAGAAGAAGACCAAGAAAACAAAGAAGAAGAAGAAGAAGAAGAAGAATAAGAAAAAGCAGAAGAATAAGACGAAGAAGATGAGAAAGAAAATGAAGAAGAAGAAGAAGATGAAGACGAAGAAGAAGAAGAAGATGCAGAAAATGAAGAAGAAGAGGAAGAAGAAGAAGAAGAAGAAGAAGTCGTAGTAGAGGAACAAAACAAAGTTGAAGGAGAAAGACAAGACGAAGAAAAAGAGAAGAAGAAGAAGAAGAAGAAGAAGTACAAGAAGCAGAACAAGGAAAAGAAGAACAAGAACGAGAACAAGAAGAAGAAGAAGAAGAAGATGATTATACTTCTTCTTATTCTTATTCTTATTCTTACTCTTCTTCTAATTTTTCTTCTACTTCTTATTTTTTTTCATCATCTCCTTCTCTTTCTTCTTCTTCTTTTTCATCTATTTCTTCGTTTCATTCGTCAACTTCTTCTTCTTCTTCTTCTTCTTCTCTCTTTTTTTCTGTTCTTGTCCTTCTTTTTCTTCTTCTTCTGCTTCTTCTTCTATTTCCTCTTCCTCTTCTTCTTCTTCATCTTCTTCTTTTTCTTCATCTTTTTCTCCTTTTTATTCTTCTTACTCCTCTACTTCTTCATGTTCTTCTTCTTCTTCTTTTTCTTTCTTCTTCTTCTCCTTCATCTTCTTCTTCTTCTTTTTCTTCTTCTTCTTCTTCTTTGTTTTCTTCTTCTTATTAATCTTCTTCTTCTTCTTCTTCTTCTTCTTCTTCATCATCTTCTTCTTCTTCTCCTCCTTATTCTTCTTCTTCTTCTTCTTCTCCTTCTTCTACTTCTTCTTTTTCTTCTTCTTCCTATTCATCTTTGTCTCCTTTGTCTTTTCTTCTTTATCTTCTTGTTATGCTTCATCTTCATCTTCTAATTATTCTTCTTCTTCTTCCTCTTCTTCTTCACCATATTTTTCTTCATCGTCTTCTTCTTTTTCTTCTTCTTCTTCTTCTTCCTTTCTCCTTCTTCTTCCTCTTCTTCTTCTTCTTCTTCTTCTTCTTCTTCTTTTACTTCTTCTTATACTTCTTCTTCTTCATCTTCTTCTCCATGTTCTTCTTCCTCAACATCTTCTTCCTCCTCTTCCTCCTCCTCTTCATCTTCTAGTTCTTCTTCTTCTTCTTCATCTACTTCTTCTTCTTCAACTTCTTCTTCTTCTTCTTCTTCTTATTCTTACTCTTCTTCTAATTTTTCTTCTCCTTCTTCTTCTTCTTTTTTTTCATCATCTCCTTCTCTTTATTCTTCTTCTTTTTCTTCTACTTCTTCGTCTCCTTCGTCAACTTCTTCTTCTCTCTTTTTTCTTGTTCTTGTCCTTCTTTTTCTTCTTCTCCTTCTTCTTCTTCTATTTCCTCTTCCTCTTCTTCTTCATCATCTTTTTCTTTTTCTTCATCTTCTCCTTTTTATTCTTCTTACTCTTCTACTTCTTCATGTTCTTCTTCTTCTTCTTCTTCTCCTCCTCCTTTTTCTATGCCTTCTTCTTTATCTTCTTCTTCCTCTTCGTCTTCATCTTCTTCTTCTTCTTCTCCTTCATCTTCTTCTTCATCTTCTTCTTCTTCGTCTTCTTCTTCTTCTTCTTCTTCCTCCTCTTCTTTTTCTTCTAAGTCTTCTTCTTCTCCTTCTTTTTCTTCTTATTCTTCTTCAACTCCTTCTTCTTCGACTTGCCCTTTTGCTTCGTCTTTTTTGTCTTCATCTTCTTCTTCTTTTTCCTTTTTCTTTTTCTTCTCCTTCTTCTTCCTCTTCTTGTTCTTCTTTTTTTGTTTCTTCTTCTTCTTCTTCTTCTTCTTCTTCTTTGTCATCAACTTCTAGTTTTTTTCTTCTTCATCTTCCTTTTCTTCTTCTTTCTTGACTTCTTCTCCATCTACTTCTTCTTCTTCTTTTTTTCCTCCTCTACATCTTCATGTTCTTCTTCACTTTTGTGACCTTATCCTCCTTCTTCATCATCATCATCATCATCTTCTTCTTCTTCTTCTTCTTCTTCTTCTTCTTTTTCTTCTTCTTCCATTTCTGCTTCTTCTTCTTCTTCTTCTTCTTCTTCTCCTTCTTTATCTCCTTCTTCTTCTCCTTCTTCCTCTCCTTATTCTTCTTTTTCTTCTTCTATTTCTTCTTCTTCTTCTTTTTCTTCTTCTTCTTCTTTTTCTTCTTCTTCTTATTCTTTGTTTTCTTCTTCTTATTAATCTTCTCCTTCTTCTTCTTCTACTTCTTCTTCATCTTCTTCGCCTCCTTCTTCTTCTTCTTCTTCTTCTTCTTCTTCTTCGTCTTCTTCTTCTTCTTCTTCTACCTCTTCTTCTGCTTCTTCTCCTTCTTCTTCTTCTTCTTCATCTACTTCTTATTTTTCTCCTTCTTCTTCTTATTCTTCTTCTTCAACATCTTCTTCTTCTTTCTCATTTTTTTTCTTCTTCTTCTTCTTTTTCTTCCACTTCTTCCTCTTCTTCTTCTTCTTCTTCATCTTCTTCTTCATTTTCCACTTTTTTCATCGTCTTTTTCTTTCCTTCTTCCCCTTCTTATAGTTCTTCATCTTCTTCTTTTTCATCTTCTTCTACTTCTTCTTCTTCTTCTTCTTTTTCTTCTTCTCCTTCATCTTCTTCCTCATCTCCTTCTTCCTTTCTTTCTCCATCGTCATCTTCTTCTAAATCTTCTTCTTCTTCTTCTTCCTTCTCTTCTTCTTCTTCTTCTTCTTCTTCTTCTTCTTCTTCTTCTTCTTCTTCTTCTTCTTCTTTCTGCATCTTCTTCTTCTACTCCTTCTCCTCTTTCTTCTTCTTCTTCTTCTTCTTCTACATCTTGCCCTTCTTCTTGATCTTTTTCATCATCATCTTCTTCTTTTTCTTCTTCTTCTTTTTCTTCTTCTTTGTTGCCTTAAACTTCTTCTTCTTCTCCTTCTTCTATTTTTCCTTCTTCTTGTTCTTCTAGTTCTTCTTCCTCTTCTTCATCTTTTTCTTCTTTTTTTGTTGTTCTTCTTCTTCTCCTACTCCTTTTTCTCCTTAATGTTCTTCTTCTTCTTCTTCTTCCTTTACTTGTTCTTCTTCTTCTTCTTCTTCCTCTTCCTCTTCTTCTTCTTCTTCTCTTCTTCTTCTTCTTCTTCTTCTTCCTCTACTACTACAACCACTATTACTTCTTCTTATTATTCTACTTCTTCTTCTATCTTCTTCCTTCTTCTTCTTCTTCTTCTTCTTCTTCTTCTTCTTCTTCTTCTTCTCCTTCTTCTTCTTCTTCATTTTCTTCTTCCTCTTCTTCTTCTTCTTCTTTTTGTTGTTGTTCTTCTTCTTCTTCTCCTTCTTCTTCTTCTTCTTCTTCTTTGTTTTCTACTTCTTCTTCCCCTCCTCCTCCTTCTTCTTCTACTCTTCTTCTTCTACTTCTTCTTCTTCTCATCCTTCTCATCATCTTCTTCTTCTTCTTTGCCTAGTTCTTATTCTTCTTCTTCTTCTTTTTCATCTTCTTCTTCATTGTCTTCTTCTTCTTCTTCTTCTTCTACATCTTCTTCTTTGTCTTACTCTCCTTCTTCTTCTTCTTCACCATCTTCTTCTTCTTCTTCATCATCGTCATCTTCTTGTTCTTCTACTTCTTCAGCTTCTTCCTCTACTTCTTCTTCTTCTCCATCTACTTCTCCAGCTTCTTCATCTTCTTCTTCTACTACTACTACTACTACTTATTTTTCTTCTTATTCTTCTTCTTCTTCATTATCATCTTCTTCTTCTTCTTCATCTTCTTCTTCTTCCTTCCTTCTTTGACTTTTTCTTCTTCTTCTTGTTTTTCTTGTTCTTCTCTTATTCTTGTTATTCTTCTTCTTCTTCTTCTTCTTCTCCTCCTCCTCCTCCTCCTCATCCTTCTTCTTCATCTTCCTCTTCATCTTTGTCTCCTTTGTCTTCTTCTTCTTTGTCTTCTTCTTATGCTTCATCTTCTTCTTCTAATTTTTCTTCTTCTTCTTCCTCTTCTTGTTCACCATCTTTTTCATCATCGTCCCCTTCTTCTTCTTCTTGTTCTTCTTCCTCTCTCCTTTGTCTTCCTCTTCTTCTTCTTCTTCTTCTTCTTCTTCTT
The DNA here is from genome assembly GCA_023846275.1 of Vanilla planifolia. Classification (NCBI taxonomy): domain Eukaryota; kingdom Viridiplantae; phylum Streptophyta; class Magnoliopsida; order Asparagales; family Orchidaceae; genus Vanilla; species Vanilla planifolia. The sequence goes on along the minus strand of JAIUJO010000678.1, from coordinate 57,553 downwards.
TTACTTCTTCTTATACTTCTTCTTCTTCATCTTCTTCTCCATGTTCTTCTTCCTCAACATCTTCTTCCTCCTCCTCCTCCTCTTCTTCTTCTTCTAGTTCTTCTTCTTCTTCTTCTTCTTCTTCTTCATCTACTTCTTCTTCTTCTTCAACTTCTTCTTCTTCTTCTTCTTATTCTTACTCTTCTCCTAATTTTTCTTCTAATTCTTCTTCTTTTTTTTAATCATCTCCTTCTCTTTCTTCTTCATCTTTTTCTTCTACTTCTTCGTCTCCTTCGTCAACTTCTTCTTCTTCTTCTTCTCTCTTTTTTCTTGTTCTTGTCCTTCTTTTTCTTCTTCTCCTTCTTCATCTTCTATTTCCTCTTCCTCTTCTTATTCTTCTTCATCTTCTTCTTTTTCTTCATATTCTTCTCCTTTTTATTCTTCTAGTTATTCTTGTTCTTCTTCTTCTTCTTCTTCTCCTCCTTTTTCTATGCCTTCTTCTTTAACTTCTTCTTCCTCTTCTTCTTCATCTTCTTCTTCTTCTTCTCCTTCATCTTCTTCTTCTTCTTTTTCTTCTTCGTCTTCTTCTTCTTCTTCTTCTTCTTCCCCCTCTTCTTTTTCTTCTAAGTTTTCTTCTTCTCCTTCTTCTTTTTCTTCTTATTCTTCTTCAACTCCTTCTTCTTGTTCGTCTTGCCCTTCTGCTTCGTGTTTTTTGTCTTCATCTTCTTCTTCTTTTTCATTTTTCTTTTTCTTCTCCTTCTTCTTCCTCTTCTTGTTCTTCTTTTTTTGCTTCTTCTTCGTCTTCTTCTTCTTCTTCCTCTTCTTCTTCTTTGTCATCAACTTCTCGTTTTTTTCTTCTTCATCTTCCTTTTCTTCTTCTTTTTTGACTTCTTCTCCATCTACTTCTTTTTCTTCCTCCTCTGCTTTTTCATGTTCTTCTTCACTTTAGTGACCTTATCCTCCTTCTTCATCATCATCATCATCATCATCATCATCATCATCATCTACTTCTTCTTCTTCTTCTTCTTCTTCTTCTTCCTCTTCGCCTTCTTCTTGTTCTTCTTCATCTTCTTCTTCTTCTTCTTCTTCATCTTCCATTTCTGCTTCTTCTTCTTCTTCTTCTCCTTCTTTATCTCCTTCTTCTTCTCCTTCTTCCTCTCCTTCTTCTTCTTCTATTTCTTCTTCTTCTTCTTTTTCTTCTTCTTCTTCTTTTTCTTCTTCTTCTTCTTCTTCTTCTTTGTTTTCTTCTTCTTATTAATAATCATCATCATCATCTTCTTCTTCTTCTTCGTCTTCTTCCCCTTCTTCTTCTTCTTCTTCTTCTTCTTCTTTGTTTTCTTCTTCATCTTCTTCTTCTTCTTCTTCTTCCTTTTCTTCTGCTTCTTCTCCTTCTTCTTCTTCTTCATCATCTTCTTCTTTTTTCTCATTTTTTCTTCATCTTTTTCTTCTTCTTCTTCTTCTCTTTCCACTTCTTCTTCTTCTTCTTCTTCTTCTTCTTCTTCTTCTTCGTCTTCATTTTCCCCTTTTCTCTTCGTCTTTTTCTCTCCTTCTTCCCCTTCTTATTGTTCTTCATCTTCTTCTTTTTCATCTTCTTCTACTTGTTGTTCTTCTTCTTTTTCTTCTTCTCCTTCATCTTCTTCCTCATCTTTTTCTTCCTTTTTGTTCCCTATCTTCGGCTCCATCGTCTTCTTCTTCTAAATCTTCTTCTTCTTCTTCTTGCTTTTCTTCTTGTTCTTCTTCTTCTTCTTTTCTTCTTTCTGCATCTTCTTCTTCTGCTCCTTCTTCTCCTCTTTCTTCTTCTTCTTCTTCTACATCTTGCCCTTCTTCTTCATCTTTTTCATCATCATCATCTTCTTCTTCTTCTTCTTCTTCTTCTTCTTCTTATTTTTCGTCTTCTTGGTCGTCTTCTACTTCTTCTTCTTCTTCTCCTTCTTCTATTTTTCCTTCTTCTTGTTCTTGTAGTTCTTCTTCCTCTTCTTCATCTTTTTCTTCTTTTTCTGTTCTTCTTCTTCTCATACTCCTTTTTCTCCTTACTATTCTTCTTCTTCTTCTTCTTCCTCTACTTGTTGTTCTTCTTCTTCTTTTTCCTCTTCTTCTTTTTCTCTTCTTCATCGTCTTCTTCTTCTTCTTCTTCTACTACTACTACTTCTTCTTATTCTTCTTCTTCTTCGTCTTTCTTCTTCCTACTTCTTCTTCTTCTTCAACTTCTTCTTCCTCTTCTTCTTCTTCTTATTCTTCTTCTTCTTCGTCTTCTTCTTCTTTGTCAATTCTTCTTCTTCTGCTTCTTCCTCGAATTCTTCTTTTTCTTCTTCTTCTTCTTCTTCTTCTTCTCCTTCTTCTTCTACATCATTTTTTCCACATATTTTCCTTCGTCTTTTTCTCTTTCTTCTTCCCCTTCTTGTTCTTCTTTATCTTCTTCTACTTCTTTATCTTCTTCTTCTTCTTCTTCTCCTTCTTCTTCTTTTTCATCTTCATCTTCTTTTCTTCTTCTCCTTCATCTCTTCCTCATATTCTTCTTCCTTTTTTCTCTATGTTCGACTGCCTCGTCTTCTTCTTCTTCTTCTTCCTCTTCCTCTTCTTCTTATTCTTCTTCTTCTTCTTCTTCTTCTTTTGCATCTTTTTCTTCTATTCCTTCTTCTCCTCTTTCTTCTTCTTCTTCTTCTTCTTCTACATCTTGCCTTCTTCTTCATCTTTTTCATTTTCTTCTTCTACTTCTTCTTCTTCTTCTTGGTCATCTTCTTCTTCTTCTTGTTCTCCTTCTTCTTCTTTTCCTTCTTCTTGTTCTTCTCCTTCTTCTTCCTCTTCTCCATCTTTTTCTTCTTCTTTTTGTTCTTCTTCTTCTTCTTCTCCTACTCCTTTTTCTCCTTCTTGTTCTTGTTCTTCTTCTTCCTATTCCTCTACTTTTTTTTCTTCTTCTTCTTCTTCTTCTTCTTCTTTTTCTTCTTCTTGGTCGTCTTCTTCTTCTTCTTCTTCTTCTCCTTCTTCTTTTCCTTCTTCTTGTTCTTCTACTTCTTCTTCCTCTTCATCTTTTTCTTCTTTTTTGTTCTTCATCTTCTTCTCTTACTTCTTTTTCTCCTTCTTGTTCTTCTTCTTCTTCTTCTTCCTCTGCCTGTTCCTATTCTTCTTCTTCTTCTTCTCTTCTTGTTCTTCTTCTCTGACTTCTTCTTCTTCTTGTTCTTCTTCTTCTTCTTCTTCTTCTTCCTCTTCTTCTTCTTCTTCTACTACTACTTCTTCTTCTTCATCTTCTTCTTCTTGTTCTTCTTCTTTCTGCTTCCTTCTTCTTCTTCATCGTCTTCTTCTTTCTCTTCTTCTTCTTCTTCTTTTTCTTCTTCTTATTATTTTCCTTCTTTGTCTTCTTCTCCTTAGTCATTATTTTCTTCATCATCATCATCTTCTTCTTCTTCTTCCAATTCTTCTTCTTCTTCTTCTTCATCTTCTTTTTCTTTTCCTTTTTCTTCTTCGTCATTTTTTCCACATATTTTTCCTCGTCGTTTTCTTTTTCTTCTTCCCCTTCTTATTGTTCGTTTTCTTCTTCTTTTTCATCTTCTTCTACTTCTTCTACTTCTTCTTCTTCATCTTCATCTTCTTCATCATTTTCTTCTTCTCCTTCAGCTTCTTCCTCATCTTCTTCTTCCATTTTTCTCTATCTTTGACTCCCTCATCTTCTTCTTCTATATCTTCTTCTTCTTCTTCCTCTTCCTCTTCTTCTTCTTCTTCTTCTTCTCCATCTTCTTCTCGACTCCTTCCTCTCCTCTTTCTTCTTCTTCTTCTTCTTCTTCTTATTCTTCTTCTACATCTTGCCCTACTTCTTCAACTTTTTCATCTTCTTCTTCTTATTCTTGTTCTTCTTGGTTATCTTCTTCTTCTTCTTCTCCTTCTTCTTGATCTTCTCCTTCTTCTTCCTCTTCTTCATCTTTTTCTTCTTCTTTTTGTTGTTCTTCTTCTTCTCCTACTCCTTTTTCTCCTTCTTGTTCTTCTTCGTCCTCTTCCTCTACTTTCTCTTCTTCTTCTTCTTCTTTTTCTTCTTCTTCTTCTTCTTCTTCTTCTTCTTCCACTACTTGTTCTTCTTCTTCTTCTTGTTCTTCTTCCTCTTCTTGTTCTTCTTCTTCACTTACTTCTTCTTCTTCTTCATCTTCTTCTTCTACTACTACTACTACTTCTTCTTCTTCTTCTTCTTCTTTCTTCTACCATCTCCTTCTTCTTCTTCTTCTTCTTCTTCTTCTCTTCTTCTTCTTGTTGTTGTTCTTCTTCTTCTTCTTATTCTTCTTCTTCATCATCTTCTTCTTCTATCTCATTTCTTCTTCATCATCATCATCATCTTCTTCTTCTTCTTCTTCTTCTTCTTCTTCTTCCACTTCTTCTTCTTCTTCTTCTTCTTCTTCTTCTTCTTCTTCTTCTACATCTTCTTTTTCCACATATTTTTCTTTGACTTTTTTTCCTTCCTCCCCTTCTTATCATTCTTAATCTTCTTGTTTTTTTATCTTCTTCTACTTCTTCTTTTTCATCTTCTTCTTCTTTCTCTTCTTCAACTTCATCTTCTTCCTCATCTTGTTCTTCCTTTTTTCTCTATCTTCGTCTCCCTCATCTTCTTCTTCCTCTTTCTCTTTTTCTTCTTCTTATTCTTTTTCTGCATCTTGTTGTTGTTGTTCTTCTTCTTCTATATCTTGCCCTTCTTCCTCATCTTTCTCATCTTCTCCTTCTTCTACTTCTTCTTCTTGCTCGTCTTCTTCTTCTTCTTCTTCTTCTTCTTCTTCCTCTTCTTGTTCTTCTTCTCCTTCATCTACTTCCTCATCTGCTTCTTCCTTTTTCCTATATCTTCGACTCCCTCATCTTGTTCTTCTACCTCTTCCTCTTCTTCTTCTACCTCTTCCTCTTCTTCTTCTTCTTCTTCTTCTTTTTCTTTTTCTGCATCTTCTTCTTCTACTCCTTCTTCTCCTCTTTCTTCTTCTTCATCTTCTTCTTCTAATTCTTCTTCTTCTGCTACATCTTGCCCATCTTCTTCATCTTTTTCATCATCATCATCTTCTTATTCTTCATCTTTTTGGTCGTCTTCTTCTTCTTCTTCTTCTCCTTC
>JAIUJO010000678.1:42500-50000 GCA_023846275.1 Vanilla planifolia | reverse complement strand
CGTCTTCTTCTTCATCTTTTTCTTCATCTACTTCTTATTCTTGATCTTTTTGTTCTTCTTCTTTTTCTCCATCTTCTTCTTCTTCTACTTCTTATTCTTATTCTTATTTTTCTTTTCTTCATCTTCTGGTTCATCTTCTTTTTCATCATCTTCCTTCTTCTTCTTCTTCACTAAAGGCATCTTCTTCTTCTTACTCTTCTTCCTTTGCTCCTTCTTTTTCTTCTTCTTCCATTACTTCTTTTTGTTCATCTTCCTACTTCATCATCATGATCACCTTCTTCTTCTTCTTCATCATCATCTTTTTCTTCATTTACTTCTTCTTATTGTCAATCTTCTTATTTCCTCTTCATCTTCTTCTTTTTCTTCTTCTTCTTCTTCTGCTTCTCCTTCTTCTTCTTCTTCTTCTTCTTCTTCTTTTTGTTCTTCTCCTTCTTCTTCTTCTTCTTCTTCTTCTACCTCTTCGACTACCTCTACATCTTCTTCTTCTTCTCCATTTTCTTCTACTTCTTCTTCTTCTTCACCACCATCATCATCATCATGATCATCATCATCTTCTGGTTGTTCTTCTACTTCTTCTTCTTCTCCTTGTTCTTCTTCTTCATCTTCTTCATCTCTTTCTTCTTCTTCTTGTTTGTCTTTCTTCTTCTTCTTCTACTTCTTCTTTTCCTTCTTTTTCTTCTTCTTCTTCTTCTTCATCTCCATCTTCTTCTTCTTCTTCTTCTTCTTTGTTTTCTTCTTATTTATTTTCTACTCCTTCTTCATCTACTTCTTCAACATCATCATCATCGTCTTCTTCATCCTCTTCTTCTTTTCTTCTTCTTTGTCTTCTTCAACTTCTTGTTCTTCTTCTTCTTCTTCTTCTTCTCCTTCATCTTCCTCGACTTCTTCTTCTTCTTCATCATCTTCCTCGACTTCTTCTTCTTCATCATCTTTTTCTTCAACTTCTTCTCCTTCTTCTTCTTCTTCATCTTCTTCTTCTTCTTATTCTCCTTCTTCTTCCTCTTCTTCTTCTTCTTTTTCTTCCTCTTCTCCTTCATCCTCTTCTTCTTCTTCTTCAACTTTTATTTGTTCTTCGACTTCATCTTCTTCTTTTTCTTCAACTTTTTCTTCTTCTTCTCCATCTTCTTCTTCTTTTTCTTGTTCTTCTCTTCTTCTTTTCTGCATCTTCTTCTTCTTCTTATTCTTCTTTTTCTACTTCTTCTTCTTCTACATCATCGTCTTTTTCATCTTCTTTTCTTCTTCTTCTCCATCTTCATGTTCTTCTTCTTCTTCTTCTTCTTCTTCTTCTTTTTCTTCTTCTTCTAATTCATCTTCTTCTTCTTCTTTTTTTTCTCCTTCTTCTTCTTCTTCTTCTTCTTCTTCCTCTACTTGTTCTTCATATTCTTCTTCTTCTTCTTCTTCTTGTACTTCAACATCTTGTTTTTCTTCTTCTTCTTCTTCTTCTTCCTCATTTTTTTTCTTCTTCTTCATATTTTTCTTCTCCTTCTACTTCTTTGTTTTCCTGTTCTTGTTCGATTTCTTCTTCTTCTATTTCTTCCACTTGCTTTTCTTCTTTTTTTTTGAACTTCTTCTTCTTATTTTTGTTCTTTGTCCTCTAGTTCTTCCTCTTCTTCTTCTTCTTCTTCTTCATCATCTTCTTTTTCTTTGCCTTTTTCTTCTACTTTTTCTTCTCCTTCTTTGTCTCCATCATCTTCTTCTTATTTTTCTTTTTCCTCTTCTTCTTCTTCTTCATCTTCATCTTCTCCTTCTTTTTCTTTTTCGTCATCTTCATCTCCTTCTTCTTCCTCCTCATCATCATCTTCTTTTTTTTCTTCTTCTTCTTCTTCCTCTTCTCCATCTTCATCTTCTTCTCCTTCTTCTTCTCCTTCTACTTTATCATCTTCTTCTTCTTCATCTTCTTCTCCTTCTTTCTTTTCTTCGTTGTCTTCTTCTTCTTCTTCTTCTTCCTCGTCTTCATCTCTATTCTTTTTCTTCTTCTTCCTCTTTTTCTTGCTCTCCTTCTTCTTCCTCTTTGTTTCCTTCTTCTTCCTTTTCTTCATCTTCCTCTTCTTATTCTTCATCTTCGACTTCTTCTTCTACTTCTTCTTCTTCTTCACCTTTACTTGATGTTGTTCTTCTTCTACTTCTTCTTCTTATTATTATTATTATTATTATTATTTTTCTTCTTCTTCTTCTTAGATTTCTTCGTCTTCTTCTTCCTCTTCTTTTTCTTCTACTACTTCTTCTTCTACATCTTCTTCTTCCACTTCTTCTTTCTTTCCTTCTTTTTCTTTTTATACTTCATCTTCACCTCCATCTTCGCCTTCTTCTTCTTCTTCTTTGTCTTCCTCTTCTTCTTCTTCTTTCTTTTCTTCTTCTTTTCTTCTTCTTCTCTTGTTCTTCGACTTCTTCTTCGACTTCTTCTTCTTCTTCTTCTTTTTCTTGTTCTTCCTTGGCTTCTTCTTTTCTTCTTCTTCTTCTTTTTCATCTTCTTCTCCTTCTTCTTCCGCTTCATCTTCTTCTACTTCTTCTTCTTCTTCTTCGTCTTCTTGATAATCATCATCATTATCATCAACTTTCTCTTCTTTTTCATCTTCTTCTTCTTCTTCTTCAACTTCTTCTTCGTCTTCTTCTTCTTCATCCTCTTCTTTTACTTCTTCTTCTTCTTCATCTTCTACTTCTTCTTATGCTTCTCCTTTATTTACTTCTTCTTCTTTGTTGTCTTCTTCTTCTCCTTCTTCATCTTCTTCTTCTTCTTCTTCTTCTTCTTCTTCTTCTCCTTCGTCTTTGTCTTCTCCTTCTCTTCATCATCATCATCATCATCATCATCATCATCATCATTATCTTCATCTTCTTCATTGTCTTCTTCTTTTTCTTCTCTTCTTCTTCTTCTTATTCATCTTCTCCTTCTTCAACCTCTACTTCTTCGCATTCTTCTTCTTCTTCTTCTTCTTCTTATTCATCTTCTTTTTCTTCCACATCTTCTTATGCTTCTTCTTCTTCCTCCTCTTGTGTTCCCCTTCTTCTCCTACTTTTTCCCCTTCTTCTTCTTCATCAACTTCCTCTTTTCCTTCTTTTTCTTCTTCCTCTTCTTCTTCTTCTTTTTCTTCTTCCTCCTCCTCCTCCTCTTCTTCTTCTTCTACTTCTTCTTCTTCTTCTCCTTTTTCTTCTTTATCTTCAACTTCTTCTTCTTCTTCTTCTTCTCCTTCTTCAACTTCTTCTTCTTCTTCTTCTTCTTCGACTTCTTCTTCTTCTTCGCATTCTTGTTCTTTTCTTTATTCATCTTCTTCTTCATCATCTTTTTCTTCTTCTTCTTCATCTTCTTCTCCTTTTTCTTCTTCTTCTTCTTTATCTTCTTCTTCTTCTTCTTATTCTTCTTCTTCTTCTTTTACTTCTTCTTCTCCTTCTACTTCTTCATCTTCTTCTCTTCTTCTTCTTCTTCTTCTTCTTCTTCTTCTTCTACTTCTTCTTCTTCTTCTTCTTCTTCTGCTTTATCTTTTTTTTCTTCTTTTTTCTTCTTCTTTCTCTTCTTCTTTTTCTTCTACTTAGATTTCTTCGTCTTCTTCTTCCTCCTCTTCTTCTACTACATCTTCTTCTTCTACATCTTCTTCTTCATCTTCTTCTTTCTTTCATTCTTTTTCAGTTTGTTCTTCATCTTTGCCTCCATCTTTGCCTTCTTCTTCTTCTTCTTCGTCTTCCTCTTCTTCTTCTTCTTCTTCTTCTTCTTCCTCTTCTTCTTCTTCTTCTTCTTCTTCTTCTTCTCCTCCTCCTTCTACACCTTCTCATTCTTCTTTTTCTTCTCCTTCCTTCGCTTCTTCTTCTTCTTCTTCTTTTTCTTCGTCTTCTTCTCCTTCTTCTTCCGCTTCATCTTATTCTACTTCTTCTTCTTCATCTTAATAATCATCATCATTATCATCATCTTCCTCTTCTTTTTCTTCTTTTTCTTCTTTTTCTTCTTCTACTTCTTTTTCATCCTCCTCCTCTTCTTCTTCTTCTACTTCTTGTTCTTCTTCTTCTTCTTCTTCTTCTTCTTCTTATGCTTCTTCATCTTTTACTTCTTCTTCATCGTCGTCTTCTTCTTCTCCTTCTTCTTCTTCTTCTTGTTCTTCTTTTTCTTCTCCTCCTTCTTCTTCTTTGTCTTCTCCTTCTTGTCTTCTTCATAATCATCATCATCACCATCATCTTCTTCTTCTTCTTCATCATCTTCTTCTTCTTCTTCTGCTCTTCTTCTTTTTCTTCTTCTTGTTCATCTTCTCCTTCGTCTTCCTTTACTTCTTCTCCTTCTTGCTCTTCTTCTTCTTCTTCTTCTTCTTCTTCATCTTCTTTTTCTTCATCTTCTTCTTCTTCTTCTTGTGTTCCCGTTCTTCTCTTACTTCTACCCCTTCTTCTATTTCCTCTTCATTTAGCTCCTCGTCTTCTTCTTCTTCTACTTCTACTTCTTCTTCTTCTTCTTCATCTTCTTTATCTTCTACTTCTTCTTCTTCTTCTTCTTCTTCAACTTCTTCTTCTTCTTCTTCTTCCACTTCTTCTTCTTCGCATTCTTGTTGTTTTGTTTATTCGTCTTCTTCTTCTTCATCTTTTTCTTGTTGTTCTTCATCTTCTTCTCCTTTTTCTTCTTCTTTTTCTTCTTCTTCTTCTTCTTCTTTTTCTTCTTCTACTTCTTCATCTTCTTCTACTTCTTCTTCTTCTTCTGTTCTTCTTCTTCTTCTTCTTGAACTTCTTCTTCTTCTTATTCTACTTCAACTTCTTTTTCTTTTTTTTTCTTCTTCTTTCTCTTCTTCTTCTTTTTCTTCTTCTTCTTCGTCTTGTTCTTCTTCTTCTTCATTGTCATAGTTTTCCCCTCTTCTTCATCTTCTTCTTCTTCTTATTCTATTTCAGCTTCTTTTTCTTCTTTTTTCTTCTTCTCTCTCTTCTTCTTCTTTTTCTTCTTCTTCGTCTTGTTCTTCTTCTTCTTCTTTGTCATAGTTTTCCCCTCTTCTTCGTCTTCTTCTTCTTCTTCTTATTCTTCTTGTTCTACTTCTTTGACTACTTCTTCTTCTTCTTCTTCTTCTTCTTCATTTCTTCTTCTTCATCTTCTTTTTCTTGTTCATCTCCCTCTTCATCATTTTCTTCCTTTTCTTCTACTTCACTTTCTTCTTCTTTTTCTTCTTCTTTATCTTCTTCTTCTTCTTCGTCTTTTTCTTCTTTTTTTCTTTTTTTTTCTTTCTCTTCTTTTTCTTCTTCTACTCCTACTTCTTCTTCCTTTTATTGTTATTCTTCTCCTTCTTCTTTTTCTTCTTCTTCTTCTTCTTCTTTTTCTCCTTGTTCTTCTCCATTATGTTCTTCCTCTTTTGCTTCTTCATCATCATCATCATCTTCTTCTTCTTCTTCTTTTTCTTCTGATTATCCTCCTCCTCCTTCTCCTTCTTCTTCATCTAATTCTACTTTTTCTTTTTCTTCTCCTCCTTCTTCTTTGCCTTCTTCTTCTTGTTCTTCTTACTCTTCTTCTTCTTTTTCATTTCTTCTTCTTCTTCTTCTTCATCTTCTTCTTCTTCTTCTTCATCTTCTTCTTCTTCTTATCCTACTACTTCTTCTACTACTACTTCTTCCTCTTGTTCTTCTTCTTCTTCTCTTCTTCTTCTTCTCTTCTTCTTCTTCTTTCTCCTCTTCCTCATCCACTTCTTCTTCTTCTTCTTCTTCTTCTTTGTCTTCTTCTTGTTCTCCATCATCTTCTTCTTCTTCTTATTATTATTATTATTTTTCTCCTCTTTCTTTATCTTCCTCTTCCTATTCTTCTTGTTCTTCTTCTTCTTCCTCTTTTTCATCTTCATCATCTTCTTCTTCTTCCACTTCCTTTTCTTCTTCTTCCTCCTCCTCTTCTTCTTCTTCTTTCTCTTATTTCTATTCTTCTTCTCGTTCTTTTTCTTCTTCTTCCCCCACTTCTTCTTCTTCTTCTTCTTTAACTTCTACTTCTTCTACTTCGTCTACTTCTTGTTGTTGTTATTGTTGCTCTTCTTCTTCTTCTTCTTCCTCTTCTTCTTTTTCTTCTGCTTCTTTTGCTTCTTCTTCTTCTTCTTCTTCTTATTCTTTTTCTTCTACTTCATTATCATCATCTTCTTCTTCTTCTTCCCCTCCTCCTTATTCTTCTTCTTCTTTTTCTTCTTCTTCACCTTCATCATGTTCTTCCTCAGCTTTTCCTTCTTCTTCTTATTCATCATCATCTTCTTCTTCTTCTTCTTTTTCGTCTTTCTCTTCCTCTTCTTCTTCCTCTTCTTCTTTGCCTACTTCCTCTTATTCTTCCACTTCTTCTTCTTCTTCTTCTTCTTCTTAGTCTTCTTCGTCTTCACCTTCAACTACTACTTCTTCTTCTTCTTCTTCTTCTTCTTCCTCTTCCCCTTCTACTACTTCTTCATCCACTTCTACTTCCTCTTATTATTAATAATAATAATAATAATAATATTATTATTATTATTATTATTCATCTTCTTATTCTTGTTCTTCTTCTTCTTTTACTTTCTTACTCTTCTTATTCTTCTTCTTGTTCATCTTCCTCTTCCTCTTCTTCTTCGTCTCCTTCTTCTTCTTCTTCTTCTTCACCATCTCCCACTTTTTCTTGTTCTTCGGTTTCTTCATCTTCTTCTTCTTCTTCTTCTTTTGCTTCTTCTTCTTCTTCTTTTTCTCATTCTTCTTCTTCTTCTGCTACTTCCTCTCGTTCTCCTTCTATATCTTCTCTTTCTTCCTCTCTATCTTCTCTTTCTTCCTCTCTATCTTCTCCTTCTTCTTCTTCTTCTCCTTCTTTTTCTTCTTCTTTCTCTTGTTCTTCATCTTCTGCTTCATCTTCTTCCTCTTCCTCTTCTTCTTCTTCTTCTTCTTCTTCGTCGTCGTCTTCTTTTTCTTTCTTTTCCTTTCTCTTCTTCTTCTTCTTCTTCTTCCTCGTTTACTGTATCTTTTCTTCTATTTCTTCCTCTTCTTCTTCTTCCTCTTCTTCTTCTTCTCTCACTTCTTCTTTTTCTTCTTCTTCTTCTTCCTCTTCTTCTTCTTCATCTTCTTCTTCTTCATCTTCTTCTTCTTCTTCTTCTTCTTCTTCTTCTAGTTCTTTCTATTCTTCTTCTTCTCCTTCTCTTTCTCCTACTCCATCTTCTTCCTCTTAATCTTCTTCTATTTCTTCTTCTTCTTCTTCTTCTTCTTCTTCGTCTTCTTCTTTTTCTTCTTGTACTTGGACATCTTCTTCTTCTTCTATCGCTTCTTCTTCTTCTTCGTCGTCTTCTTTTTCTTCTTCTTCTTCTCCATCTTCTTAGTCTCCTTCTTCTACTTCTTCTTCATCTTTTTCTTCTTCTTCACCTTCTTCTTCTTCTACTTCTTCATCTACTTCCTCTTCTTCTTCTTCTGCTACTTCTTCTACTTCTTCTACTTCTTCTACTTCATCTTATTCTTGTTTGTCTCCTTCTAAAACTTCTTCTTCCTCTTCATCTTCTTCTTGTTCTTTATCATCATCTTCTTCTTCTTCTTCTTCATCTTCTTCGTCTTATTCTTGTTCTTGTT
>JAIUJO010000678.1:25000-30000 GCA_023846275.1 Vanilla planifolia | reverse complement strand
TTTTCTTCTTCTTTTCCTTCTCCTTCTTGGTCTTCTTCTTATTGTACTTCATAACGATCTTAAACTTCTTCTTCTTCTTCTTCTTCTTCTTCTTTGTCATCTTGTTCTTCTTCTCCTTCTTATCCATCTTCTTCGTGGTCTTGTCCTTGTTCTTCTTCTACTTCTTCTTCCTTTTCTTCTGACACTTCTTTCTCTTCTTCTTTTTCCTCTTCTTCTTCTTCTTCTTCTTCTTCTACTTCTTCTTTTTCTTCTTCAACAGCTTCTTTTTATTCTTCTTCTTCTTCTTCTTCTCCTTCTTCTTCTTCTTCTTCTTCCCTTCATCTTCTTCTTCTTTATCTTCTTCTTCTTCTTCTTCTTCGTATTCTTCTTCTTCTTCTTCTACTATTTCATCTTATTCTTCCTCTACTATTTCTCCTTCTTCTTCTTCTTACTCTTCTTCTTCTTCTTCTTCTTCTTCTTCTTTCTCTTCTTCTTAAACTACTTCTCTTCCTCTTCTTCTCCTTCTACTTCCTCTTCTTCTTCCTCTTCTTCTTCTCCCTCTTTTGCTTCTTCTTCTTCTTCTTGGCATTCATCTTCTAATTCTTCTTCTTCTTCTCCTTCTTCTTCCTCTTCTTCTTCCTCTTCTTCTTCTTCTCCTTCTCCTTCTTCCTCTTCTTCTTCCAATTTTACTTCTTCTTCTTCTTCTCTTTCTTATTCTTCTTATTCTTCTTCTTCCTATTCCTCCTCCTTCCCTTCTCCTTCTCCTTGGTCTTCGCATTCCTGTACTTCTTTTTCTTCTTCTTCTTCTTCTTCTTCTCCTTCTCCTTCTTCTTTGTACTTCTTCGCCTTCTCCCACTTCTTCATCTTCTTCTTCTTCTTCTTCTTCTTCTGCTTCTTCTTCTTCATCTTCTTCTTCTTCATCTTCTTCTTCTTCTTCTTCTTCTTCCTCTTTTTGTTCTTCTACTCCTTCCTCCTCCTCCTCTTCTTCTTCTTCTTACGCTTCTTCCTCTTCTTCTTCTTTTTCCTCTTCTTCTTCTTATTCTTCTCCTTCTTCTTCTACTTCTTCTTTTTCTTCTTCATCAACTTCTTGTTATTCTTCTTCTTCTTCTCCTTCTTCTTCTTCTTCTTCTTCTTCTTCCCTTCATCTTCTTCTTCTTTATCTTCTTCTTCTTCTTCTCCTTCTTCTTCTTCTTCTTCTTCTTCCCTTTATCTTCTTCTTCTTTATCTTCTTCTCCTACTTCTTCTCCTTATTCTTCTTCTTCTTCTTCTTCATCATCATCATCTTCTTCTTCTTCTATTTCATCTTATTCTTCCTCTACTTTTTCTTCTTCTTCTTCGACTTTCCCTTCTTGTTAAACTACCCTTCCTCTTCTTATTCCTCTTCTTCTTCTTCCTCTTCTGCTTCTTCTTCTCTTTCTTGGCATTCATCTTCTAAATCTTCTTCTTCTCCTCCTCCTTCTCCTTTTTCATCTTCTTCTTGGCATTCATCTTCTAATTCTTCTTCTTCTTCTTCTTCTCCTTCATCTACTTCCTCATCTGCTTCTTCCTTTTTTCGATATCTTCGACTCCCTCATGTTCTTCTTCTTCTTCCTTTTCCTCTTCTTCTTCCTCTTCTTCTTCTTTTTCTGCATCTTCCTCATCTACTCCTTCTTCTTCTCTTCTTTCTTCTTTTTCTTCTTCTTTCGCTACATCTTTCCCTTCTTCTTCATCTTTTTTATCATCTTCTTCTTCTTCTTGGTCATCTTCTTCTTCTTCTTCTCCTTCTTCTTCTTTGCCTTCTTCTTGTTCTTATCCTTTTTCTTCCGTTTCTTCATCTTTTTCTTCTTCTTTTTGTTGTTCATCTTTTTCTCCTATTCCTTATTTTCCTCATTCTTGTTCTTCATCTTTCTTCTTCTTTTCTTCTTCTTCTTCTTCTTCTTCTTCTTCTTCTTCTTCTTCTTGTCTTTTTGTTCTTCTATATCATTTTCTTTTTCTTCTACTTCTCATTCTTATTCTTCTTCTTCTTCTTAAAATTGTTCTTCTTCTTCTTTTTCTTCTACTCCTTCTTCTCCTTATTCTACTTCTTCTTCTTCTTCGTCTGTTCTTCTCCTTCTTCTTCTTCGTCGAAGTCTTCTTCTTCCTCTTCTTCTTCTTCTTTTTTGTTCTTCTTCGTCTTCTTTATCATCTTTTTCTTCATCTGATTTTTCTTCTTCTTCCTCTTCGTCTCCTTTCTTTCTTCTTCTTGTTCTTCTTGTTGTTCTTCTTCTTCTTCTTCCTCTTTCTCTTCTTCTTCTAGTTCTTCCACTTTCTTTCCTTCTTCTTCCTCTTCTTCAACTTCTTCCTATTATACTTCTTCTTCGACTTATCCTTCTACTTCTTCTTCATTATCTTTCTCTCCTTTTTCTACTTCTTCTTCTTCACCTTCTTCTACTTTTTCTATGTCTCCATCTTCTTCTTCTTTTTCTTCGTCTTCTTCTTCCTCTTCTTCTTAATCTACTTCTTCCTCTTGATCTACTTCTTACTCTTATTCTTATTCTTGTTCTTATTCTTGTTCTTATTCTTCATCTTCTTCTTCTTCTTCTTCTTCTTTTTCTTCCTCTTCCTCTTCTTCTTCTTCTTCTTCTACTTCATCTTTTTTTCTTTCTTTCTTTCTTCTTCTTCTTCTTCTTCTTCTTCTCCATCTTCTTCCTATTTTTCTTGATCTTTTTCTTCTTTTTCTTGTTCTTGTTCTTCTTCTTCTTCTTCTTCCTCCTCAACCTCCACTTCTTCTTCTTCTTCTTCTACTTCGTCTTCATCTTCTTCTTCTTCTTTCTCTTCTTCTTCTTTCTCTTCTTCTTTTTCCTTTACTTCTCATTCTTCTTCTTATTCTTCTTTGTCTCCTGCTTCTTCTTCTTCATCATCTTCTACTTCTTCTTCATCTTATTCATCATCTTCTTCTTCTTCTCCTACTTTTATTTTTCTTCTACTTTTTCTTTTATTCTTCTTCTTCTTCTTCTTCTTCTTCTTCTTTTTCTCCCTTTCTATCCTTTTGTTCTTCTATATCTTTTTCTTCTTCTTCTTCTACTTCTCATTCTTATTCTTCTTATCCTTCTTTATCTTATTCTTCTTCTTCTTTTTCTTATTCTTCTTCTTCTTCTTCTTCTCCTTCTTCTTCTCTTCTCCTCCATCTTCTTCTTCTTCTTCTTCTTCTTCTTCGTCTTCTTCTTCTTCTTCTTCTTCCTCTTCTTCTTCTTCTTCATCATCTACATCTTCTTTTTCTCCTTCATCATTTTCTTCTTCTTCTTCATCTTCTTCTTCATCGTTTTCTACATCTACTTCTTCTTATTCTTGATCTTTTTGTTCTTCTTTTTTTCCATCTTCTTCTTCTTCTTCTTCTTCTTATTCTTATTTTTCTTTTATTCGTCTTATGGTTCTTCTTCTTCTTCATCATCTTCCTTTTTCTTCTTCTTCACCAAAGTCTTCTTCTTCTTCTTCTTCCTTTGCTCCTTCTTTTTCTTCTTCTTCTTCTACTACTTCTTCTTTTTCTTCATCTTCCTCCTTCATCATCCAGATCACCTTCTTCTTCATCTTCTTCATCATCTTTTTCATCATCTACTTCTTCTTATTGCCAATCTTCTTCTTCTTCCTGATCTTTTTGCTATTCTTTTTCTCCTTTTTCTTCTTCTTCTTCTCCTTCTTCTTCTTCTTCTCCTTCTTCTTCTTCTTCTCCTTCTTTTTCTTCTTCTCCTTCTTCTTCTTCTTCTTCGACCTCTTTGCCTTCTTCTACTTCTTCTTCTTCTCCATTTTCTTCTAGTTCTTCTTCTTCATCTTCCTCTTCTTCTTTTTCTTATTTTTCTTCTTCTTCTTCACCATCATCATATCATCATCATCATCATCATCATCTTCTCGTTGTAATTCAACTTCCTCTTCTTCTCCTTGTTCTTCTTCTTCATTTTCTTCATCTCTTTCTTCTTCTTCTTCTTCGTCTTTCTTCTTCTTCTTCTACTTCTTCTTCTCCTTCTTCTTCTTCTTCTTCTTCTTCTTGTCCTTCTTCTTCTTCTTCTTCTTCTTGTTTGTTTTCTTCTTTTTTATTTTTTGCTCCTTCATCTACTTCTTCATCATCATCATCATCATCATCAACTTCCTCTTCTTCTTTTTCTTCTTTTTTGTCTTCTTCACCTTCTTGTTCTTCTTTTTCTTCTTCTTCTTCTTCCCCTCCTTCATCTTCCTCGACTTCTTCTTCATCATCATCTTCCTCGACTTCTTCTTCTTCTTCATCTTTTCCTTCAACTTCTTCTCCTTCTTCTTCTTCATCATCTTCATCTTCTTCTTCTTCTTCTTCTTCCTCTTCTTCTTCTACTTTTTCTTCCTCTTCTCCTTCATCTTCTTCTTCTTCTTCTTCAACTTTTTTTTCTTCTTCATCTTCATCTTCTTCTTTTTCTTCTTCTTCTACGTCTTCTTCTTCTTTTTCTTTTTCTTCTATTGTTCTTTTCTTCATCATCTTCTTCTTCTTCTTCTACATTTTCTTCTTCTACATCTTCTTCTTTTTCAACTTCTTTTCTTCTTCTTCTCCATCTTCATCATCATCATCATCTTCTTCTTCTTCTTCTTCTTCTTCGTCTTCTTCTTCTTCTTTTTCTTCTTCTTCTCCTTCTTCTTCTTCTTCTTCTCCTTTTCTTCTCCTTGTTCTTCATCATCATCTTCTTCTTCTTCTTCTTCTTCTACTTCAACTTCTTGTTTTTCTTCTTCTTCTTCTTCTTCTTCTTCTGCATCTTCTTCCTCATTTTCTTCTTCTTCTTCTTGATCTTTTTCTTCTTCTTCCACTTCTTTTTTTTCCTCTTCTTCTTCAATTTCTTCTTCTTCTTTTTTTTGAACTTCTTCTTCTACTTCTTCTTCTTCTTCTTCATCTTCTTTTTCTTCACCTTTTTCTTCATCTTTTTCTTCTCCTTCTTTGTCTCCATTATCCTCTTCTTGTTTTTCTTCTTCTTTTCTACTTCTTCTTCGTCTTTTTCTTCTTCATCATCTTCATCTTCTCCTTCTTTTTCTTTTTCATCATGTTCATC
>JAIUJO010000678.1:17500-20000 GCA_023846275.1 Vanilla planifolia | reverse complement strand
TTCTCTTCCTCTTCTTCTCCTTCAGCTTCCTCTTTTTCTTCCTCTTCTTCTTCTTCCTCTTCTGCTTCTTCTTCTTCTTCTTGGCATTCATCTTCTACTTGTTCTTCGTCTTCTACTTCTTCTTCTTCTTCTTCTTCTTCTTCTCCTTCTTCTTCTTCTTTTCCTTCTGCTTCTTCGTCTTCTTCTTCCAATTCTACTTCTTCTTCTTCTCTTTCTTCTTCTTCTTATTCTTCTTCTTCCTATTCCTCCTCCTTCCCTTCATCTTCTCCTTTGTCTTAGAATTCCTATACTACTTTTTCTTCTTCTGCTTCATCTTCTTCTTCTTCTTTTCCTTGTCCATCTTCTTTGTACTTCTTTGCCTTCTCCGAGTTCTTCATCTTCTTCTTCTTCTTTTTCTTCTTCTTGTTCTTCTGCTTCTTCTTCTTCATCTTTTCCTTCTTGTTCTTCTACTTCTTCTTCTTCTTCTTCTTCCTCTTTTTGTTCTTTTATTGCTTCCTCCTCCTCCTCTACTTCATCTTCTTACTCTTCTTCCTCTTCTTCTTCTTTTTCCTCTTCTTCTTCTTCTTCTTCTTCTAGTTCTTCTTCTTCTTCTTCTTCTTCTTCCCTTCATCATCTTCTTCTTCATCTTCTTCTTCTTCTTCTTCTCCTTATTCTTCTTCTTCTTCTTCTGTTTCAACTTATTCTTCCTCTACTTTTTCTTCTTCTTCTTCTTCTTCTTCATTCTCTTCTTATTAAACTACTTCCCTTCCTCTTCTTCTCCTTCTGCTTCCTCTTCTTCTTCCTCTTCTTCTTCCTCCTCTTCTGCTTCTTCTTCTTCTTCTTCTTGGAGTTCATCTTCTAAATCTTCTTCTTCTCCTCCTCCTCCTTTTTCTTCTTCTTCTTGGCATTCATCTTCTAATTCTTCTTCTTCTTCTGCTTCTTCTTTTTCTTCTTCTTCTTCTCCTTCTTCTCGTTCTTCTTCTTCTTGTTGTTGTTCTTCTTCTTCTTCTCCTTCATCTACTTCCTCATCTGCTTCTTCATTTTTTCGATATCTTTGGCTCCCTTGTCTTCTTCTTCTAAATCTTCTTCTTTTTCTTCTTCCTCCACTTCATCTTCTTCTTCTTCTTCTTCTTCTTCTTCTAAATCTACTTCTTCTACTCCTTCTTCTTCTCCTCTTTCTTCTTTTTCTTCTTCTTCTTCTTATTCTTCTTCTTCTGCTGCATATTGCCCTTCTTATTCATCTTTTTTATCATCTTCTTCTTCTTCTTGGTCGTCTTCTTCTTCTTCTTCTCCTTCTTCTTCTTTGCCTTCTTGTTCTTCACCATCTTCTTCCCCTTCTTCATCTTTTTCTTCTTCTTTTTGGTGTTCTTCTTCTTCTCCTACTCCTTTTTCTCATTCTTGTACTTCATCTTTCTTCTTCTTTTCTTCTTCTTCTTATTCTTGTCTTCTTGTTCTTTTATATCCTTTTCTTTTTCTTCTTCTACTTCTCATTCTTATTCTTCTTCTTCTTCTTTTCCTTCTACTCCTTCTTCTCCTCCTTCTTCTACTACTTCTTCTTCGTCTGTTCTTCTCCTTCTTCTTCTTCTTCTTCTTCTTCTTTGTCTTCTTTATCATCTTTTTCTTCAACTTATTTTTCTTCTTCTTCTTCTTCTTCTTCTTACTCTTCCTCTTCTACTTCTTCTTCTTCTTCCTCTTCTTCTTCCTTTTTCTCTTCTTCTTCTTCCTTTTTCTCTTCTTCTTCTTCTAGTTCTTCCACTTTCTTTCCTACTTCTTCCTCTTCTACAACTTCGTCTTATTATACTTCTTCTTCGACTTCTCCTTCTACTTTTTCTTCTTCATCGTCTTTATCTCCTTTTTCTACTTCTTCTTCTTCACCTTCTTCTACTTTTTCTATATCTCCTTCTTCTTCTTCTTCTTTTTCGTCTTCCTCGTCCTCATCTTCTTAATCTACTTCTTCCTCTTCATCTACTTCTTACTCTTATTCTTATTCTTGTTCTTATTCTCCTTCTTGATCTTCAAGTTCTTCTTCTTTTTCATCCTCTTCCTCTTTTTCTACTTCCTCTTCCACTTCGTCTTTTTTTCTTTCTTCTTCTTCTTCTGCTTCTTCTTCTCCCTCTTCTTCTTCTTCTTCTTCTTCTTCTTCTTCTCCTTCTCCTTCTTCCTATTTTTCTTGATCTTTTTCTTCTTTTTCTTCTTCTTCTTCTTCTTCTTCTTCCTCCTCAACCTCCACTTCTTCTTCTTCTTCTTCTTCTTCATCTCCTTCTTCTTCTTTCTCTTTTTCTTCTTCCTTTACTTCTTGTTCTTCTTCTTATTCTTCTTCGTCTCCTGCTTCTTCTTCTTCTTCATCTTATTTATCATCTTCTTCTACTTCTCCTACTTTTATTGTTCTTCCAATTTTTCTTTTCTTCTTCTTCTTCTTCTTCTTCTTCTTTTTCTCCCTTCCTATCCTCTGGTTCTTCTATATCTTTTTCTTGTTCTTCTTCTACTTCTCATTCTTATTCTTCTTCTCCTTCTTTATCTT
>JAIUJO010000678.1:0-2500 GCA_023846275.1 Vanilla planifolia | reverse complement strand
CTCTTCTTCTTCTTCTTATTCTTCTTCCCCTTCGTCTTCATCTTCTTCTTCTTCTTTGTCTTCTTCTTCCTCTTCTTCCTCTTCTTCTTCTCTTCGCCTTCTTTGCCTTCTTCTTCTTCTTCTTCCTCTTCTTTTTCCTCTTCTCCATCTTTGATTGCTTCTACTTCTTTCTTTTCTTCTTCCTCCTCTTCTTCTCCTCTTCGACTTCCTCTTCTTCTTCCACTTCTACTTCTCCTTCTTCTGCTTCTTTTTCCTCCTCTTCTTCTTCTCCTTCTTCTGTTTCTCTTCTTCTTCCTCTTCTTCTTTTCCTTCTGCTCATTCACCTTCCTACTCCTTCTCCTTCTTCCTTATGCTCCTTCTCCTTCTTCTTGTTATTGTTCGAGTTCTTTATCTTCTTCTACTTCTTCTTCCTCTTCTCCTTCTTCTTCATCTTCTTCTTCTTCTTTTCTACTTCTACTTCTTCTTCTTCTACATCTTCTACTTCTTCTACTTCTTCTACTTCCTCTTCCACTTATTCTTCTTCTTCTTATTCTTTTTCTCCTCCTTCATCTTCATCTTCTTCTTCCTCTTCTTTTTGTTCTGTTTCTTCTCCTTTTTCTTCTTCTCCTTCTTCTTCTTCTCATTCTTCTTCTCCTCCTCCTTCTTCTCTTCCTCCTTCTTCTTTTCATCCTTCTCCTTCTCCTTCTTCTCCTTCTCTTTCTCCTTCTTCTTCTTATTCTTCTTCTCTTCTCCTTCTCCTTCTTTTTTCTCCTTCTCCTTCTCCATCTTCTTCTTCTCCTTCTCCTTCTTCTTCTTCTTCTTCTTCTTCTCCTCTACTTCTCCATCTTCTTCTTCTGGTCATTCTTGTTCTTATTCTTCTTCTTCTTCTTCTTCTTCTCCTTCTCCTTCTTCTTCGTTTCCATCTCCTTCTCCCTCTTCTTCTCCTTCTTCTTCTTCTTCTTCTTCTTCTTCTTCTCCTCTTCCTTCTCCTCCCCTTCTCCTTCTCCTTCTCCTTCTTCTTCTTGTTCTTCTTCTTCTCCTTCTCCTTCTCCCTCCCTTCTTCTTCTTCTTCTTTGTTCTTCTTCAGCTTCTTCTTCTTGCTCTTCTTCTTCTTCGTCCTCTTCTTCTTCTTCTTCTTTTCTTCTTCTTCCTCTTCTTTTTCTTCTTCTACTTCTTCTTCTTTTTCTTCTTCTTCTTCTTCTTCTTCTTCTTTTTCATCTTCTTCTTCTTCCTCTCTTCTTCTTCTTCTTCTTCTTCTCCTTCTTCTTCTCTTCTTCTTCTTCTTCTTCTTCTTCCTCTTCTTCTTCCTCTTCTACTTCTTCTTCTTCTTCGTCTTCTTCTCTTCTTCTTCTTCTTCTTATGCTTCTTCTTCTTCTTCTTCTTCTTCATCATCTTCTTCTTCCTCTTCTTCTTCTTCTACTTCTTCTTCTTCTTCTTCTTCTCTTCTTTTCTTCCTCTTCTTCTTCAACTTCTTCTTCTCCTTCTTCTACTTCCACTTCTTCTTTCTCTTCTTCTTCTCCTCTTAGCCATCTTCTTCCTCTTCTTCTCCTTCTCCTTCTTCTTCTTCTTCTTCTTCTCCTACTTCTTCTACTTCTTCTTCTTCTTCTTCTTCTCCTCTTCTTCTTCCTCTTCTCATTCTTCTCCTTCTTCTCCTTGTTCCTCTTCTTCTTCCTCTTCTTCTTCTCCTTCTTCTGCTTCGTCTTGTTCTTCTTCCTCTTCTACACTCCTTCGGCTTCTTCTTCTTCATCCTCTTTTTCTTCTTCTTTTTCTGCTTCCTCTTCTTCTTCTCCTGCTCATTCTCCTTCCTAGTCCTTTTCCTTCTTCTTCTGCTCCTTCTCCTTCTTCTTCTTCTTCTTGTTCTTGTTCTACTTCTTCATCTTCTTCTTCTTCTTCTTCTTCTTCTTCTTCTCTTACTTCCACTTCTTCTTCTTCTTCTTCTTCTCTTTCTTCTTCTACTTCTTCCTTCTTCTTCTTCTCTTCTTCTTCTACTACTACAGCTACTACTACACAACTAACTACTTCTTCTTCTTCTTCTTCTGCTTCTTCTTCTTCTTCTCCTGCTTCTTCTTCTTCTTCTTCTGCATCTTCTACTTCTACTTTCTTCTACTTCCTCTTCTTCTTCTTCTTTTTCTTCTTCTTCTTCTTTTTCTTCTTCTTCTTCTTCCTCTTCATCTCCTTCTTCTCCTTCTTCTTCTATTTTCTCCTTCTTCTTCTTCTCCATCTTCTTCTCCTCCTTTTTCTTCTCCTTCTTCTTTTCCTTCTTCTTCTCTCTTTTTCTTCTTCTCCTTCTTCTCTCCTCTCTCTTCTCCTCCTCCTCCTTTCTTCCTTCTTCTTCTCCTTCTACTTCTTCTCCTTCTTCTTCTCCTTCTTTTCTCCTTCTTTCTTCTCCTTCTTCTTCTTCCCCTTCTTCTTCTTCCTTCTTCTTCTTCTTCTCCTCCTCCTCCTCTCTCCTCCTCTTCTTCTCCTCTCTCTCTTCTTCTCCTCCTTCTCCTCTCCTTCTTCTTCTTCTCCTTCTTCTTCC
>JAIUJO010000715.1:345000-355000 GCA_023846275.1 Vanilla planifolia | reverse complement strand
TAATAATAATAATAATAAGATGAATAAGAAGGACAAGAAGAAGAAGAAGAAGAAGAAAAAGAAGGAGAAGAAGAAGAAAAAGGCGAATGGGAGGTAGAGGGAAAACAGGAAGAAGAAGAAGAATAAGAAGTATGAGAAGAAGATGGAGAAGAAGAAGAAAGAGTAGATGAAGGAGAAGAAGAAGAAGAAGAAGAAGAAAGAAGAAGAAGAAGAAGAAGAAGAAGAAGAAGAATAAGAAGAAGAAAAAGGAGAAGAAAAACACCAACAAGTAGAAGAAGTAGAAGAAGAAGGAGAGAAAAGAAGAAGAAGAAGAAAAAGAAGAAGAAGAAGAAGAAGAAGAAGAAGAACAATAAGAAGGAGAAGAATAAGAAGCTGGAGAAGAAGAACAAGAAGAAGAAAAATAAGAAGGAAAAGAGGAAGGAGAAGAAGAAGAAGAAGGAGAAGAAGAAGAAGAAGAAGAAGAAGGAGAAGATGACAAAGAGGAAGAAGAAGATCAAGATGATTAAGATGCAGAACAAGTTGGAGAAGAAGAAGAGGAAGAACAAGAAGAACAAGAATAAGAACAAGAAAAGAAAAGGAGGAAGAAGAAGAAGAACAAAAAGAAGAAAAAGAAGAAGAAGAAGGAAGAAGAAGTAGAAGAAGTAAAAGAAGAAGAAGAAGAAGAAGAAGAAGAAGAAGGAGAAGAAGAAGAAAAGTTGAAGAAGAAGAAGAAAAATTTAAGAAGAAGAAGCAGATGAAGAAGAAGTAGAAGAAGAAGAAGAAAAAGAAGAAGAAGAAGAAGAAGAAGAAGATGATGATGAAGAAGAAGAAGAACAGGAAGAAGAAGAAGAAGAAGAAGAAGATAAAGAAGAAGAAGAAAAAGAAGAAGAAGAAGAAGAAGAAAATGAAGAAGAAGAAGAAGAAGAAGAACATGAATAAGAAGAGAATGAGGAAGAAGAAGAAGTAGAAGAAGAGTATGATAGAGAAGAAGAAGAAGTACAAGAATAGAAAAAGATGGAGAAGCAGAAGAAGAAGAATAATAAGGAGAAGAAGAGGAGGAAGAAGAGGAAAGAGAAGAAGAAGAAGAGGAAGAAGAAGAAGAAGAAGGAGAAATAGATGAAGAAGAATGAGGAGGAAGGGGAGAAGAAGAAGAGGAAGATGAAGAAGAAGTAGAGGGAGAGGAGTTAGAAGAAGAAGAAGAAGAAGAGGAAGAGGAAGAAGAAGAAAAAGAAGAGGAAAAGATAGAAGAAGACGAAGAAGGAGAAGAAGATAGAGAAGAAGATGAAGAAGATGGAGAATAAGAGAAGACGGAGAAGAAGAGGAAGAAAAAGAAAACGAAGGAGATTAATAAGAAGTTGAAAGAGAAGAAGAAGAAGACAAAGAAGAAGAAGAAGAATGAGAAGGAGAAGAAGAAGTAGTAGAAGAAGAAGAGGTTGAAGGAGAAGAAGAAGAAGAAGAAGAAGAAGGAGAAGAAGAAGAAGACGAAGAAGAGGAAGTGTAAGAATAAGAAGAAGATGAAGAAGGAATTGAAAAAGAAGAAGAAGAAGAAGAAAAAAAAGGAGATGAAGAAGGAGAACAAGAAGAGAAAAGAGAAGAAGAAGAAGGAGAAGTAGAAGTAGAAGATGGAGAAGAATCAAAAGAAAGAAAAGAAAAACAAGAAGAAGAAGAACAAGAAGAGGAAGAAAGAGAAGAAGATGAAGAAGAAAAAAGAAGAAGTAGAAGAAGAATAAGAAGAAAGAGAAGAAGAAGAAGAAGAAGAAGAGGGATAAGAAGAAGAAGGACAAGAAGGAAGAGAAGAAGAAGATTTACAAGAAGAAGAAGAAGAAGAAGAAGAAGAAGAAGAGGAAGAAGAAGAAGAAGAAGAAGAGAAGAAGAAGAAGAACAAGTTGTTAAAGAAGAAGAAGCAGAAGACTAAGAAGAAGAAGATGGATAAGAAGAAGAAGGACAAGAAGGAAGAGAAGAAGAAGATGTACAAGAAGAAGAAGAAGAAGAAGAAGAAGAAGAAGAAGAAGAGGAAGAAGAAGAAGAAGAAGAAGAGAAGAAGAAGAAGAACAAGTTGTTGAAGAAGAAGAAGCAGAAGACTAAGAAGAAAAAGAAGAAGAAGAAGAAGAAGAAGAAGAAGAAGAAGAAGAAGAAGAGGAAAAAGATGAAGAAGAAGAAGAAGAAGAAGAGGAAGAAAAAGAAGAAAAAGAAGAATAAGAAGATGATGAAGAAGAAGAAGAAAAAGATGAAGAAGAACAAGAAGAAAAACAAGAAGAGAAAGGAGAAGAAGAAGAAGAAGAAGAAGAACTAGATGAAGTAGATGATGAAGAAGAAGAAGATGAAGAAGAAGAAGAAGAAGAAAAAGAAAAAGAAGAAGAAGAAAAAGAAAAAAGAAGTGAAAGAAGAAGAAGTAGATGAGGAAGAAGAAGAAGAAGAAGAAGAAGAAGAAGAAGAAAAAGAAGAAGAAAAAGAAGAAGGAGAAGAAGAAGAAGAAGAAGGAGAAAATGATGAAGTAGAAGTAGAAGAAAAAAAGAAGAAGATGGAGAAGAAGAAGAATAATAAGATGGAAAAGTACAAAAAGAGGGAGAGGAGAAGAATGACAAGAAGAAGTAGAACAAGAACAAGAAGAAGAACAACATGAAGATCAAGAAGAAGAAGAACAAGAAGTAGAAGGAGAAGATGAAGAAATAGGAAAAGAAGAAGAAGAAGAAGAAAAAGAACAAGTGGGAGAAAGAGAAGAAGATCTAGACGAGAAGAAGAAGATGAAGAAGAAGAAGAAGAAGAAGAAAAAGAAGAAGAAAAAGAGAAGAAGAAGTAGAAGAAGGAGAAGAAGAAAAAAAAAGAAGAAGAAGAAGTTGAAGAAGACTGGGAAGAAGACGAAGAAGGGAAAGAAGAAGAAGAAGAAGAAGAAGAAGAAGAAGAAAAAGAAGAAAAAAAAGAAGGGAAGGAGAAGAAAAAGAAGAAGAACAAGAAGAAGAGGTAAAAATAGATGAAGAAAAGAAAGAGAAGAAGGAGAAAAAAAAGGAAAAAAAAGAAGGAGAAGAAGAAGAAGAAGAAGAAAAAGGAAAAGAAGAAAAGGGAGAAGGAGTAGTAGTAGTAGTAGAAGAAGAAGAATAATAAGGAGAAGAAAAAGAAGAAGAAGAAAAAGAAGAAGAAGATGGAGAAAAAGAAGGAGGAGAAGAAGAAGAAGAAGAAGAAGGAGATGAAGAAGAAGTAGAAATAGGAGAAGAAGATGAAGGAAAAGAAAAAGAAGAAGAAGAAGAACAAGAAGAGGAAGAAGGAGAAGAAGTTGAAGAAGAAAAAGAAGAAGGAGAAGAAGAAGCAGAAGAATAAGAAGTAGGAAAAGAAGAAGAGGAAGAAGAACAAGAAAAAGAAGAAGAAGAAGAAGAAAAAGAAGAAGAAGAACAAGAACAAGAAGGAAGAAGAAGAAGAAGAAGAAGAAGAAGAAAAAGTAGTAGTAGAAGTTGAAGGAGAAGGAGAAGAAGATCATGAAGAAGAGGAAAAACAAGAAGAAGAAGAAGAAGAAGAAGAAGTAGTAGTAGTAGTAGGAGAAGAAGAAGAAGTAGAGGAAGAGGAAGAAGAAGAAGTAGAGGAAGAAGAAGAAGAAGAAGAGGAATCAGAAGAAGATGAAGAAGTGGGAGAAGAGGAAGAAGAAGAAGAAAATGAAGAAGACAAAGAAGAAGACGAAGAAGAAGAGGAAGAAGAAGAAGAAGAAGAAAAAGAAGAAGAAAAAGTAGAAATAGAAGAACAAGAAGAGGAAGAAGGAGAAGAAGATGAAGAAGAAAAAAAGTAGGAGAAGAAGAAGAATAAGAAGAAGGAGAAGAACAAGAAGATGAGTAACAAGAAGGGTAAGAAGAAGAAGGAGAAGGAAGAGAAGAAGAAGAAGAAGAAGTAGAGAAGAAGAAGAAGAAGAAAAAGAAGAAGAAGAGAACATGTAGAAGAAGAATAAACAGAAGAAGAAGAAGAATATGAAGAAGAAGAAGAAGAAGAAGAAGAAGAAGATGAAGAATAGAAAGAAGAAGAAGAAGAAGAAGAAGAAGAAGAAGAAGAGGAAGAAATAGAAGAAAAAGAAGAATAAGAGGAAGAAGAAGAAGAAGAAGAGGAGGATGAGGACGAGAAAGAAAAACAAAACGAATAAGAAGAAGAAGTACAAGTAGATTAAGAAGATGAAGGTGAAGATGAAGAAGAAGAAGAAGAAGAACAAGGTTAAGAAGAAGAAGTAGTATTGAGAAAAAAAGTAGTGGAGGAAGAAGAAGAAGAAGTGGAAGAAGAAGAAGAAGAAGAAGAAGAAGAAGATGAAGGAGAAGAAGGAGGAGAAGAAGAAGTCGAAGAAGTAGAAGAAAAACAACAAGGAGAAGATGAAGAACAAAAAGAAGAATAAGATGGTGAAGTAGAACAATAAGATGAAGAAGAAAGAGAAGAAGAAGAAGAAGAACAAGAAGGAGAAGAAGAGGAACAACAAGAGGAGAAAGAAGAAGAAGAAGATTAAGAAAAAGAAGAAGAAGAAGAAGAAGAAAAACAAGTAGTAGAAAGAGAAGAAGACAGAGAAGAAGAAGAAGAAGAAGAAGACCAAGAAGAAAAAGAAGGATAAGAAGAAGAAGAAGAAGAAGAAGAAAAGGGAAAAGAAGAAGAAGAAGAAGAAGGACAAGAAGAAGA
Source organism: Vanilla planifolia (assembly GCA_023846275.1). Taxonomy (NCBI): domain Eukaryota; kingdom Viridiplantae; phylum Streptophyta; class Magnoliopsida; order Asparagales; family Orchidaceae; genus Vanilla; species Vanilla planifolia. Next base: position 350,383 of record JAIUJO010000715.1, on the reverse strand, counting down.
AGAAGAAGATGAAGGAGGAAGAGAAGAATAGGATGAAGGGAAAGAAGAAGAAGAAGAACAAAGAAAGAAGAAGGAGAAGAAGCAGAAGAAGAAAGGGATGGAGAAGAAGAAGAAGAAGAAGAAGATGTAGAGGGAGAAGTAGAAGAAGAAGAAGAAGAAAAAGAAGGAGAAGAAGTAGAAAAAGGCGAGGAAGAAAGAGAAGAAGAGGAATAAGAGAAAGAAGAAGAAGAAGAAGAAGAAGAAGAAGAAGAAGGGGAAGGAGAAAAAGAAGAAGTAGAAGAAGAAGAAGTAGAAAAAGACAAAGAAGAAGAAGAAGAAGGAGAAGAAGAAGGAAAAAAAGAGGGAAAAGAAGGATAAGAAGTAAAAAGAGTAGAAGAAGAGGAAGAAGAAGAAGAGGAAGAAGAAGAATAACAAGGAGAAGAAGTAGAAGAAGAAGAAAAAGAAGAAGAAGAAGAAAGAGAAGAAGAAGACGGAGGATAAGAGTAGAAGAAGGAGATGAAGAAGAAGAAGTAGAAGAACATGAAGGAGAAGAAAAAGGAGGAGAAGAAGAAGAACAAGAAGAGGAAGAAGGAGTAGTAGATGAAGAAGAAAAAGAAGGAGAAGATGAAGAAGAAGAATATGAATAAGGAGAAGAAGAAGAAGAAGAAGATGAAGAAGGCAGAAGAAGAAGAAGAAGAGGAAGAAAAAAAAGAATTAGAAGAAGAGGAAGAAGGAGAAGAAGAAGATGATGACATAGAAGAAAAATAAGAAGAAGAAGAAGAAGAAGAAGAAGAAAAAGAAGAAACAGAAGAAGAAGAAGAAGAAGAAGGAGAAGATGAAGTAGAAGAAGAAGAAGAAGGAGAAGAAGAAGAAGAAGAAGAAGAAGAAGAAGAAACAGGAGAAGAAGAAGAAAAAGAAGTGGAAGAAGGAGAAGAAAATGAAGAAAAAAAGGAGAAAAAGAAGAATAGGAAGATGGAGAAGAAAAAGAAGAATAGGAAGAAGAAGGATAAAAAGAAGAAGGAGAAGAAGTTAGGGAATAAAAAGAAGAAGAAGAAGAAGAATAAAAAGAAGATGATGAAGAAGAAGAAAAGGAAGAAGAAGAAGAAGAATAAGAAGAAGAAGAAGAAGAAGAAGAAGAAGAGGAATAAGAAGAAGAAGAAGAAGAGGAAGAAAAAGAACAAAAAGAAGAATAAGAAGAAGAAGAAGAAGAAGAAGAAGTGGAGGAAGAAAAACAAGAAGAAGAAGAAGAAGAAGAAGATGAAGTAGGATAAGAAGAAGAAGAAGAAGAAGTAGTAGGAAAAAAAGAAGTGGAAGAAGAAGTAGAAGACGAGGAAGAAGAAGAAGAAGAAGAAGTAGAAGATGAAGAAGAAGAAGAAGAAGAAAGAGAAGAAGAAGAAGAAGAATAACTAGAAGAAAAACAAGAAGTAGAAGATGGAGAATAAGAAGAAGAATAAGAAGGAGAAATGGAAGGAGTAGAAGAAGAAACAGAAGAAGAAGAAGATGAAGAAGAAGAAGGAGAAGAAGAGGAAGAAGAAGAAGAAGAAGAAGAAGAAGTAGGAGAAGAAGAGGAAGAAGATAATTAAAAAGAAGACGAAAAAGAAGAAGTAGAAAGAGAAGAAGATGGAGAAGAAGAAGAAGAAGAAGACCAAGAAGAAGAAGAAGGAGAAGAACAAGAAGAAGAAGAATGAGAAGAAGAAGAAGAAGAAGGAGAAGAAGAAGAAGAAGAAGAAGAAGAAAGAGAAGAACAAAAAGAAGGGAAAGAAGTAGAAGGAGAAGAAGAAGAAGAAGAAGAAAAATGGGAAGGAGAAGAAAAAGAAAAAGATGTAGAGGGAGAAGAAGAAGTAGAAGTAGAAGAAGAAGAAGAAGAAAAAGAAGTTGAAGAAGATGAAGAAGTAGAAGATGATGAAGAAGAAGAAGAACAAGGAAGAAGAAAAAGAAGAAGAAGAAGACGTAGAAGATGAATAAATTGAAGAAGAAGAAGCAGAAGTAGAAGAAGAATAAGAAGAAGAAGAAGAAGAAGAAGAAGATGATGAAGTAGAAGAAGAGGAGGAGGAAGAGGAAAATGAAGAAGAAGAAGCAGATGATAATGATGAAGAAGAAGATGAAGAACAAGAAAATGAAGGTGGATAAGAAGAGGAAGAAGAAGAAGAAGGAGAAGAAGAAGAAACTAAAGAAGAAGATGAATGAGAAGAGGAAGAAGAAGAAGATGATGCAGAAGAAGAAGAAAAAGAAGAAGAAGAAGAAGAAGAAGAAAGTGAATAACAAGAAGAAGCTGAAACAGAAGGAGAAGAAGTAGGAGAAGATGTTGAAGAACAAGTAGAAGGGGCAAAATAAGAAGAAGAAGATGAAGAAGAAGGAGACAAAGAAGAAGAAGAAGAAGATGGAGGAGAAGAAGAGGAAGAAAATGAAGAAGGAGAAGAAAAATAAGAGGATGAAGAAGAAGGAGAAGGAGAAGAAGTAGAAGAAGAAGAAGTAGATGAAGAAGAAGAAGAAAAACAAAAAGAAGAAGGAGAAGTTGAAGGAGAAGGAGAATGAGAAAAAGAAGAAGAAGAAGCAGGTGAAGAAGAAGAAGGAGGAGGAGGAGGAGAAGAAGAAGAAGAAGAAGAAGAAGACGAAGAAAGAGAGGAAGAAGAAGAAAGAGAAGAAGAAGAAAGGCAAGATGACGAAGAAGAAGGAGGAGAACAACAAGAAATAGAAGAAGGAGAAGAAGATGAAGAGGAAGAAGGAGAAGAAAAAGAAGAAGTAGTAGTAAGAGAAGAAGAACAAGAAAAAGTAGAAGGGGAAGAAGAAGAAGAGGAAGGAGAACAAGAAGAAGAAGAAGGAGAACAAAAAGAAGAAGATGAAGAAAAAAGAGAAGAAGAAAAAGAATGGAAAGAAGAAGAAGAAGAAGAAGAATAACAAGAAAAAGAAGAAGGAGAAATAGAAGATGAAGAAGAAAAAGCAGAAAGAGAAGAAGAAGAAGAAATGGAAGAGGTAGAAGGAGAAGAGGAAGAGGAAGTAGAAGAAGAAAAAGGGGAAGAAGAAGAAGAAGAAGAAGAAGAAGGAGAACAAGAAGGAGCAGAAGAAGAAAAAGCAGAAGAAGAATAAGGAAAAGAAGAAGAAGGAGAAGAAGAAGAGGGAGAAGAAGAAGAACAACAAGAACAAGAACAAGAACAAGAAGAAGAAGAAGAAGCAGATAAACAAGGAGAAGAAGAAGAAGAAGACGAAGAAGAAGAAGAACAACAAGAAGAGGAAGAAGAAGAATAAGAAGAAGAAGAAGATGAAGAAGAAGAAGAAGAAGAAGAAGAAGAGGAAGAAGCAGAAGTGGAAGAAGATGAAGAAGAAGAAGAAAAAGAAGAAGAAGTCAAAGAAGAAGATGAAGAAGAGAAAGACAAAGAAGAAGATGAAGAAGAAGAAGAAGAAGAATAAGGCGAAGAAAAATAAGATGAACAAGAGGAAGAAGATGATGATGATGAAGGAGAAGAAGAATTTAAGAAGAAGAAGAAGGAGAAGAGGAAGAAGAAGATCAAGAAGAAGAAGAGGGAGAAGAAGAATATGAAGAAGAAGAAGAAGGAGAAGGAGAAGAAGAAGAATAAATAGAAAAAGAAGAAAGGAAAGAAGAAGACGAAGATGAAGAAGGAGGAGAATAACAAGAAATAGAAGTAGGGCAAGAATATGAAGAAGAAGTAAAAGGAAAAGAAATAGAAGAACAAGAAGAAGGAGAAAAATAGAAAGAAGAAGAAGAAGAAAAAGAAAAGAAAGAGAAGAAGAAGTAGAAGAAGGAGAAGGAGGAGGAGGAGGAGGAGGTGAAGAAGAATAAGATGAAAAGGAAAGGGAAGAAGAAGAAGAAGTAGAAGAAGAAGAAAAAGAAGAAGAAGAACATGAAGAAGGAATGGAAGAAGAAGAAGAAGAAGAAGTAGGAGAAGGAGGAGAAGAAGAAGAAGTAGAAGAGGAAGTGGTAGAAGGAGAAGAAGAAGAAGGAGAAGAAAAAGAAGAAGAATAGGAAGAAGAAGAAGAACATGAATAAGGAGAAGAAGAAGAAGAAGAAGAAGAAGAAGAAGAAAGAGAATAAGAAGAAGAAGAAGAAGAAGGAGAAGAAGAAGGAGAAGAAGAAGAAGAAGAAGGAGATGAAAAGGAGAAGCAAAAGAACAAGAAGAGGAAGAAGGAGATGAAGATGAAGAAGAAAAGAAAGAAGGAGAAGAAGTAGAAGAAGCATAATAAGAAGGAGAAGAACAAGAAGAAGAAGAAGAAGGATAAGAAGAAGAAGGAGAAGAAGGAAGAGAAGAAGAGGAAGAAGAAGAAGAAGAAGAAGAAGAAGTAGAAGAAAAAAAAGAAAAAAGAAGGAGAAGTAGAAGAAGAAGGAGAAGAAGAAGAAATAGACGAAGAAGAAGAAGAACCAGAAGAAGAAGAAGAAGAACCAGAAGATGAAGAAGAAGTGGAAGAAGAAGAAGAAGAAGAAGAAAAAAAAAGAAGTAGAAGAAGAAGAGGAAAAAGAAGAAGTAAAAAAGTAAGAAGGTGGAGAACAAGAAGAAGAACGACAAGAAGAAGAAGGACAAGAAGAAGAAGAAGAAAAAAGAGAAGAAGAAGAAGAAGAAGAAAAAGAAGAAGAAAAAGAAGAAGAAGAAGAAGAAGAAGGAGAAGAAAAAGGAGAAGAAGAAGGAGAAGGAGACCAAGAGATGATGAAGAAGAAGAACAAGAAGAACAAGAAAAACATGAAGAAGAAGGAGAAGAAGAACAAGAAGAAGAAAAAGAAGGAGAAGAAGAAGAAGTAGAATGAGATGGAGAAAAGGAATAAGAAGAAGAAAGATAAGCAAATGAAGAAGGAGAAGGAGAAATATAAGAAGTAAAAAAAGTTGAAGAAGAAGGCGAAGAAGAAGAAGAAGAATGAGAAGGAGAAGAAGAGAAGAAGGAGAAGAAAATAAAGAAAATGAAGGAGAAGGAGAAGAAGAAGAAAGAGAGGAAGAAGAAGAAGAAGAGAAAGAAGAAAAAGAAAAAGTAGAAGAAGAAGGAGGAGAAGAAAATGAAGGAGAAGAAGAAAAAAAAGGAGAAGATGAAGAAGAAGAAGACGGCGAAGGAGAAGAAGTAGAAGAAGAAGCAAAAGAGAAAGGAGAAGATAACGAAGAGGAAGAAGAAGAAGAAGATGAAGATGATTAAGGAGCAGAACAAGTTGGAGAAGAATAAGAAAAAGAAGAAGAAGAATAAGAAGAAGAAGAAGAAGAAAAGAAGAAGAAGAAGAAGAAAAGAAGAAGAATAAGAACAAGAAAAGAAGAAGAAGAAGAAGAAGAAAAAGTAGTAGAAGAAGAAAGAAGAAGAAGTAGATGAAGAAAGAAGAAGAAGAAGAAGAAGAAGAAGAAGAAGAGGAAGAAGAAGAAGAAGAAGAAGAATAAGAAGAAGAAGAAGTAGAAGACGAAGAAGAAGAAAAAGT
>JAIUJO010000715.1:335000-337500 GCA_023846275.1 Vanilla planifolia | reverse complement strand
AAGAAGGAGAAGAAGAAGAAAAAGAAAAAGATGAAGAAGAAGAAGAAGAAGAGGAGGAAAAGAAGAAAAAGAGGAGGAAGAAGAAGAAGAAAAAGAAGAAGAAGAAGTAGAAAAAAGGAGGAGAAGAAGGAGAGGTAGAAGAAGAAGAAGAAGTATAAGATGATGAGGAATAGGAAGGGGAAGATGGAAATAGGAAGAAGAGGAGGATAAAGATGAAGAAGAAGGACAAGAGGAAAAGGAAGAAGTAGTATAGGAAGAGAAAGTCAAAGAAAAAGAAGAGGATGACGATAAATAAGAAGAAGAAGAAGTAGTAGTAGTAGTAGTAGAAAAAGAAGAAGAAGAAAAATTAGAAGAAGAAGTAGCAAAAGTATAAGAACACCAAGAATAATAATAATAATAAGAAGAAAAGAAGAAGAAGAAGCAGAAGAAGAAGAAGAAGAAGTAGAAGATGAAGTTAAAAAAGAAGAAGATGACAAAGAAGAAGAAGAAGAAGAAGAAGTAGAAGAAGAAGAGAAAGGAGAAGAAGAAGAAGTATATTATAAAGAAGAAGAACAAAAAGAAGAAAGGGTAAAAGTAGGAGAAGTAGAAGAGGAAGAAGAGTAAGAAAAGGAGGAAGAAGAAAAGGAAAAGGAAGAGGAAGAAGAAGAGGAGGAAGAAGAGTAAGAAGAAGAAGAGATAGAGGAAGTAGAAATAGAAGAAAAGAAGAACAAAAAGATGTAGAAGAGAAGATGAAGAAAAAGAAGAAGTAGAACATGAAGAAGAAGAAGAAGAAAAAGAAGAAGTAGAAGAAGAAGAAGAAAAAGAAGAAGTAGAAGAAGAAGAAGAAAAAGAAGACGTTGAAGAAGAAGACGAAGAAGAAGAAAAGAAGAAGTAAAAGAAGAAGGCAAAGAAAATGAAGAAGAAGAAGGCAAAGAAGAAGAAGAAGAAGAAAAACAAGTAGAAGTGGAAGAAGAAGAAGAAGACGATAAGGAAGAAGAATAGGAAGAAAAAGAAGAAGGAGAAGAAGAAAAAGAAGAAGTAAACAATGATAAAAAGTATAAGAGGAAGAAGAAGAAGAAGAGGAGGAGGAAGAAGAATAGGAAGAAGATGAAGAAGAAGAAGAAAAAGAAGAAGAAGAAGAAGAGCAAGAAGAATAAAAAAGAGGAAAAAGAAGAAAAAAGAAGAACTTAAAGAAGAAGAAGAACAAGAGGAAGAAGAAGAAGAAGAAGAAGAAGAAGAAGGGAAAGAAGAAGAAGTGAAAGAAGAAGAAGAAGAGAAAGAAGAAGGAGAAGAGGTAGAGGAAGTGGAAATAAAATAAGATGAAAGAAGAAGGAGAAGAAGAAGAAGAAGAAGTGGAAGAAGAAGAGGGGGTTAAAGGAGAAGAAAAGGAAGAACAAAAAGAATTGGAAGAAGAAGAAGAAGAAGAAGAAGAAAAAAAGGAAGAAGAAGAAGAAGAAGTAGGAGAAGTAGAATAAGAAGAAGAAGATGAAGAAGTGGAAGAACTAGAAGAAGAAGAAGAAGAAGTAGAAAAAGAAGAACAAGAAGAAAAAGAATAAAAGGAAGAAGAAGTAGAAGAAGAAGAAGATAAGGAATAAGAAGTAGAAGAAGAAGAAGGAGAGGAAAAAGAAGAAGAAGATGAAAAAGAAGAAGAAAAAGAAAAATAAGAAGAAGAAGAAGAAGAAGAAGAAGTATAAGGAATAGTAGTAGTAGTAGAAGAAGAAGAAGAGGAAGAAAAAGAACAAAAATAAAGAGAAGAAGAGGAAGAAGGAAAAGGAGAAAAGGAAGAAGTAGAAGAAGAAGAAGAGCAAGAAGAAGAGGAAGAAGAAGAAGTAGAAGAAGAAGATGAAGAAGACAAAGAAGAAGAAGACGATGAAGAAGATAAAGAAGAAGAACAAATAGTAGTAGTTTTAGAAGAAGAAGAAGATGATGATGATGATGTAGAAGAAGAGGAGGAGGAAGATACGGAGGAGGAAGAAGAAGAAGATGGAGAAGAAAAAGAAGAAGACGAAGAAGAAGAAAAGAAGAAGAATAACAACTAGAAGAAAAAATAGAAGTAATAGAAGAAGAAAAAGAAGAAGAAGAAGAAAAAGAAGAAGAAGAAGAGGGAGAAGAAGAAGAGGAGGAAGAAGAAGAGGTAAGAGAGGTAGAAGACGAAGAAGAATAAGTAGACGAAGAAGAATAAGTTGTCGAAGAAGAAGAAGTATAAGAAGAAGAAGAAGAAGAAGAAGATGAAGAAGAAGAGGAAGAAGAAAAAGAAGATGAGGAAGAAGGAGAAGAAGAAGAGGAATATGTAGAAGATGATGAAGAAGAAAGGAGAAGAAGAAGAAGAAGAAGAGAAAGAAGCGGAAGAAGAAGAACAAGATTATGAAGAAGAAGAAGAAGAAGAAGTAGAAGAAGTAGAAGAACAAGGGTAGGGAAAAAGAAGAGGAAAATGAAGAAGAAGAAGAAGCAGAAGAAGTAAAAGAAGATGAAGAAGAATTAAAAGAAGAAAATAATGAAGAACTAGATGAAGAAGAAGAAG
>JAIUJO010000715.1:322500-325000 GCA_023846275.1 Vanilla planifolia | reverse complement strand
AGGAGGAGGAGGAGGATGAGGAGGAGGAGAGGGAGAAGAAGAATAGGAATTAGAATAATAATAATAATAATAATAATAATAATAATAAGAAGAAGAAGAAGAATAAGAAGAAGATGAAGAATAAGAAGTGGAGGCAGAAGTAGAAGAAGAAGAGGAATAAAAAGAAGAAGAGGAAGAAGAAGTAGAGCAAGAAGAAGAAGAAGAAGAAGAAGAAGAATAAGAAGAAGAAGGAGAAGAAGAAGAAGAAGAAGGACAAGAAGAAGAAAAAGAAGAAGAATACGTGGAGGCTGGAGAAGACCAAAAAGAAGAAGAAGAAATAGAAGAAGAAGAAGAAGAAGATGAAGAAGAAGAAAGAGGAGGAAGAGGTGGAGGAGGAGGAGAAGAAGAATAAGAGGAAGAAGAAGACCAAAAAGAAGAAGAAGAAGAAGAAATAGAAGAAGAAGAAGAAGATGATGTGGAAGAAGAAGAGGAAGAAGAACATTAAGAAGGAGAAGAAGAAGGAAAAGAAGAGGAAGAAGAAGGAGAAGAAGAAGTATGAGTAGAAGAAAACCAAGAAGAAGTAGAAGAAGAAAAAAAAGTAGAAGGAGAAGTAGAAGAAGAAGAAAAAAAAGAAGAAGAAAGAGATGGAGAAGAAGAAGAAGAAGACAAAGAAGGAGGAGGAGAAGAAGAAGAAGACGAAGTAGTACAAGAATAAGTAGAAGAAGAACAAGAAGACGAAGAAGAATAAAAAGTAGTAAAACAAGAAGAAGAAGAAGAAGAAGAAGAACAAGTAGTAGAAGAAGAAGATCAAGAAGAAGAAGACGGAGAAGAAGAGAAAGAGTAAGAAAAAGAAGAAGATGAAGAAGAAGATGAAGAAGAAGAAGAAGAAGATGGAGAAGAAGAAGAAGAAGAAGAAGAAGAAGCAGAAGAAGAAGTGGAAGAAGAAGAAGAAGAAGAAGATGAAGAAGAAGGTGAAGAAGAAGAAGAGGAGGAGGAGAAAGAAGAGGAGGATGAAGAAGAAGATGAAGAAGAAGAAGAAGAAAATGAGGAAGAAGAAGAAGAAAAAGAAGAACAAAAGAAGAAGAAGAAGATGAGGAAGAAGAAGAGGAAGTAGTAGAAGAAGAAGAAGCAGAAGAAGGAGAGCAAGTTGAAGGAGAAGAAGAAGAAGAAGAAGAATAAGAAGAATAAGATGAATAGGAAGAAGAAGAAGAAGAATAAGAAGAATAAGATGAATAGGAAGAACAAGAAGTAGAAGATGGAGAAGAAAAAGAAGGAGAAGAAGAAGAAGAAGAAGAAGAAGAATAAAAAGAGGAGGGAGTAGATGAAAACGAGAAAGAAGATCAAGAAGAAGAAGAAGAACAGGAAGAAGAGCTAAAAGAAGGAGGAGGAGGAGGATAAGAACAACATGAAGAAGAGGAAGAGGAAAAAGAAGAAGAAGAAGAAGATGAAGAAGAAGAACAAGAATAATAATGCAAAGAAGAAAAAGAAGGAGAAGAATAGGAAGAAGAAGAAGAAGAAGAAGAAGTCGAAAGAGTAGAAGAAGAGCAAGAAGAAGTAGAAGAAGAAGAAGAAGTAGAAGGAGGAGAAGAAGAAGAAGAAGAAGAAAAAGAAGAAGAAGAGAGAGAAAGAGAAGAAGAAGAAGAAGACCACGAGGAATGTGTAGAAGAGGAAGAAGATGAAGAAGAAGTAGGAGTAGAAGAAGAATAAGAAGCAGAAAAAGAACAATAAGAAGAAGAGGAACAAGTACAAGAATAAGAAGAGGAAGCAAAAGAAGGAGACGAACAATATGAAGAAGAAGAGAAGATGAAGAAGATGAATTAGAAGTAGACGGAGAAGAAGAAGAAGAAGTAGTAGAAGAAGAAGAAATAGTAGTAGTAGTAGAAGAATATGAAGAAGAAGAAGAGGAAGAGAAATAATAATCAGACGAAGAAGAGGAAGACGAAGAGGAAGAAGAAGAGCAGAAAGAAGAAGAAGAAGAAGAAGAAGAAGAAGAAAAGTGGAGCAAGAAGACGAAGAAGAAGATGAAGAAGAGGAGGAAGAAGAAGAAATAGAGGAAGATGGAGAAGAAGAAGAAGATGAAGAAGAAGAAGAAGAAGAAAAAGGAAGAGGAGGGGGAGGAGGAGAAGAAGAAGAAAAAAAAAGAATGAGAAGTAAGAAGAAGAATAATAAGAAGAAAAAGAAGAAGAAGATGTAGAAGAAGAAGAAGAGGAGTAGAAGGAAGAAGAGGAAGAGAAAGAAGAAGAAGAATAGGAGAAGTAGTAGTAGTAGAAAAAGAAGAAAAAGAAGAAAAAGAAGAAGTATGGGAGAGAGAAGAAGAAGAAGAAGAAGAAGAAGAGGAAAAGGAAGAAGAAGAAGAAGTCAAAAAAAAATTTGTAAAGAAGAAGTAGAAGAAATAGAAGAAGAAGAACCAGAAGAGGTGGTAGAAGAAGAAAAGGAAGAAAAAGAAGAAAAAGGAGAATAAGAAGAAGAAGGAGGAGAAGACAATGAAGATGTTGAGGAAGAAGAAGACAGGGAAAACTAA
>JAIUJO010000715.1:305000-307500 GCA_023846275.1 Vanilla planifolia | reverse complement strand
GAAGAAGAATCAGAAGAAGGAGAAGAAGAAGAAAAAGAAGAAGTTAAAGAAGAAGAAGAAGAACAAGCGACGGAGAAGAAGAAAAAGGAAAAGAAAAGAAGATGGAGAAGAAAAAGTAAAAGAGGAAGAAGTAAAAGGAGAAGAAGTAGAAGAAGAAATAGAAGAAGAGAAGAAGACGAAGAAAAAGAAGAAGAAGAAGTTGAAGTGGAAGAAGAAGTTGAAGAATTGGGTGAAGAGGAATAAGAGGAAGAGGAAGATGAAGAGGAAGAAGAAGAAATGGAAGAAGATGAGGAAGAAAAAGGAAAAAAAAGAAGTAGAAGGAGAAGAAGAAGAAAAAGAAGAAGAAGAAGAAGAAGACAAAGAAAAAGAAGGAGAAGTAGAAGAAGAGCAAGAATAAGATAAAAAGGAGGAAGAGAAAGAGTATGAGGAAGAAGAAGAGGAAAATGAAGAAAAAGATGAAGAAGATGAAGAAGAAGAAGAAGAAGAAGTAGAAGTGGAAGAAGAAGAAGAATAAAAGCAGAGGAAGAAGAAAAAGAAGAAGGAGAAGGAGAAGGAGAAGAAGAAGAAGAAGAAGAAGAACAAGAAGTATAAGAAGAAGCAGAAGAAGATGAGGCAAAAGAAGAAGAAGAAGTTGAAGAAGGGGAAGAAGAAGAAGAAGAGGAAGAAGTAGTAGTAAAAGAAGAAAAACAAGACGAAGAAGAAGTAGAAGAAGAATAATGCGGAGAAGAAGAAGAAGAAAAAGGAGTAGAAGAAGTAGATCAGGCGTAGCAGGAAGAAGAAGAGGAAGAAGAAGAATAATAGGAAGAAGAGGTAGAAGAAGAAGAAGAAGGAGAAGGATGAGAAGAAGAACAAGGAGAAGGAGAAGGAGAAGAAGAAGGAAAAGAAGAAGAAGAAGAAGAAGAAGAAGAAGAGAGAGGAGAAGAAGAAGAAGAAGAAGAAGTAGAAGAAGGAGAAGAAGAAAAGGAAGAAGAAGAGGAGGAAGAAGAGGAAGATGAAGAGGAAGAAGAAGTGGTAGAGGAGGAGGAGGAAAAAGAAGAAGAAGAAGAAGAAGAAGCAAAAGGAGAAGAAGAAGAAGAAGAAGTAGAAGAAGTAGAAGATGAAGAGCACAAAAAAGAAAAAGAAGAAGAAAAAGAAGAAGGAGAGGAAGAAGAAGAAGAAGAACATGAGTAGCAGGAAGAAGAAGAGGAAGAAGAAGAAGAAGAAGAAGAGTATGAAGTAGAGGAAGAAGAAGAACATGAAGAAGATAAGGAAGAAGAAGAAGAAGAAGAAGATGAAGAATTAGAAAAAGAAGAACAAGAAGAAGTAGAAGAAAAAGAAGGAGAAGAAGAAGGAGAAGAAGAAGAAGAAGAAGAGGAAGAAGAAGAAGAAGAAGAATATGAAGATGATGAAGAAGAAGAAGTAGAAGAAGAAGGTGAAGTAGAAGAAGAAGAAGAAAAAGAAGTGGAGGTTAAAGAAGATTATGATGAAGAAGAAGAAATAGAAGAAGAGGTTGAAGAAGAAGGAGGAGGAGGAGAAGGAGGCGAAGGAGGCGAGGAAGAAAAGTAAGAAGAAGAATAAGAAGAGCAAGAGGAAGTAGAAGAAGAAGAGGAAGAAGAAGAAGAAGAAGAAGAAGTTGTAGAAGAAGAAGAAGAAGAGAAAGTAGAAGAAGAAGAAGAAGAAGGAGAAGGAGGATGATGAGGAGAAGAAGAACAAGAAGAAGTAAAAGACTAAAAAGAAGGGGAAGAAGAAGAAGATGAGGAACAAGTAGTAGAAGAAGAAGTAGAAGATGAAGAAGAAGGCGAAGAAGAAGAAGAAGAAGGAGAAGAATAAGAAGAAGAAGGAAAAGCACATGAAGAAGAAGAAGAAGAAGAAGTAGAAGAAGTAGAAGAAGTGCAAGAAGAAGTAGAAGAAGAAGAAGAAGAAGATGTAGAAGCAGAAGAAGTAGAAGAAGAAAAGAAGGAGGAGGAGTAGGAGAAGAAGAAGAAGAAGATGATGATGATGGTTATGATGAAGAAGAAATAGAAGAAGTAGAAGAAGAAAGCGAGGAGGTGGAAGAAAAAGAAGAAGAAGGATAAGAAGAAGATAAAGAACAAGGTGAGGAAGAAGAAGAAGATGTAGTAGAAGAGGAAGAAAAAGTAGAACAAGAATGAGGAGGAGGAGAAGAAGAAGAAAAGGAAGGAAAGAAGGTGGAGAAGAAGAAGAAGAAGAAGAAAAGAAGAAAAGGAAGAATAAGGAGAAGAAGAAGAAGAAGAATAAGAGGAAATGGGAGAGGAAGAAGAGGAAGAAGAAGAAGAAGAAGAAGAAGAAGAGGTGGTGGAGGAAAAGATGAGGAGGGTGAAGAAGAAGAGTATGAGAAGCAAGCAGAGGAAGAGGAAGAAGAAGAAGAAGAAGAAGAAGAAGCAGAAGAAGAGGAATAAAATTAGGAGGAAGAAAAAGAGGAAGAGGAACAAAAAGATGAAGAAGCATAATAAGAAGTAGTAGAGGATGATGAAGAAGACAAAGAACAAAAATGAGAAGTAGA
>JAIUJO010000715.1:262500-265000 GCA_023846275.1 Vanilla planifolia | reverse complement strand
AAGAAGAACATGAAGAGGAAGACGGAGAAAAGGAAGAGGAAGGAGAGGAAGAAGAATAACAAGAAGAAATAAAAGAGGAGGAAGGGAAAAAGAAGAAGGAGAAGAAGACGAGGAAGAAAAAGTAGTAGTAGAAGGAAATGAAGAAAAGAAGAAGAAGAAGGAGAAGGAGTAGAAGAAAAGGAAGAGGAAGAAGAGGAAGAAGAAGAAGAAGAAGAGGAAGAAGAAAAAGAGGAAAAAGAAGAAGAAGAATATGAAGAAGATGAAGAAGAGGAGGAAGAATAAGAAAAAGTAGAAGAAGACGAAGAAGAAGATGAAGAAGATGGAGAAGAAGAAGAAGAAGAAGAAGAAGAGGGAGAAGAAGAAGAAGAAGAAGAAGAAGAAAAAAGAAGAAAAAGAAGAAGAAGAAGAAGAAGAAGAAGAAAAAAGAGGGAGAAGAAGGGGAATTAGAAGAAGAAGAAGGTGTAGAGGAAGATGATGAAGAAGAAGAAGAGGAAGAAGAAATTGAAGAAGAAGAGGAAGTGGAAGGAGAATTAGAAGAAGACAAAGAAGAAAAATAGAAGTAGAAGAGGAAGAAGATGAAGAAGAGGTAGAAGAAAAAGAATAAGAAGAAGATGAAGAAGAAGAAGAAGAGGAAGACGAGGAAGAAGAAGAAGAACAAAATGATGAAGAAGAAGAAGAGTAAAAAGAAGTAGAAGAAGAGGAAGAAGAGGATGGAAGAAAAAGAGGAGGAAGAAGAAGAAGAAAAAGAAGAAGAAGATGATGAAGAAGAAGTAGTAGAAAACGAAGAAGAAGAAGAAGAAGAATATGAAGAAGAAGGAGAAGAAGAATACAAAGAAAAAGAAGATGATGAAGTAGTAGTAGTAAAAGAAGAAGAAGAAGAAGAAGAAGATGAGGAAGAAGAAGAAGAAGAAAAATAGGAAGAAGAAGAAGAAGAAGAGGAGGAGGAAGAAGAAGAGGAGGAAAAAGAAGAATAAAAGGAAGAAGAGGAGTTGGATGAAGAAGAAGAATGAGAAGTAGTAGAAGAAGAAGAAGCAGAAAAAGAAGAGGAAGAAAAGAAGAAGAAGAAGAAAAAGGAGGAGAAGAAGAAGAAGAAAAAAAGAAGATGAAGGAGAAGAGGTAGGAGGAGGAGGAGGAGGAGCAGAAGAAGAAGAAGTGGTAGACTAAGAAAAAGAAGGAGAAGACGAAGAGAAAGAAGAAGAAAAGGAAGAGGATGAAGCGGAAGAAGAAGAAGCAGAAGAAGAAGAAGAAGAAGAAGAAGAAGAAGGAAACGAGGAAGAAGAAGAAGATGAAGTAGAAGGAGGAGAAGAAGAAGAAGATGAATAAGAGGGGGAAGAACAAGAAGAGGAAAAAGAAGAAAGGGAAGATGAAGAAGAAGAAGAAGAAGAAGAAGAAAAAGAAGATGGAAAAGAAGAAGAACAAGAAGAGGCAAAAGAAGAAGTGGAAGTAGAAGAAGAAGAAGAAGCAGAAGAAGAAGAAGAGAAGAAAAAGAAAAAGAAAAAGAAGATGAAGAAGAATTAGAAGAAGAAGAAGAAGAAGAAGAAAAAGATGATGAAGAAGAAGCAGAAAAAGAAGAAGAAGAAGAAGAAGAAAATGAAGAACAAAAAGTAGAAGAAGAAGAGAAAAAGGAAGAAGAAGAATAAGAAGAAGAGGAAGAAGATGATGATGAAGAAGAAGAGAAGGAAGAAGAAGAAGAAGAAGAAGAAGAAGGACAAAAAGAAGAAGAAGAAGAAGAAGAACAAGGAGAAATGGAAGAAGAAGTAGGAGAAGAAGAAGAAGAAGAAGATGAAGATAAGAATAAGGAAGAAAAAGAAATAGAAGAAGTTGAAGAGGAATAATAATAATAGGAAGAAGAAAAGGATGATGAAGACCAAGAAGAAGAAGAAGAACAAGAAAAGATAGAAGAAGATGGAGAAGAAGAAGAGGAAGAAGAAGATGATGAAGAGGAAGAAGAGGAGTAAGAAAAAGTAGATTAGGAGGGAGAAAATAAGGAAAAGATGTTGGAGAAGAATAAGAATAAGGAGAAGAAATAGAGGAAGAAGAAAAAGAAGAAGAAGAAAACAAAGTTGAAGAAGGAGAAGAAGAAGAAGAAGAAGATGATGATGATGATGAAGAAGTGGTAGGAGAAGAAGAAGAAGAAGAAGAAGAAGAAAAGGAAGATGAAGAAGAAGAGGAAGAAGCAGAGGAAGGAAAAGAGCAAGAAGAAAAAGAATAAGATGAATAAGCAGAAGATGAAAATGAAGAAGAAGAAGAAAAAGAAGAAGAAGAAAGAAGGAATACAAGAAATAAAAAAAGTAGAAGATGAAGAAGAGGAGGAGGAAGAAGATAAAGATGAAGAAGAAGAAAAAGAAGACAAAAAGAAGAAGAAGAAGATGAAGAAGAAGATGAAGCAGAAGAAGAAGGAGAAGGAGAAGGAGAAGAAGAAGAAAAAGAAGAAGAAGAGGAGGAAGAATAACAAGGGTAGGAAGATCAAGAAGAAGAGGAAGAAGAAGAAGAAGAAAGA
>JAIUJO010000715.1:247500-257500 GCA_023846275.1 Vanilla planifolia | reverse complement strand
GGAAGAAGAAGAAGAAGAAGAGAAAGAAGAAGATGTAGATGATGACAAAGAAGAAGAAGAAGAAGAAGAAGACGAAGAAGAAGAAGAGGAAGAAGAAGAAGAAGAAGAAGAAGAAGAAGAAGAAGAAGAAGTAGAGGGTGATGAAGAAGTAGAAGAACGAGAAGAAGAAGAAGACGAAAAAGAAGAAGATGAAGGGAGAGTAGATGGAGAATTAGAAGAAGAAGAAGGTGAAGAGGCAGTAGAAGAAGAAGAGAGAAGAAAAAAAAATTAAGAGGAAGAAGAAGCAGAAGTAGAAGTAGGAGAAGACGAAGAAGGTTCGTTTAGATTAATATTGAGCAAAATAACTTATATAAATTATCGTAAATTAAAAATCAATTTATGTTTTAAATAGTATGTATATACTATGTATAGGATTTTTAAATATAAAATTATTATATTATAAAATATTGGAAATTGAAATTATGTTACTAATGTTTAATATTATCTATATTTAATATCTATATTACATCATCTAAATGTAATATGTTATAATAATTATATATATATTTTAATTTATTTAATTCTTTTAATTTTAATTAGAATAATATATTATTAAAATTATAGAAAATTTTTTTTAAATATGTGTAATGATATAAAATAAAAATAAAAATAAAAATAAAAGATTTTTTATGTTTTATTTTTATTAAATCTTATATATGATTAAGTTTTTTATTTAGTAAATATTGTAAGTTTAATTATTATAATTTTACTTTTATTATATTATTTCTCTCACTTTCTTCTCTCGTAGTAGCTTTCTCATATTTTTCCAAACACTCTTTAACCCCTTATATTTTTCATGGCGTCTATCTCCTTTATCTTTCTCTATTTTATTATTTCTGTCTTTTCTATGTGCAACACAAGTACTTCTCAAGAGGTTACCCATCCCACTACTATCTTGACTCATCGTGCTTAACTTTGGTGTCCTAAAGAGATTCAATGCAATAAGCTGGTGCGACAAAAAATGGATGCATAAGAATAAAAACAAAAGTTGTGTTGTTAGCCTTTAAGGTAATAAAAATTTTTAAAGCTTTATTAATTATAAAATATATGCACTTTTTTAAAAAATTATGCCTATTATATATGTCATAATATTTTATAATATAAATATCTTATTGTTATATAATTAATAAAAAAATTTGTAGAACTTTATTTTTTATAACGTAGATATTAATACATAAGATTTCCTTAGACATTATTATCATTCTAATAAATACCTATTAAATTATTTATCAAATATAAATAAAAATATATATATTTATGAAAAGTATTATCTATTAAATAATACAAAATGAGAAATGTTTTAAATATTATTATTTTATGTTTTGAAAAAAGTTGATGAAGATAGAGATAACTATTCTATAAAAAAGAAAGAATCACAAGTTAATAATAGCAAAATAGAGAAGAAAAGAATAATAAGGAAAAATAATATATCATTTAATGAAAAGAAAAAGAGAAAAAAGAAAATTATTGAGATAGAGAGAATAAATAAAGAAGTAAAATAGAGAGAGAAATAAGGAAATAAAGAAGGTTATAGGAGAGAGAGAGGTTAAGAAAAATATAAATGTAAAAAATAAAAAAAAAAATAAAAGAATGATAATAAAATTGAGAAGAAAAAAAGAAAATATGAGATACATTATGATAAGAATAAAAATGTGTGAAAAACTATTTAATAAAAATTAAATTTTTAATAATTAAACTTATAATGTTTATTAAATAAAATAAGAAAATTATATATAGTATTTAATAGTAATTAAATATAAAAACTATTTTAGGTATGCTACTTTTTTATATTAAAAAATATAAGGAATATTTAAATTATTAAATTATTTTTATTTTATTCATACCTAAAATTAAAAAAGTTAACTAAATAAAAATTTGTATAACTACTCTTATATGTCATCTTTATATGAAGTAACATATAATATAAATATAAATAATATTTAACATCAATGATATAATTTTAGATTATTAATTTTTAAATGATAATATTATTATATTTAAAAAATTCTATACATAACATATATATACTATTGTAAACATAAATTTATTATAATTTATTATAATAAATATAGGTTATTTTTCCCAATATTAATAAAAATAAAGCTATTATTTTTTTATCATATTTATTTTTACATGAAATTATTAAAATAATCTTAAAATAATTATTAAAAATTAATTACTAAAATTCTAACTAAAAATAATAATTTATAATAATTTTGTTTCTTTTATAAATTACAATTTAAAAATTAATTACTATTCATTAAAAAATGGGTCACCAATCCCAATACTACCCAAACCTAAGCTTACTTAACTTTTGAGTTCTAATAAGATCTAGTGTTATAATATTACTATGACTACACATGCATTTAAAAAATAAAATATCACAGTTGTGTGATCAATTTTTTCAATATAATGAATAATTTTTAAGAGTTTCTAAATTATCAAGGATACATATTTTTTAATAAAATTTGAGTGTGTTATTTATGTTAAATATTTTCTAACATCAATATTTTTTTATATAAAATAAATAAAAAATTACATAAACTATTCTTTTCAATTATGTAGACCTTAATAAATGAGATTTTTTTTTACAATTATGTTATCATTCTTATAAATAAAAATATAAATTATGTAATAAATATAAATAAAATAATATATATATTTATAATAAATACTATATATATAAGTTTTAAAAATAAAAAATTTCTTAATTATTATTAATTGATGGGCTAAAAAGGAGATAAAAAAGTAGAAGAGGAAGAAGACAAAAAAAGAAGTTGAAGAAGAAGAATAAGAAGAAGATGACGAAGAAAAAGAAGAGCAGGAGAAAGAAGGAGAAAAAGAAAAATAGAAGAGGAATAAGAGGAAGAAGAAGAATATGAAGAAGAAGAAGAAGAAGAAGAAGAAAAAGAAGAAGAAGAAGTAGAGCAAGTAAGAAGAAGAAGAAGAAGAAGAAGAAGTAGAGGAAGAAGAAGTAGAAGAAGAAGGAGACGAAGAAGAAGAAAAAAAGAATGGAAAGAAGAAGAAGAAGAAGTAGAGGAAGAAGTAGAAGAGAAAGAGGAAGTAGAAGAAGAAAAAGAAGAAGTAAAAGATGATGAAGAAGAAGAAGAAAAAGAAGATGATGAAGAAGAAAAATAAGAAAAAGAAGAAGATGATGAAGAAAAAGAAGAAGAAAGAAAGAAGAAGAAGAAGAAGAAAGAGCAGAGTGAGAAGAAAGAGAATTAAAAGTAAAAGAAGGTGAAGAAGGATAAGAAGAAAAAGAGGAAGAATAAGAAGAAGAAGAAGAAAAGAAGAAGAAGAAGAAGTAGAAGTAGAAAAAGATGAAGAAGAAGAAGAAGTAGAAGTCAAAGAAGATAAGAAAGAACAAGAAGAAGAAGAATAAGAAGAAGATGTAGAAGGAGAAGAAAAAGAAGAATAAGAAGAAGAGGTAGAAGAGGAAGAAGAAGAACATGATGGTGAAGAAGAACAGGAGCAAGGAAGTAGAGGAGGAGGAGGAAGAAGAAGAAGAAGATGAAGAAGAGGATGAAGAAAAAGAAGAAGAAGACAACGAAGAAGACGAAGAAGAAGTAGAAAACGAAGAAGAAGAAGAAGAAGAAGAAGAAGGAGAAGAAGAGGAAGAAGAAGAAGAAGAGGAAGAAGATGATGAACATGAAGAAGTAGAAGTAGAAGAAGAAGAAGAAGAAGAAGATAGCAAGAAGAAGGAAAAGATGAAGAAGAAGAAGAAGAAGAAGATGAAGAACAAAAAGGAGAAGTAGAATAAGAATAAGAAGAAGAAGAAGAAGAAGGAGGAGTCGAATTTTCTTACAATGTTAAATATATTCCTTGTTTTGCTAACATTATTGCTGATTTTCTTAGCAGACCATAAACGAAGAAGATCTTAAATTTCTCAAAGACTTTGTAGAAAAAATGAAAAGAGCAGGAGAATTTACTGAAATTCTCCCTAAGAAAGGAAAGGCCCAAAAGGCCGAAGTAGAGACATCTACCGAAAACCAAAAGGCAGAAACTTCTAATGCCCAACAGGCATCAAAAACCAAAAAGGTTGATTTAAAAGCCCAAAACCAACAAGGGAAAGAACAAGCTGAACCAGCTAAAGTTTTGATTGAACAGAAAATTAGTTCTTATGGCACCCTCGAAAAGGGAAAGACGTTTGCCTCTACAGTGGCAAAAGAATGGTATAACAAAGCTCTCAAAGAATCAGATCCAACTTTCTTTGAGAAAATTAATAGATGCTTCCATGCTTTACAAGCCAATGATTGGCGATCAGCAAATTATTGGCTAACACAAATTGAGAAAGGATACTTAAGCTTGAAGCAAACAATGGTCCAACAGACTAATCAAGAAGAAAACTACAAGAAGACCCTGGAATTATTATTGTCCAGATCTACAACAACTCAGTCTTCCTCTTTACAAAAATTCGAACAACAACTTTCGTCGATTGAATCACTCTCAGAACTATTTGCTAACAGCCATACTTCTGATCTGATTCATTTCTATATTAAGGATTTCTTATCCTTATTACATCTGTTCAATATAAAGTCTGAAGAAACAAGGAAATTAGAGGCTGAAGTTACTGTTCAGGAAATGCTTCAGCTATATCAGCAAAATATTTTGGAAGAAGAAAAGTTGCTTTTATTCTTTAAGCAACTTGAGGAAACAAAAATAAAGCAATTGTTCCTCAATCAAGAGGTTTTTTATTATTCTACTACTAAAAGGCCTAGAATAATAGCTTGCTTCAATGAGATTCCCAAATACCAAGTCCATCTCAGAAAAGGACTAGTACATGAAGTCTATACAGGCTTTATTCCAGACATTTGCAAGAATAGCTTGAATCTTTACTCCACCAAATTCTCAACAATTTTTGTTTTTCGCATATGGACTATCTGGGAAGAACGAGAGTATATCAATTTATACTCTTCAATTCAGTTATGGATGCTTGTAAAACATTCAGATACTCCACCAATACTTGAAGAATTCAAACCAAGCTTATTCAATGAAGAAGAAGCTCGATGGTATGCTGCTACAGACTTTTTTTAGAAGCTAGATTTCAATTCTAAATATCTAGCCAAACAAATTCATTGTGGGAAAACAGTCTGTTTTCTGGACACTTTAGCCAACGAGGCTGAAGATTTAGCTCAGAAAGGAAAGAAAATACAAATGTTTCTGAGAAAGATTAAATTGGGAAAAATAGGACAAGCAGCTAAAGAAGAATTCTTTGATACTCGCACGGAATACAATTCAGAAAAAAATGAATTGGATGAAGAAACAATGGAAGCTTTGGCCCTCACAGATTGAAGCATGGTGGGACCATAAAAAATCACTTTACAAACAACTTTTCAACACCTTCAGAAGCATTCCCAGCTACAGCAAAGGCCAATAAATGAAGTACGATCTACAGTGAACAGTGTACGATGAATAGTGAACAGTGTACGATGCAACAGTAAAAAAGTGTACGATGAAACAATAAAGTGCAACAGTGCTGAGCAATTATCAGAAGCAATACTACAGGAAATGGTCCTTTCTTTTGCTTCCAACTGAAGCAAGCCTGGTCTATAAATTTAGACACTCTCCAAAGCAAAGGCAACGGAAGAATTCCAGCTTTCTTTATTTCTGCTTTCTGCTTTCTATCTCCACTCTACTCTCTTTTCTTACCTCCACTATTGTAAACCTCCACTCTTGTAAATTACTTTTGAGTGTTTTTGTATAAAGCTACTAAGCTTGGTGTGCCGCTGTAAAACTGGTATCAGAGCCTTGTGCTCACGTTATACTGTAAGTTTTTTTATTAAATAAACTTTATGTTTGCTTCTTATATTATGTTTGAGTAAACTTTTGTTTATGTTTTCTTATTAAAAGATTTGTTTGAACAATGAGTTAGTTTGTTTTAAGATTCTTTTTCTTTTTTGTATTATCTTTCTTTACGCTATGGAGTAGGAAACGAACCATAGCTGTGCTCTTATTTTATGTAGCAGTTTACTAGGGATGGTGGTCTTTGTAAGAATCCCTAACTTCTCCCAGAAAGCCACGGGAACCTTGATGTTTTGGAAGGGCAGATGTAGCCGTAAAATAGTGGGTCAAAACAGAAATATAATACAAAAGAAGAACAAGCCTCTTAAAAAATCAAAACTCATCTTATAAACTTATCTAGTAATAAGAAAACATAAACATCTACTCAAAATGAAAAACATACTGATTCCCGATAACACTTACAAGTGTCAGATTACTAAAAACATCCAAGATTATGAACATATAATCCACATACCAACCACAGTTGGAAATGACCCTACCATAGTAGGAATACTGAATTTCATCGTTGATCTATTAAAAGAGATCAAAGATAAAATTCAGAATCTAGAACACAAACATAATAATACATCTAAGTTCTATTATGTTGGAACAAAACTAACCAAACAATAATGATTAAATTAAAATCCACAGACTTTATTATGGATTTACAAAAATTAGATAAATCCTTTTACTTGGAGTTCTTAACTTCAACAAAAAGAACTCACTAGAAAAATTACTAGTGAAAAAATTTATAACTTCTATGAACAAAATCATGAAGTTATAGATTTTTATAGAATCCAATCCGAAAATGATTATAACATTAGGATGGAAAGAGGAGAAAGTAGTAGAAGTGCTTTCTATCTCCCTGGTCCTCATGGTTATAGTCCACAAACACCTTCACCCGAAGTTAACATGCAAGAATCTCAAGGAGATAATATGGAACAAGTTCATACTACCCCTTCATATTCATCCATGTTAAATTATGGTAAACGCTCAGATTGGCGTACATACCATAAAAATAAAAATCGTCACTTAGAAGAAAAGAGAGACTCCTCTACTTGGGGACTCACTTTAAACATAGATACTATACCATATAAAAGAGTTAAAGACTATTGTATAGAATGGACTCAAAAAATAAAAGGAACTATATTTATGCTCCCTCCTGCTATGAATGTTTCAGAAGATATACAATTCGCTACATCATACAGGGAAGGAAATGCCCTATCTTGGTTGACAAATTTCGAAAGAAATAATAAAGACGAATGTCAAAAAATCTTACAACAAACAGATAAACAAACTGCAATAGAAATGTTGGTTTCACTACTAGTTGCTGATTTTATTGGATCAGAATGGAGTGAAAACCTAAACTATGAAGAAAAACTTCATAAAACGAAATTATGTGACATATGTATGTTAGATGAATTTGTTTCTACATACATAGTATATATTTATCATCTAAATGAAACTCCTCAACAAGAGTTTTGGATACAAGGGTTTTTTTTCTAAAATACCCTTTCCTTGGAACAATATAATATCTACAAAATACCAAGAGTTGTTGACATCTAGAGGAACTCTTAAACAACACAACACAAGAATGCTTAGAAGAGCATGTGCAGAATCTATGGAAAAGATCTGCAAAAATACTTCTGCTCAAAAGGAAATGAGTAGAAACTTAAAATTCTCTAGAATGAGCTACAACTGTTGCTCAAAATTCTCAGAAGATTTAAATTATATTTATGGTTGTCCACCCGTTTATGACTGGAGGACATATGCTTTTAAACCCTATAAAAAGAAACGAAGTCCAAGATATAAAATTTCTAAAAGAAAATAGAAACCCGAATTTAGAAAAGAACAAAGGTTTAGGAAAAAGAAGTTTATCAAAAAATATAATAAAAAGAAAGGTAAAAAACATTGTAGATGTTTTAAATGTAACAAAGAGGGACATTATGCAAATGAATGCCCAGTTAACATCAAAAGAGTTATTATTCCTAATATAGAGGAATACTCCATCAACATTTGAACAATTGATGAAATTTTTTATGACAATTCTGTCTATGAAATTACATCTTATTACGACTCAACAGAGTCTGAATCTGACTCCACAGAGTTTGAATCTGAACAACCTTCAGATAAACAATTAAAAGGTTTTGACAAACTAAAAATCATATGATTACAATAAACAAAACATTGACATAAATAAAGGTTATTCCTTTATTACCGTCTCTAAAACTTCCCAAAAAGGAAAAAATATCCTCACCAGGATATACAATCTACATGGGAAAAATGCTTAGACTTAAGCGTTATCGAACTAAAGAGATAACATTAGATCTAATCATTTTAATACCATTTGGATACTATGGGATAATACATAATATCCCATATCATGCCAATAAAAATATCTTCATCACTCATGGGATAATCGAACCCATGACATATCAAGCACCAATAATCTTGATTAAAAATACCAGTCTAGAAGATTGGGATTATTTAATCAGACCAAACAATGCTATCGGAACACTAGTTATCCATAAATATGAAGATTTTCTCATCATCACATCTGAAACAGCCATAGATGATTAAGAGAATTCCGAAAAATATCGAGAATTTTGGGCCAATATGAATACACTTACTTCTGAGGAAGTAAATACAACAGACCTACATGATAGTGTAGGAAATATTTGAAATCACGGATGAAGACTTAGAAAAACTAAAAGAGGCAATACCTCATGGAGAAAAGAATGAGATTTATAAAGCCCCTTCTTTTAAATCTCGCTTTCTCAATAAACACACTTATATTTTTGAGCATATGCAAGGAAATATAGAATTAAAAGGAGATGATGATTTTACATCCATCAGTCTTCTTAACAAAAGCAAAATAGAAAAGCTGAAAAGAAAATACCCAAAAATGAAATACCTACATAAATATGAAGATTTTCCCATCATCACATCTGAAACAACCATAGATGATTCAGAGAATTTCGAAAAATATCGAGTTAAATACAACAGACCAATGTTCTTTTCTAATAAAACAGACCTACATGACAGTCTTCCATTGTACAAAACAACCATAAATGAAAGAAGAATAACAAGATGATATGAAGAAAAAGAAGTACAAGAAGAAGAAGAAGAACAAGGAAGAAGAAGAAGAAGGAGAAGAAGAGGAAGATGAAGAAGAAGTTGAAGAAGAAGAAGAAGTGGAAAAAAAAGAAGCACAAGAAGAAGAAGAAGAAGAAGATGAAGAAGAAGAAGAAGAAGCAAAAGAAGCAGAAGAAGAGGAAGATGATGAGAAAGAGTAGAAGAAGAAGAAAAAAAATGGGAAAGAAGAAGAAGATTGGAAGAATAAGAAGAAGAAGAAGAAGAAGAAGAAGAAGAAGAAGCAAAAGAAGAAGAAGAAGAAAAAGAAGAAGAACAAGAACAAGATGTTGAAGAAGAAGAAGAGAAAGAAGAAGAAGAAGAAGAAGAAAAAGAAGAAGAAGAAGAAGAAGAAGAGGAAGAAGAAGAAGAAGAAGAAGAGGAAGAAGAAGAAGAAGAAGAAGATAAGCAAGAAGAAGAACAAGAAAACATAGAGGAGGAAGAAGGAAAGGAAGAAGAAGAAGAAGAAGAGTAAGAAGAAGAAGAAGTAGTAGAAGAAGAAGAGGAAGTAGAAGAAGATGTAGAAGAAGAAGAAGAAGAAGAAGAAGAAGAAGATGTAGAGGGAGATGAAGGAGAAGGAGGAGTAGAAGAATGTGAAGAAGAAGAAGATGAGGAAGTTGATGAAGAAGAAGAAGAAGAAGAAGAAGAAGACGAAGAAGAAGAAGAAGAAGTTGAAGATGAAGAAGAAGAAAATGAATAAGAAGAAGATGATGAAGAAGAAAATGAAGAAGAAGAAGAGGAAGAAGAGGAAGAACAAGTAGAAGAAGATGATGAAGAAGAAGAAGAAGCAAAAGAGTTAGAAGAAGTAGAAGAAGAAGAAAAAGAAGAAGTTGAAGAGGAAAACTAAGAAGTAGAAGAAAAGTAGAAGAAAAACAAGTAGTAGAAGATGTAGAAGAGGAAGAAGAAGAAGAAGAAGAAGAATAAATGCAAGATTAAGGAAAAGAAGATGAAGAAGAAAAAGAAGAAAAAAAAGAAGAAGATGAAGAAGAAGAAAAAGTTGTAGACGTAGAAGAAGAAGAAAAAGAAAATAAAGAAGAAAAAGAAGAAA
>JAIUJO010000715.1:220000-227500 GCA_023846275.1 Vanilla planifolia | reverse complement strand
AGAAAGGAGGAGAAGTAGAAGAAGGGGAAGATGAAGAAGAAAGTGTAAGAGAAGAAGAAGGGGAAGGAGAAGAAGAAGAAGAAAGGAGGAGGAGAAGAAGAAGAAGAAGAAGAAGTCGAAGAAGAAGAATAAGAAGAAGAGGAAGAAGATGAAGTGGAAGAAGCAACGAAGAAAAAAAGGAAGAAGAAATTTAAGAAAGAGAAGAAGAATAAGAAGAAGAAGAAGAAGAAGAAGAGGACGAAGAAGAAGACGAAGAAGAAGATGAAGAAAGAGAACAAGGAGAAGAAGTAGAGCTGGTACAAGAAGAAGAAGAAAAAAAGAGTAAGAAGAAGAAGAAGAAGAAGAAGAAGAAGACGAAGAATAAGAAGAACAACAAGAGGAAGAAGGAGATGAGGAAGAAGAAGAAGAAGAGGAAGAAAGAGAGGGAGAAGAAGAAGACGAAGATGAAGAAGAAGAAAAAGAAGAAAAAGAAGAATAAGAAGAGGAAGGAGAAGAAGAAGAAGAAGAAGTAGAAGAAGAAGAAGAAGAAGACGTAGAAGAAGAAAAAGAAGAAGGAGAACAATAAGAGGAAGGAGAAGAAGAAGAATTAGAGGTAGGCAAAGAAGAAAAAGAAGAAGAAGAAGAAGAAGAAGAAGAAGAAAGAAGAAGAAGAAGAATGAGAAGAAGAAGAAGAATGAGAAGAAAAAGAACGAGAAGAAGAACAAGGAGAAGAAGAAGAAAAAGAAGAAGAAGAAGAAAAAGAGGAAGAAAAAGAAGGAGAAAAAGAAGGAGGACAAAAAGAAGGAGAACAAAGAGAAGAAGAAGAAGAAGAAGAAGTAGAAGAAGAAGAAGAAGAAGAAGAGGAAGAAGAAGAAGAGGAAGAAGTAGAAGTGGAAGAATATGAAGAAGAAGAAGATGAAGAGGAAGTAATAGAAGAAGTAGAAGAGGAAGAAGAGGGAGAAAAAGGAAAAGGAGGAGGAGGAAAAGAAGAAGAAGAAGAAGAAGAAGAATTTAAAAAAAAAAGAAGGAGAAGAAGAATAAGGGAAAAAGAAGAAGGAGACGAAGGAAAAGACGAAAATGAAGAAGAAGAAGAAGAAGAAGAAGGAGAAGAAGAAGAAGAAGAGGAAGAAGAAGGAGAAGAAGAAGGTTGAGAAGAATAAGAAGGTGATGTGGGAGAAGAAGAAAATGAAGAAGAGTAGGAAGTAGATGGAGAAGAAGAGGAAGAAGAAGAAGAAGAAGATGAAGATGATGAACAAGAAGAAGAAGAAGAAGAAGAAGAAGAAGAAGAAAAAAGACAAAGAAGAAGAAGAAGAAAAAGAAGAAGAAAAAGAAGAAGAAGAAGAAGAAGAAGAAGAAGTAAAAGAAGAAGAATAAGTAAAAGAAGAAGAAGGTGACAAAGTGGAGGAAGAAGAAGTGGGAGAAGAAGTATAGTAAGAGGAAGAAGTAGAGGAAGAAGAAGATGGAGAAGAAGAAGAAGAAGAAGAAGATGAAGAAGAAGAAAATGAAGAAAATGAAGCATAGGAAGAGGAAGGAGAGTAAGAAGAAGAAGAAGAAGAAGGAGATG
Organism: Vanilla planifolia; assembly: GCA_023846275.1. Lineage (NCBI taxonomy): Eukaryota > Viridiplantae > Streptophyta > Magnoliopsida > Asparagales > Orchidaceae > Vanilla > Vanilla planifolia. Next base: position 225,957 of record JAIUJO010000715.1, on the reverse strand, counting down.
TAGAAGAAGAAGGAGAAGAAGAAAAAGAAGAAGAAGAACAAGAACAAGAACAATAAGTAGAAAAAACAAAAAGGAGAGGAAGAAAAAGATTAAGAAGAAGAAGAACTAGTAGAAGAAAAAGAAGATGGAGAAGAATAACGAGGAGAAAAAGAAGGAGAAGATAGAGAAGAAGAACAACAAGAAGAATAGGAAGAAAAACTAGAAGATGTTGAAGAAGAGGATGAAGAAGAACAAGAACAAAAAGTGAAAGAAGAGGAGGAAGAAGAAGAAGAATAGGAAGAAGAAGAAGAAGAAGAAGAGGAAGAAGAAGAAGAAGAGGAAGAAAAAGAAGAGGAAGAAGAAGAAGAAGAGAAAGAAGATGAAGATGATGAAGAAGAAGAAGAACAAGTAGTAGCAGAAGAAGAAGTGGAAGAAGAAGGAGGAGGAGGAGAAGGAGCAGAGGATGAAGAAGAAGAAGAAGAAGAAGAATAAGAAGAATAAGAAGAATTCAAAAAAGAAGAAGGAGAAGAAGAATAAGGGAAAAAGAAAAAGGAGAAGTAAGAAATGATGAAGAAGGAGAAGAAGAAGAATGAGAAGAAGTACAAGAGGAAGAAGAAGAAGAAGTTGGAGAAGAATAAGAAGGAGAAGTTGGAGAAGATGAGAAAGAAGAAGAGGAGGAAGAAGAAGAACAAGAAGAAGAAGTACTAGAAGAATAAGAAGAAGAAAAAGAAGAGAAGAGGAAGAAGAAAATGAAGAAGATGAAGAAGAAGACAAAGAAGAAGGAGATGAAGAAGAAGAAGAAGAAGAAGTAGAAGATGAAGAAGAAGGGGAAGAGGATGAAGAAGAGATTGAAGAAGCAGAAGAAGAAGAAGAAGGAGAGTAAGAAGAAAAATTATAAGAAGAAGAGGAACAATAAGTGGAAGAAAGAAGAGGTAGAAGATAAGGAAGAAGAATAAGAAGTAGAAGATGAAGTAGAAGTCGAAGAAGAAGAAGAAGAAGAAGAAGAAGAAGAAGAAGAAAAAGAAGCAGAGGAAGCTAAGGAAGAAGAAGAGCAAGAGGTAGAAGAAAAAGATAAAGAAGATGAGGAGGGGGAAGAAGTAGAAGTAAAAGAAAAAGTAGAAGAAGAAGAAGAAAAATATGGAGAAGAAGAAGAAGATGATGATGATGATGAAGAAGTAGAAGAAGAATAAGAAGAAGAAGAAGAAAACGTAGAAGAGGAAGGAGATGAAGAAGAAGAAGGAGAAGTAGAAGAGGAAGAAGAAGAAGAAGAAGAAGAAGAAGAAGAAGTAGAAGAAGAAGAAGAAGAAGAAGAAGAAGAAGAAGAAGTAAAAGAAGAGGAGGAGGAGGAAGAGGAAGAAGAAGAGGGAAAAGAAGAAGAAGAAGAAGAAGAAGAAGAAGAAGGAGAAGAAGAGGATGAAGAAGAAGAAGAAGGAGAAGAAGAGGATGAAGAAGAAGAAGAAGGAGAAGAAAAAGAAGAAGAAGAATGTGAAGAAAAAGAAGATGGAGAAGAAGAAGATGGAGAAGAAGAAGAAGAAGAAAGAGAAGAAGAAGAAGAAGTAGGAGATGATGATAAAGCTGAAGAAGAAGACGACGAAGAAGAAGAAGAAGATAAAAACGAAGGAGAAGGAGAAGAAGAGGAAAGAAAGGAAGAAGATGTAGAGGAAAAAGTTGTGGAAGAAGAAGTAGAAGAAAAATTCGGAGTAGAGGAAGAAGTAGAAGAAGTAGAAGAAGAAGAAAAAAAGAAAAACAGGATGATAATGATGAAGTAAAAGAAGTAGTAAAAGAAGAAGAAGAAGAAAAAGAGGATGACTAAGAAGAAGAAGAAGAAGAAGAAGAAGAAGAGAAAAAGAAGTAGAGGTTGAGGAAGAAGAAGAAGAAGAATATCATGAAGAAGAAAAGAAGAAGAAGAAGAAGTGGAAGATGAAAAATAAGGAGAAGAAGAAGAAGAAGAAGAAGAAGGAGAATGGAAGAAGAGGAAGAAGGAGAAAAAGAAGATGAAGAAGTAGATGAAGAAGATGAAGAAGAAGAAGTAGTAATAGAAGAAGATGAAGAGAAGGGGGAAGATGTAAAGAGGAAGAAGAAGAGGTGGAAGAAGAAGAAGAAAAAGATGATGATGATGAAGAAGAAGAAGTAGAAAAAGTAGTAGAGGAAGAAGTAGTAGAAGAAGGGGATAAACAAGTAGAAGAAGAGGAAGAAGAAAAGGAGGAAGTAGAAAAGAAAGAAGAAGAAGAGTAAGAAGAAAAAGTAAAAGAAGAAGTTGAAGGAGTAGAGGAAAAAGTAAAAGAAGCAGAAGTAGAAGTAGAAGAAGAAGAAGAGGAAGAAGGAGGAGGGGGAGGAAAAGATGAAGAAGAAGAAAAGGATGATCACGATTAGGAAGAAGAACAAGAATAAGAAGAAGAAGAAGAGCAAGAAGAAGTCGTAAAAGAAGAAGAAGAAGAAGAAGAAGTAGTAGAATATGAAGAAGAAGAAGAAGAAGAAGAAGAACAAGTAGTAGTAATATTAGGAGCAGAAGAACATGAAGAAGAAAAACTTGAAGAAGTAGATGAATGAGAAGAAGAAGAAGACGAAGAAGAAGAAGAGTAAGGATAAGAAGTAGTAGTTGTAGTGCAAAAAGAAGAAGAAAAAGAAGAAGAAGAAGTAGAAGAATAAAAAGATGAAGAAAAAGAAGAAGAAAAGGATGAAGATGAAGAGGAAGAAGAAGAAATGGAAGAAGAAGAAGAGGAGGAAGTAGAGAAAGTGGAAGAAATAGAAGAAGAACAAGAAGAGGAAGAAGAAGAGGAAGAAGAAGAGGAAGAAGAAGAAGAAGAAGAAGAAGGAGAAGAAGAAGAAGAAGAAGAAGAAATGGAAGAAGAAGAGGAAGAAGGAGAAGATGAAGGAGTAGAAGAAGAAGAAGGAGAGGAAGAAGAAGGCAAATAAAAAGAAGAAGGAGAAGAATTGGAAGAAGAAAGAGAAGAAGAAGGAAGAGGAGAAAAGGAATAAGTAGAGGAGGAGGAAGTAGAAGAAGAAGATGAAGAAGAAGAAGAATAAGAAGAAGAAGAAGAAGAAAAAAATGAAGAAGAAGAAAACTTACAATAAAGAAGGAGAAGAAAAAAGAGGAGAAAAAGAACAAGCAGAAGAAGGAGAAAGAGAAGAAGAATAAAGAGAAGATTAAATAGAAGAAAAAGAAGGAAGAGAAGAAGAGGAAGAAGAAAAAGTAGCAGTTGTAGTATTAGAAGAAGAAGAAGGAGAAGAAGGGGAAAAAGAATAAGGAGAAGAAGAAGAAGGAGAAGAAAAAGAAGAAGGGGAAGAAGAAGAAGGAGAAGAAGAAGAAGAAAACGAAGAGGAAGATGAAGTAGAATAAGAAGAAGAACAAGTAAAAGAAGAAGAAGAAGAAGAAGAAGAAGAAGAAGAAGAAGTTGAACAAGAAGAAGAAAGAGAAGAAGTATGAGAAGAAAATGGTGGAGAAGAAGAAGAATAAGGAGGAGAAGAAGAAGTAGTAGAAGAAGTAGGAGAAGTAGAAGGAGAAGTAGAAGAAGTAGAAGAAAAAGAAGTTTTAGAAGAAGAAGAAGAAGAAGTGGAAGAAGAAGAAGAAGAAGAAGAAGGAGAAGAAGAAGAAGATGAAGAAGAAGAAGAAGAAGAAGAAGAAGAAGAAGAAGAATAAGAGGAAGAAGAAGAAGAAAAGAAGTAGAAGAAGAAGAAGAAGAAGAAGAAGTGGAAGATAAAGAAGGAGTAGAAGAAGAAGAAGAAGAAGAAGATGAAGAAGTAAAAGAAAAAGAAGAAGAAGAAGAAGCAAAAGTAGAAGAAGAAGAAGAATAGGAAGAAGAAGAGGAAGAAGAAGAGGCAGAAGAAGAATAAGGAGAAGAAGAAATAGAAGAAGATGTTGAAGAAGTAGAAGAAGAAGAACAAGAAGAAGAAGAAGAAGATGATGACGATGAAGAAGAAGGGGAAGAGCTGAAGAAAGGGAAGAAGATAAAGATGAGGAAAAAATGGAGAAGAAGAGGAGGAAGAAGGAGAAGAAGTAAAAGAAGATGTAGAAGAAGATCAAGAAGAAGGAGTAGAAGAAGAAGAAGAAGAAGAAGAAGAAGAAGAAGAAGTAGAAGAAGAAGAGGATGATGAAGAAGAAGAATAATAAAAAGAAGAAGAAGAAGAAGAAGAAGAAGAAGAGGAAGAAGTAGGACAAGCGAAAGAAGAACCAAAAGAAGAGGTAGAAAAAGAAGAAGAAGAAGAAGAAGTAGAAGTAGTTGAAGAAGAAGAAGAAGAAGAAACAATGAAGAAGAGGAAGGAGGGAAGAAGTAGAGGGAGAAGAAGAAGGAGAAGAAGAAGAAGAAGAAGAAGAAGAAAAAGAAGAAGAAGAAGAAGAAGATGGAGAAAAAGAAGATGGGGAAGTAGAAGAGTAGGGAGAAGAAGAAGAAGGAGAAGAAAAAGAAGAAGAGGAGGGATAAAAAAATAAGAAGATTGAGAAGAAAGTGTGGAAGAAGAAGAAGAAGAAAATGAAAAACAAGAAGAAGAAAAAGAAAAGAAGAAGAAGAAGAAGAAGAATAAGAAGAAGAAAAAGAAGAGGAAGAAGAGGAAGAAGAAGAAGAAAAAGAAGAAGAAGAAGAAGAAGAAGAAGAAGAAGACGAAGAAGAAGAAGAAAATAAAGAAGAAGAAGAGGAACAGGAAGAAGAAGAAGAAGAAGATGAAGAAGAAGAAGAAGTCGGTGGAGGAGGAGAAGAAGAAGAAGAAGGAGAAGAAAAAGGAGGAGAAGAAGAAGGAGGAGGAGAAGCAGAAGAAGAAGAAGAAGAAGAAGAAGAGGAAGAAGAAGAAGGAGGAGAAGAAGGAGGAGAAGTTGAAGGGGAAGAAGAAGAAGAAGAAGAAGAAGAAGAAGAAGGAGAAGGATGAGGACAAGAAGAAGAATCTGGAGAATCAAAGTAAGAAGAAGAAGGAGAGGAAAGATAAGAAGAAGAAGAAGAAGAGGATGAAGAAAAAGAAGTTGTAGAAAAAGAATATGAAGAAGAAGCAGAAGCAGAAGAAGGAGAAGAAGAAGGAGAAGAACAAGAAGATGGAGAAGAAAAAGAAGAACAAGAACAAGAAGAAGAAGCAAAGGTAGAAGAAGAAGAAGAAGAGGAAGAAGTAGAACAAGAATTTAAAGAAGAAAGAGAAGGAGAAGCAGAGGAAAAATAAAGAGACGAAGAAGAAGTGCATAAAGAAGTGGAGGAAGAAGAAGAAGTAAAAGAAGAAGTCAAGGTAGAAAAAGAAGAAAATGAAGAAGAAGAAGAAGAACAAGAAAAAGAAGAATAAGAAAAAAATAGAAGAAGTAGAAGAAGTAGAGAAAGAAGAAAAAGAAGAAAAATTAGAACAAGTGGAAGAAGAAGGGGAAATGGAAGAAGATGAAGAAGGGGATGATGAAGATGAAGAGAAGGAAGAAGATGATGAGGAAGAAGTGGAAGAAGTAGAAGTAGTAGAAGAAGAAGAAGAAGAAAAAGAAGAAAAAGAAGAAGGAGAAGAAGAAGAAGGACACGAAGATAACGAAGAAGGAGAAGAAAGAGAAGAAGATGATGATGAAGAAGATGTAGAAAAAAGAAGAAGAAGAAGAGGCAGAAGAGGAAGAAGAGGAATAAAAAGACTTAGAAGAGTAAGAAGAAGTGTTAGAAATTAAAGAAGAATAAGACGAAGAGTAAGAAGAATAGGAAGAAGAAGATGAAGAAGGAGCGGGAGAAGAAGAAATAGAAGGAGAAGTAGAAGAAGAAGAAGAAGTAAAAGTAGAAAAAGAAGAAGAAATAAAATTAGAAGAAGAAGAAGAAGAAGAAGATGAAGCAGATGCGAAAGAAGAAGAAGATGAAAAAATTACTAAAAAAGAAGAAGAAGATGAACAGGAAGAAGAAGAAGAAGAAGAATAAGAATAAGAATAAGAAGTAGAAGAAGAAGCAGAAGATCAAGAAGAAGAATGTGAAGAAGAAGAATAAGAAGAGGAAGAAGAAAAGGAAGAAGAGGAAGAAGAAGAAGAAGAAAAAGAAGTA
>JAIUJO010000715.1:192500-207500 GCA_023846275.1 Vanilla planifolia | reverse complement strand
AGAAGAAGAAGAAGAAGATGAGGAAGAAGAAGAAGAAGAAGAGAATGATGATGAAGAAGAAGAGGAAGAAGAGGAAGAAGAAGTGGAAGAAGTGGAAGAGGAGGAGGAGGAGGATGAAGAAGAAGAAAAATGAAGAAGAAAAAGTAGAAGTAGAAAAAGAAGAAGAAGAAGAAGGTGAAGAAGAAGAAGAACAAGAAGCATAAAATGGATAGGAAGAAGAAGAAAAATAAGAAGAAGAAGAAGAACATAAAGAAGAAGGAGAAGAAGAAGAAGAAGAAGAAGAAGAAGAAGAAAACGAAGAAGGAGAAGAAGAAAAGAAGAAGAAGAAGAAGAAGTAGAAGAAGAAGAAAAAGGAGAATGAGAAGTTGAAAAAGAAGGAGTGGAAGAAGAAGATGAAGATGAAGAGAAGAAGAAGAAGAAGAGGAAGAAGAGGAAGAAGTAGCAGAAGCAGAAGTGGAAAAAGAGAAAGAAGAAGAGGAAGAAGAAGAGGTGAAGAGGAAGAAGAGGAAGAAGAAGAAGAAGGAGAATTGAAAGAAGAAGATGAAGAAGAAGAAGAAGAAGAGGAAGAAGTAGAGGCAAACAAAGAAGAAGAAGAAGAAGAAGAAGAAGAAGAAGATGGTGAAGTAGAATAAGAAAAAGGGGAAGAAGAAGAACTAAAGAAAGAAGAAGAGGAAGAAGACAAAGCAAAGGAGGAAGAAGAAGAAAGAAAAGTAGAAGAAAAAGAAGAAGGCAAAGAAGAAGAAGAAGAAGAAAAAAAAAAAGAAGAATAAGGAGAAGAAGAAGAATAAGAAGAAGTAGAGAAATAAGAAGAAAAGGAAAGAGAAGAAGAAGAAGAAGAAGAGGATAAAAGAAGAAAAGAAGAAGAGGAAGAAGAAGAAAGAGAAAAAGAAGAAACTAAAGCAGAAGCTGAAGAAGATGAAAATGAAGAAAAAGCAGAAGAAGAAGAAGAAGAAGAAGAAGTAGAAGAAGTAAAAGAAGATTAAGTAGAAGAAGAAGATGAAGATCAAGAAGAATTATCCAAAGAAGAAGAATAGGACTAGGAAGAAGAAGTAGAAGAAAAAGAAGCAAAGAAGGAGAAGAAGAAGAAGAACGGGAAAAAGAAAAAGAAGAAGAAGAAGGAGAAGAAGAAGAGGAAGAAGAAGAAGAGGAGGATGAAGAAGAAGAGGAGGATGAAGAAGAAGAGGAAGAAGTAGAAGCAAAAGAAGAAGGAGAAGATGAATAAGAAGAAGAAGAAGAAGAAGAAAAAGTAGAAGAAGAGGAAGAAGAAGAAGAAGAGGAAGAAGATGATCATGATGCAGAAGAGGATGAAGAAGAAAAGGAAGAAGAAAAAGTGGATGAAGAAGAAAAGGAGGAAGAAAAAGTGGAAGAAGAAGAAGAGGAAGAAGAAAAGAGGAAGAAGAAGAAGAACAAGACAAAGAAGAAGAAGAAGAAGAAGAAGATGATGATGATGAAGTTGATAAAGAATAGGAGGAGGAAACGGATGATGAAGAAGAAGAACAACAAAAAGAAGAAGAAGAAGCAGAAGAAGAAGAGGAAGAAGAAGAAGTAGAAGAAGAAAAAGAAGAGAAAGGAGAACAAGAAGAAAAGAAGGAGAAGAAGAAGAAAAGGAATAATAATAAGAAGATGGAGAGTAAAAGGAGAAGAAGAAGAAAAAGAATAAAAAGAAGAAGAAAAAGAAGAAGAAGAAGAAGAAGGGAAAGAAGAAGAAGAAAGACAGGAAGAGAAGAAGAAGAAAAAGAAGAAGATGAATAAGAAGGAAGAAGAAGAAGAAGAAGAAGAAGAAGAAGAAGAAGAAGAAGAAGAAGTGTTGGAAGAAGAAGTGCTATAATATTTTGCACCTTGGATCTGTTTAATTAGGTGCTCAGCAGTTTTTTATGGCTACATCTACCCTTCCAAAACCATAAGGTTCCCGTGGCTTTCTAGGGGAAGTTAGGGATTCATACAAAGACCACTATCCCTAGTAGATTGCTACATAAAATAGGAGCACAGCTATGGTTCGTTTCCTACCTCATAGCGTGAAGAAAATACAAAACAAACTAGAAAAAAGTACTGCAAGAAAATAAAATCCATTATACAAACTTAAATATTATTAAAACACAAAGACTTAAAAAAATGAAAGAAATTTTAGTTCCTAATGATACTTATAACTGCCAAGTATCTAAGACACAGGATTATGAACACATAATCCATTTACCTACCACAGTAGGACAAGACCCTGCTATAGCAGGCATCCTAAATTTTATCGTAGATCAGTTAAAAGAAATCAAAGATAAAATTCAAAAACTTGAAGAAATTAATAAAATAAATAATAATAATACAACCTCTAAGTTCCATTACCTTGGAACAAAATTAACCAAACATTAATGGTTAAAATCAAATCTTCTGATAAGATTATGGATTTAAAACAACTAGATAAATCAGTTTATTCAAAGTTCTTAGAACTTCAAAAACAAGAAATATCCGGAGAAACCTCTAGTGAGAATCTTTATTCATATTATGAACAAAATCAACAATTAATCGACTTTTATAAATCTCAAATTAATCATAAAATTAACATGGAAAGAGGAGAAAGTAGTACACTTTATCTACCAGGATCTCCTGGTTATACACCTCAAACACCTCATGAAACTCCACCTCCACCACCAACTCATATACCTTCACCCGGACCAGAAGTCCATATGGCTGAATCACAAGGAGATAACATAGAACGAAATCATGCAACCCCTTCTTATGCAAATATGATTAATTATGGTAAACGCTCAGATTGGCGTACCTACCATAAAAATAAAAATAGACATTTAGAAGAAAGAAGAGATTCATCTACATGGGGTTTAACATTAAACATTGATCATATACCATATAAAAAAATAAAGAATTATTGTGTCGAATGGGCACAAAAAATAAAAGGAACCATATTTATGCTTCCTCCCGCTATGACAGTTGCAGAATATATACAATTTGCAACATCTTATTGGGAAGGCAATGCATTATCTTGGTTAACAAATTTTGAAAAAAATAACACAACAGAATGTCAAACTATTTTATAACAACCTACTAAACAATCAGCTATAGAACTATTGGTATCCCTACTAGTAGCTGATTTTGTTGGAACAGAATGGAATGAAAATCAAAATTATGAAGAAAAACTTCACAAAATGAAGTTATGTGATATATGTATGTTAGATGAATTCGTAGCCACATACATCGGATACATTTATCATCTAGAGAAAATGCCACAACAAGAATTTTGGATACAAGGTTTCTTTTCCAAAATTCCTTTTCCTTGGAATAACATAATTTCTGATAAATATAGAGAATTAATCACCTCTCAAGGAATTACTAAACCCCATAACACTGGTATGCTCAGAAGAGCATGTGCAGAAGCTATGGAAAAAACTTGTGAAAATACATCAGCTCAAAAGGAAATGAGTAGAAACTTAAAATCCTCTAGAATGGGCTACAATTGTTGTTCAAAATTTTCGGAAGACTTAAATTATGTATATGGATGTCCTCCAGTTTATGATTGGAGAAGATATTCGAAACCTTCTTTTAAACAAAAAAGAAAACACAAATATAAAATTACTAAAAGAAAATGGACACCTGAATTTAAATCAAATAAAAAATATCGAAAGAAAAAATTTGTTAAAAAATATAGTAAAAAGAAAGGTAAAAAACATTGTAGATGTTTTAAATGCAACAAGGAAGGGCATTATGCCAATGAATGCCCAATAAACATTAAAAAAGTCTTTATCTCAAACCTAGACGACTATTCTATAAATATCGGAACTATAGATGAAATAACAGAAGACAGTTCTGTTTATGAAATTACATCTTGTTCAAATTCAAACTCCACAGAGTCTGAATCCGACTCCATAGAGTCAAACTTTGAACACCCCGAGATCGAAAAACTCAAAATCAATATGATTACTATAAATAAAACATTAACTCAAATAAAGGTTATACCTTTATTACCATCCCTAAAACTTCCAAAAAAAGAAAGAATATCCTCACCAGGATATACCATCTATATGGGTAAAATGCTTAGGTTAAAACGTTATCGAACCACAGAGATAACGTTAGATCTAATCATTTTAATACCTTTTGGCTATTATGGAATAATACATAATATTCCACATCATGCCAAAGAAAACATTTTTATTACTCATGGGATTATAGAACCCATGACTTACGAAGCTCCAAAGATTTTAATGAAAAATACTAGTTTAGAAGATTGGGATTATCTCATCCGACCAAACGATGCAATTGGAACATTAGTCATCCATAAATATGAAGATTTTCCAATCATAACCTCTGAAACAGCAACAGATAATCCTGAAAATTCTGAAAAATATCGAGAATTCAGAATTAATATGAATACAATTACTTCTGAAGAAATAAATACTTCAGAATTACATGACAGTATAGGAGAACAATTTGAAGTAACCGATGAAGATTTAGAAAAATTAAAAGAGGCTATACCTCATGGAGAAAAAAATGAAATTTATAAAGCCCCTTCTTTTAAATCTCGTTTTTTAAATAAACATACTTATATTTTCGAACGAATGCAAGGAAACATAGAATTAAAAGGAGACGATGACTTAACATCAATTAGTCTATTAAATAAAAACAAAATAGATAAATTAAAAAACAAATATCCCAAAATGAAATACCTACACATAGGTATGATACAATTAAAGATTACTGCTCTATTCCGTAGTGGAATAGATACTCCAATAATGATCGTTTGTATGGACGAACGAATCATTAACAATCCTTTAAGTAGCATTATTGGAGGAGCCAAATCCAATCTTGCTAATCGCTTATTTGGAATCAATATTCATCCTGACTTTTGTATAAGTCTAGAAGACCAAAATATTGAAAAAACTTGTACTTTATCTATAAGCCTTAAAGGTATACAACTGTTACCTGGATCAAAAATCCTAGGAATTCAATGGGAACATTGTATGGCTCTAAATGACACATCAACATTTAGATCCATAACCCCAAACAATTTTGTAAAACTCTTCAATGTTGGCATTGGAAAAACTATACAACCCAAAGTTGTAGACCTTAAACATCTAAAATTAGATACTGATATACAACTTTTTGTTAAAACCCTTAAACCTAAGGTTCAAATACCTGTTGAATACTTTATTGCATCTGGTAATACAATTTCAACAGTAATAAAAAATCCTATTAATCGAACAACTTCTTCTCTTAACCTTCCAAGACATTATGAAGAAGGTGAATCATCTGACTCACCTAGATCTAGTATTCATATTCCAATACAAGATCCTTTAGAAGGTCGAACTCTACGCCTTCTTGAAAATAAAAAATTCATTCCACCTCCTTGAATGGATTTAAAGAAAAAAGCACAATTACATATTTATCTTCCAATAACTATCCATCTTCCTAATTTTGAAGATGTTACTATCCATGCATTACTCGATACTGGAGCTGAAGCAAGTTTACTTCAGCAAGTCTTTATCCCTAAACAATTTTGGTTACCTTTAGATACCAAAACTTCTCTTACTGATTTCATGGGACGACAAGTCCCTGTTACCCATAAAGTGGCCAACCTTGCCATTTCCATACCCGATCTTCATAATACTCTTAATACTTATAAATTTAACTTTGCATTACTTCCTTTAACTTTCAATACTGATTGTCTAATAGGATTAGATAATCTTCGCCATTTTTCTCCCTTCAACACCCACTTCTTTACTTTTGACGAACATACCGTTCCTCGTATTCATTTTCCTGCCCATATTGCCCCTTATTACACTCCCACAGCCCAGCGTGGTGAACCTTCACAAAAAACTACGCTTGTTGAAAAAAATTACATTTCTCATCCTATCTACACGTATAATATTCCTACTTCAAACACATTTGAAGAAACCGTTCATAAGTTACTAGAACCGTTATATTCTGCTAATCCACTTAAATGGTTTGATAAATCTCCTCGATATTGTTCTATTGAACTCTTAGAACAATATAAAACTACAAATATACGTGTTAATAGTATAATGGTAACACCCTCAGATAAACAAGAATTTAACAGTCAAATACAAGAACTGTTAACTTTAAAATTAATACAAAAGAGTCATAGTCCTCACTCTTCTCCTGCTTTCATTGTAAGAAATCATGCTGAAATAAAAAGAGGAAAAGCTCGCATGGTTATCAACTATCGCAAGCTAAATTCCTGTACAAAATTCGATGGATATTTTATCCCAACTGCTGAGCACCTAATTAAACAGATCCAAGGTGCAAAATATTATAGCAAATTTGATGCCAAATCGGGTTTTTGGCAGATCAAACTTGCAAATCAAATATCAATAGAACTAACAGCTTTTAGTTGTCCTCAAGGACATTACGAATGGCTAGTTATGCCATTTGGATTAAAAAATGCACCTCAAATATTCCAGAAATGGATTAATTCTATTTTTGAACATCTGCCATATGTAGTAGCATATATCGATGATATTCTTGTCTTTTCTTCCACCGAAGAAGAACATAAAGATCATCTGTTACATATAATTAAGCTAATGCTAAATCATGGCATTATCTTAAGTCCAAAGAAAATAGAATTATTCAAAACAGAAATAGATTTTCTTGGAAAACAAATTACAAATGGCCAAATACAATTACAAGACCATATATATACAAAAGTCAAGGAATTTCCTGAAAACTTTACTAGTTTAAAACAACTACAAAGTTTTTTAGGACTTCTCAATTATGGTCGAAAGTTTATTCCTAATCTCTCAACAAAAATCAAAGCCTTACAAAACAAATTAACCCTTGAACAGGCTAAGTACAAAAAAATAAATGGAGAACAACCAAGAAGATGGAATACAGATAAAATACCTATTTCCTTAAGTTCTGAAGAACAAAAGGAAATTAAACAAATAAAAAATTTCGTTACAAAAAAACAAATTCTTTATTTCCCAAAAGAAGAAGAAAATATCATCTTACAAACAGATGCTTCAGATTTATTTTGGTCAGGCGTCTTAGTAACAAATACCCAAGATATAGTAGCATATGCTTCGGGAAAATTTACAAAAACCCAAAACAAATACTCTACTTATGACAAAGAACTATTAGCTATCAAACTAGCAATTAAAAGCTTAAAAATATATCTTCTTCATAAAGAATTCACGATAGAAACGGACAACAAATCAGTAGCACAATTTCTACAAAAAAAGACGATACACAATCCTGAAGAAAATTTAAGACGCATACGTCTTGCTCTTTATTTAGAAATATTTAATTATACTGTTAAATACATTCCTGGTTTTACTAATGTACTTGCTGATCTTCTTAGCAGGCCATGAACGAAGACGAACTAGCGTTTCTTAAAACAGTCTTAGAAAAAATGAAAAGGTCTGGTGAGTTCACAGAAGTAACTCACAAGAAGGCCAAAGCCCATGAAGAAGCCGAAACATCTAAAGCCCAACAGGCTCGTATGGAATCAGCCCAACAGGCGAAAGAAGAATCAAAAGCCCAACAGGCTACAGTCACAAAAACACAAATGGCAAACTCGCCGGCCAAAAGCTTGATCAACAAAAAAACTCAGAGTGGAATAGTTGAAAAGGGAAAAACTTTTGCTGCCTCCATAACCAAAGATTGGTATAATAAACCCCTCCAACAATCAGATCCAGAAATGTTCAATAAATTAAATGGCTGTTTCCGGGCTATCCAAACGAGTGACTGGAGAGCTGCAAATTATTGGCTAACGCAGCTAGAAAAGGATTATCTGCTCAACAAGCAGATGATCTTAGAACAAAAGACAAAAGAGGACAACATCAAAAGACAAATGGAAGTCCTTTTATCCCGATCAACAGTTACTCAATCCAGCTCACTACAAACCTTAGAACAACAACTCTTTAACACAGAAACTCTTGCAGAAGTTTTTTCTACCATCCAAACATCTGATTTGATACAATTCAGAATTAAAGATATCCTTGGATTAGTACAATTACTATTCTTAAAAAATGAAGATACAAGAAAACTCGAGGCAGAGATAGCTGTGCAGGAAATGCTACAACTATATCAAACGAATATCCTGGATGAAGAAAAGCTACTCCAATTTTTCAAACAACTGGAAGAAACAAACATTGTCAATCTATTTCTCAATGAGGAAGTACTTTATTTAACTTCTGAAAGACCCAGAATCATTGCTTGTTATGACGAAATACCAAAATACAAACAGCATCTTCGAAAGGGAATTGTACATGAGATCTATATCAACACTAAACACCTAGAAGACTACATAGGTTATATTCCTGACCTCTGTTCCAACATTTTAACTTCCTATACGACAAAGTTCTCAACAACATTTGTCTTTAAGATTTGGACAATTTGGGAGGAAAGGGAGTATATTAATCTATACTCTGCAATACAATTATGGATGTTAGTCAGAGAATCAGAGACACAAACTCCAAGATTAGAACCCTTTCAACTGAACCTGTTTAATGAAGAACTAGTCAGAAAGCAAGCTGCTCAAGATTTCTTTCAAAAACTAGATTTTGGGACGAAATATTTGGCTAAAAAGGTCACTTCTGGAAAGACAATATTTTTAATCGACACTCTGGCAGTAGAGCAAGAAGACTTAGACCAGAGAGAAAGAAAAATGAAAAGATTCCTTCAGTCCATTAAATTAGGGAAAATAGGACTTGAAGAGAAGAAAAAATATTTTTTCAAAAATGAAAACATATCAGAACCAGAAGACATTATAGACGAAGACACCATGGAAGCACTGAACCTCGCAGAATAAAAAGCATGGTGGGTCCAACAAAAGCAAAGCGCACCAACAAAAGCAAAAGCAGCAAAGCACCTGGAAAGCAAATTCCACTCCCAAAAGTTGTCTGCCACCTAAAATAAAGATTCTCTACGCAATTGCTTAAACACTAAGCATTCTAAGTCTATAAATAGCACTCCCCAAGACAGAGGAAGATATAGGAAAAAATCCACTCTCTTTGTTCGAGTTTGTAAGTTTGGTGTGCTCTCTCTTTAGCTCAAGTTTTTTGTCAAGTTTGTCTGCGTTTGTAAAAATTGAAATCCAAGGATATCTTTAATTCTGAATTGTATCAAATCAGATGTTTGGATGGTAGAAAAAACTTCTGCAAGAGTTTCTGTGTTAAAGAGTTGTTGTTCTAAGGTTTGTAGTTAGCTGGATTGAGTAACTGTTGATCGGGATAAAAGGACTTCCATTTGTCTTTTGATGTTGTCCTCTTTTGTCTTTTGTTCTAAGATCATCTGCTTGTTGAGCAGATAATCCTTTTCTAGCTGCGTTAGCCAATAATTTGCAGCTCTCCAGTCACTCGTTTGGATAGCCCGGAAACAGCCATTTAATTTATTGAACATTTCTGGATCTGATTGTTGGAGGGGTTTATTATACCAATCTTTGGTTATGGAGGCAGCAAAAGTTTTTCCCTTTTCAACTATTCCACTCTGAGTTTTTTTGTTGATCAAGCTTTTGGCCGGCGAGTTTGCCATTTGTGTTTTTGTGACTGTAGCCTGTTGGGCTTTTGATTCTTCTTTCGCCTGTTGGACTTATACAAAAGTCAGGATGAATATTGATTCCAAATAAGCGATTAGCAAGATTGGATTTGGCTCCTCCAATAATGCTACTTAAAGGATTGTTAATGATTCGTTCGTCCATACAAACGATCATTATTGGAGTATCTATTCCACTACGGAATAGAGCAGTAATCTTTAATTGTATCATACCTATGTGTAGGTATTTCATTTTGGGATATTTGTTTTTTAATTTATCTATTTTGTTTTTATTTAATAGACTAATTGATGTTAAGTCATCGTCTCCTTTTAATTCTATGTTTCCTTGCATTCGTTCGAAAATATAAGTATGTTTATTTAAAAAACGAGATTTAAAAGAAGGGGCTTTATAAATTTCATTTTTTTCTCCATGAGGTATAGCCTCTTTTAATTTTTCTAAATCTTCATCGGTTACTTCAAATTGTGTACTATTCTTAAAAAATGAAGATACAAGAAAACTCGAGGCAGAGATAGCTGTGCAGGAAATGCTACAACTATATCAAACGAATATCCTGGATGAAGAAAAGCTACTCCAATTTTTCAAACAACTGGAAGAAACAAACATTGTCAATCTATTTCTCAATGAGGAAGTACTTTATTTAACTTCTGAAAGACCCAGAATCATTGCTTGTTATGACGAAATACCAAAATACAAACAGCATCTTCGAAAGGGAATTGTACATGAGATCTATATCAACACTAAACACCCAGAAGACTACATAGGTTATATTCCTGACCTCTGTTCCAACATTTTAACTTCCTATACGACAAAGTTCTCAACAACATTTGTCTTTAAGATTTGGACAATTTGGGAGGAAAGGGAGTATATTAATCTATACTCTGCAATACAATTATGGATGTTAGTCAGAGAATCAGAGACACAAACTCCAAGATTAGAACCCTTTCAACTGAACCTGTTTAATGAAGAACTAGTCAGAAAGCAAGCTGCTCAAGATTTCTTTCAAAAACTAGATTTTGGGACGAAATATTTGGCTAAAAAGGTCACTTCTGGAAAGACAATATTTTTAATCGACACTCTGGCAGTAGAGCAAGAAGACTTAGACCAGAGAGAAAGAAAAATGAAAAGATTCCTTCAGTCCATTAAATTAGGGAAAATAGGACTTGAAGAGAAGAAAAAATATTTTTTCAAAAATGAAAACATATCAGAACCAGAAGACATTATAGACGAAGACACCATGGAAGCACTGAACCTCGCAGAATAAAAAGCATGGTGGGTCCAACAAAAGCAAAGCGCACCAACAAAAGCAAAAGCAGCAAAGCACCTGGAAAGCAAATTCCACTCCCAAAAGTTGTCTGCCACCTAAAATAAAGATTCTCTACGCAATTGCTTAAACACTAAGCATTCTAAGTCTATAAATAGCACCCCCCAAGACAGAGGAAGATATAGGAAAAAATCCACTCTCTTTGTTCGAGTTTGTAAGTTTGGTGTGCTCTCTCTTTAGCTCAAGTTTTTTGTCAAGTTTGTCTGCGTTTGTAAAAATTGGTATCAGAGCCAGAAGCGCTCTAAGTCTGTAAGTTCTAACTTTATTATGTTTATATTTTCGTTTAGAATGAACAGCTAAACGTTCTACTTTGTGTTTTAATAATCTCTTTGTTTGTGCAATGGGATAGTTTTATTGCAATACTTTTGGCTGTATTTTGTATTTTCTTCACGCTATGAGGTAGGAAACGAACCATAGCTGTGCTCCTATTTTATGTAGCAATCTACTAGGGATAGTGGTCTTTGTATGAATCCTTAACTTCCCCTAGAAAGCCACGGGAACCTTATGGTTTTGGAAGGGTAGATGTAGCCATAAAATAGTGGGTCAAAACAGAAAATACAAAACAAACTAGAAAAAAGTACTGCAAGAAAATAAAATCCATTATACAAACTTAAATATTATTAAAACACAAAGACTTAAAAAAATGAAAGAAATTTTAGTTCCTAATGATACTTATAACTGCCAAGTATCTAAGACACAGGATTATGAACACATAATCCATTTACCTACCACAGTAGGACAAGACCCTGCTATAGCAGGCATCCTAAATTTTATCGTAGATCAGTTAAAAGAAATCAAAGATAAAATTCAAAAACTTGAAGAAATTAATAAAATAAATAATAATAATACAACCTCTAAGTTCCATTACCTTGGAACAAAATTAACCAAACATTAATGGTTAAAATCAAATCTTCTGATAAGATTATGGATTTAAAACAACTAGATAAATCAGTTTATTCAAAGTTCTTAGAACTTCAAAAACAAGAAATATCCGGAGAAACCTCTAGTGAGAATCTTTATTCATATTATGAACAAAATCAACAATTAATCGACTTTTATAAATCTCAAATTAATCATAAAATTAACATGGAAAGAGGAGAAAGTAGTACACTTTATCTACCAGGATCTCCTGGTTATACACCTCAAACACCTCATGAAACTCCACCTCCACCACCAACTCATATACCTTCACCCGGACCAGAAGTCCATATGGCTGAATCACAAGGAGATAACATAGAACGAAATCATGCAACCCCTTCTTATGCAAATATGATTAATTATGGTAAACGCTCAGATTGGCGTACCTACCATAAAAATAAAAATAGACATTTAGAAGAAAGAAGAGATTCATCTACATGGGGTTTAACATTAAACATTGATCATATACCATATAAAAAAATAAAGAATTATTGTGTCGAATGGGCACAAAAAATAAAAGGAACCATATTTATGCTTCCTCCCGCTATGACAGTTGCAGAATATATACAATTTGCAACATCTTATTGGGAAGGCAATGCATTATCTTGGTTAACAAATTTTGAAAAAAATAACACAACAGAATGTCAAACTATTTTACAACAACCTACTAAACAATCAGCTATAGAACTATTGGTATCCCTACTAGTAGCTGATTTTGTTGGAACAGAATGGAATGAAAATCAAAATTATGAAGAAAAACTTCACAAAATGAAGTTATGTGATATATGTATGTTAGATGAATTCGTAGCCACATACATCGGATACATTTATCATCTAGAGAAAATGCCACAACAAGAATTTTGGATACAAGGTTTCTTTTCCAAAATTCCTTTTCCTTGGAATAACATAATTTCTGATAAATATAGAGAATTAATCACCTCTCAAGGAATTACTAAACCCCATAACACTGGTATGCTCAGAAGAGCATGTGCAGAAGCTATGGAAAAAACTTGTGAAAATACATCAGCTCAAAAGGAAATGAGTAGAAACTTAAAATCCTCTAGAATGGGCTACAATTGTTGTTCAAAATTTTCGGAAGACTTAAATTATGTATATGGATGTCCTCCAGTTTATGATTGGAGAAGATATTCGAAACCTTCTTTTAAACAAAAAAGAAAACACAAATATAAAATTACTAAAAGAAAATGGACACCTGAATTTAAATCAAATAAAAAATATCGAAAGAAAAAATTTGTTAAAAAATATAGTAAAAAGAAAGGTAAAAAACATTGTAGATGTTTTAAATGCAACAAGGAAGGGCATTATGCCAATGAATGCCCAATAAACATTAAAAAAGTCTTTATCTCAAACCTAGACGACTATTCTATAAATATCGGAACTATAGATGAAATAACAGAAGACAGTTCTGTTTATGAAATTACATCTTGTTCAAATTCAAACTCCACAGAGTCTGAATCCGACTCCATAGAGTCAAACTTTGAACACCCCGAGATCGAAAAACTCAAAATCAATATGATTACTATAAATAAAACATTAACTCAAATAAAGGTTATACCTTTATTACCATCCCTAAAACTTCCAAAAAAAGAAAGAATATCCTCACCAGGATATACCATCTATATGGGTAAAATGCTTAGGTTAAAACGTTATCGAACCACAGAGATAACGTTAGATCTAATCATTTTAATACCTTTTGGCTATTATGGAATAATACATAATATTCCACATCATGCCAAAGAAAACATTTTTATTACTCATGGGATTATAGAACCCATGACTTACGAAGCTCCAAAGATTTTAATGAAAAATACTAGTTTAGAAGATTGGGATTATCTCATCCGACCAAACGATGCAATTGGTTGTATTTGGCCATTTGTAATTTGTTTTCCAAAATGAGACAATGCAAGCAAAAGTTCCTAGATTCATGACTGGAGCTGAAGCAAGTTTACTTCAGCAAGTCTTTATCCCTAAACAATTTTGGTTACCTTTAGATACCAAAACTTCTCTTACTGATTTCATGGGACGACAAGTCCCTGTTACCCAAGAAGAAGAAGAAGAAGAAGAAGAAGAAGAAAAAGAGGAAGAACAGGTAGAAGTAGAAAAAGAATAAGAATAAGAAAAAGAAGAAGTGGAAGAAGCTTAAAAAGGATAATAATAATAATAATAATAATAATAATAATAATAATAATAAGATAAAGAAGAAGGAGAAGAAGAAGAAGAAGAAGAATAAGAAGAAGAAGAAGAAGAAAAAGACAAAGGAGGAGAAGAAGAAGATGAAGGAGAAAAAGAAGAAAAAGGATTCGAAAAAGAAGAAGAAGAAGAAGAAGATGAAAAAGAAGAAGATAATGAAGAGGAAGAAGAAGAAGAAAAGAAGAAGAAGGTGAATAAGAAGAAGATGAAGAAGGAGAAAAAGAATTAGAAGAAATTAAAGAAAGAGAAGAAGAAGAAGAAAAAGAAGAAGATGAAGAAAAAGAAGTAGAAGAAGAAGAAGAAGAATAAGTTGAAGAAGAAGAAAAAGAAGAAAAGGAAGAAGAAGAAGAAGAAGAAGAAGAAAAATTGGGAGAAGAAGAAGAAGAAGAAGAAGAAAAAGAAGAAGAAGAAGAAAGAGAAGAAGAAGAAGAAGAAGAGAAGAAGAAGAGGAGGATAAAGGAGGAGAAGACGATGAGGAGGTTGAAGAAGAAGTAGAAGAAGACGACGATGATGATGATGAAGAAGAGGAAGAAGTAGAAGCAGAAGTAAAAGAAGATGAAGAAAAAGCTAAAGAAGAAGAAGATGAAGAAGATGAAGAAGAGGAGGAAGAAGAAGAAGTAAAAGAAGAATAAGAAGTTGAAGAAAAAGAAGAAGATGAAGAAGAAGAAGCCAAGAAGAAGAAAAAGAAGAGGAAGAAGAAAAGGAAGGAGAGGAAGAAGAAAAAGAAGAAAAAGAAGTGTAGAAGGAGAAGAAGTAGAAGAAGAAGAAGAAGGAGAAGAAGAAGAAGTAGGAGAAGAAGAAGAAGAAGAAGTAGGAGAAGAGGAAGAAGAAGAAGAGGAAGAAGAAGTTGAGGCAAAAAAAGAAGAAGAAGAAGAAGAAGAAGAATAAGAAGAAGAAAAAGATAAAGTAAAAGAAGAGGAAGGAGAAGAGAAAGAAGAAGAAGAAAGAAAGGTGGAGTAGAAGAAGAAAAAGAAGATTAATTAGAAGGAAGAAATGTAGCAGAAGAAGAATAAGAAGAAAAAGTGGAGGAAGA
>JAIUJO010000715.1:35000-182500 GCA_023846275.1 Vanilla planifolia | reverse complement strand
AATAAGAAGAAGGAGAAGAAGAAAAAGTAGAAGAAGAGGAAGAAGAAGAAGAAGAGGAAGAAGATGATCATGATGCAGAAGAGGATGAAGAAGAAAAGGAAGAAGAAAAAGAGGATGAAGAAGAAAAAGAGGAAGAAAAAGTGGAAGAAGAAGAAGAGGAAGAAGAAAAGAGGAAGAAGAAGAAGAACATGACAAAGAAGAAGAAGAAGAAGAAGAAGATGATGATGATGAAGTTGATAAAGAATAGGAGGAGGAGGAAACGGATGATGAAGAAGAAGAACAACAAAAAGAAGAAGAAGAAGCAGAAGAAGAAGAGGAAGAAGAAGAAGTAGAAGAAGAAAAAGAAGAGAAAGGAGAACAAGAAGAAAAGAAGGAGAAGAAGAAGGAAAGGAGTAATAATAAGAAGATGGAGAGGAAAAGGAGAAGAAGAAGAAGAAGACGAAAAAGAAGAAGAAAAAGAAGAAGAAGAAGAAGGGAAATATTTATTCAAAAATAGCTCCTTAAGATAAGTCTAATGCCATTTGTCTCCATCACAGTTCATTTGGAATTACTATGAATTAGAAAAGAAATTAAGCATAAATAATGATAAATTATTTTTTAATATTAAGTAAAAATATATTAAAGCTAAAATAATATAAATTGAAACAATCAAGTATAGTAAAATTAAAACAATGTGAAGTACACATGGCACTAGAGTTTTGTAGTAATTTAACCAAGTCAAAAAAAAAAATTAAAATAAATAAGAATACTCGCATAAGAAAGTTACATTTCAAGATATGAAGCAAATGGAATGTATTATCATTGACTATAAAATTTTTTACAATTAAAAACTCTTATAAAACATGCCAAAATGATAAAAAATTAAAAATAATTAACAAAACAAGAATAAATATTTAATTTTGCAGAGCTCATCGACAAGAGGCCAACGATGTTTATTCATCTCCATTTGGTCTCATTTGGAAATACTATGAAGTACTAAAATAAACAAATATGCAATAATATATTCATAACTTAATATTAACTAGATATATATGTGTTTTGAATAAAGATAAGTTGAAGAAATATAATATTAGCAAATGAATTACAAAAGAAGTTTGGTTTTTTTGTGATATAACAAAATGAAAGAAAAGAAATTGTAAAACTTAAGTAAATTGTGTAGTATTACTGCACTCAAAGAAATTAAGGAGATGAAAGGTAACATCCTCGATTGCTAAATCATGAATTGGAATAACTCGTGAAATATGGCAAAATCCTTAAAACGTAAATATTTAAAATTATAAAAAAGGAATATTTGTTGGATAAGGCTTACCAAGTTAAATGCAATGATGATTATTTTGTCTCCATTGTAGGAATTGTTATGAATAATAAAATTAAATAAACATAAATAATAATAAATTATTATTTGAATATTTAGTTGACATATATTAAAGCTAAAATAAGATAAATAAAAGAAATGTAAAATATTCAAATCAAAGCAATACAAATGTCACTTTAGAGAAAATTTAGAGCTATGTAGTAATACATCAAAATAAAAGAAAACATTTATGGAAATAAGATAAATTGTATTGGAAACTTGCATTAAGCTAAGGATGTTGAGTTAAATGTGCTTGGCCATTAAACTCATGCATGAATCAAAATGTTTAATAAGGAATCACAAAATTCTAAGAGAATAAAATAGTTAATTATATAAAATTGAATATTTATTTAGATAGACCTTACAAGGACGAGTCAGATTTAACACTTAAAAATACAAAAATTAAATATTTAATTAGATACAGCTAGTTAACATGAGTCTTATTGCATTTGTTTCATCTTGATAGGACCTATTTTTGAATTAATATGATTTACCAAAGTAGGTAATCACAAATTATAATAAATTATTATTTAAATATTACATAAATATGTGATAAATCAAAAAATGAGTTAAATTGTAACAATTTAATATAACCAAATAATTGCTATATAAATGTGACATGGGAGAAACGTTATAATTACATAATAATTAAACAAATAAAAAAGAAAGTTCGAAAAATAAGATAAATTACATGGGAAAGTTCCATTCTAAGTTACGAGATCATGTGTAACATCACATCAATTTAGATACAAATTAAAATATGTCAATCGAATCTCTTTTAAAATTATTATGAATTACAAAATTAAATAAACATAAACAATAATGAATTATTATTTTTATGTTTTGCAACTATATAAAATTGAAAAGAGATTATCTCAAGTTATATAACACAATGAAATCAAAGTGATCCAACATGCACAAGATAGGAGAACTAGGGTTTTATAATACAATAACAAAATTAAATTACAAATATTTATGAAATATAACAAATTGGATCATAAAGCTACACTTAAAGATGTTGAGGAGATATAGTTTATCTTTGATAAAAAAATTAGTTATTAATCAAAACATCTAATAAGGCATGAAAAGTCTCATGAAAATAAAATATTTAAAAATATAAAAGTGTATTTAATTAAAAGGAACTCCTTTGGATATGTCCAACGACATTTTTTGTATTGATGAAACATTACTGAAATTAATATAAATTAGCAAAGAAAATATGTGCAAAAAATAATAAATTATTATCTTTATAATTACTAAACTTTTAATAAAAAAAATTAGAAAAAACTAAGTTATATAATGCAATAAAATCGAAGTATTTAAAAAGTCACACAAGATGAGAATTAGAATCTCATAGTGATATACCAAAATAAAAGAAATTTGGAAAAATGAAAAATCATACATGCTAAAACTAAAATTCAAGATATTAAAAATATTGAGAGTAACATCCACGATAGTGAAAACAGATATGAATTCAAATTTGTCATGGTGCTTATCGAATTGAAGAAAATTAAAAAATTAAAAATATATATAAATTATTATTTAATTATAATGAGCTGATCTAGTTGTGTCTAATCATGTTTTTTCAACTCGATCAAACCTTGTTTTAAATTAAAATAAATTTTAAAAAATAAATTAGTAAAGATAAATGAATTAAAATAATTCAAAGTAATATAACTAAATTTATATGATGCAAATGTTAGACTATAAGACCTTTAAATTTACAAAGTAATGTAATTATATAAAAAAAAATAGATTAATTATAAGAAAAACTTTAATTCTAAGATATTAAGAAGATCAAGTGTAACATCCTTGATTAAAAAATCATTGACAAGTCTAAATGTTTAATAAATATACAAAAACCTAAGAAATAAAATAACTAAAATAATGAAAATTAATATTTGAACGAAAAAAGAATGTCAAAAAAAGAGCATTGATGTATGTTTCAACAAAATTGAGCCTTGTCTAGAAATACAACAAATTAAAAAATTAATAAACATAAGTAATAATAAAACATACTTTTGAATTAATAAGATACATTATGTTGTTGAAATAAGCTATTTGAAGCAATATAGTATAATTAAATTAAAGTGACATATATATGTCACACAGGAGGAGAATTTGAGTCTTATAAAAAATTCAAACATGCCAAAACATTAAAAATTTAAATATTTTAATATATAAAAATAAATATTTGCCTGGATATAACTCATTGAATAGAGTCTATTGACATTTGTTTTCTGTGCATTAGATCTTGTTTTGAATTTATGAGAAAACCCTAAGAATATAAAGTAAATTTAAACATCAAATTTTAAAAAATCAAGATAAACTAGAAAAAGGTAATGTAGAAAAATTAAATCGATATAAATGTCACACAAGAGGAGTATCAGTATTTCGTTGTAATATAACTAATCCAAAGAAAAATATTTAAAGAATGTGATAAATTATATAAGAAAGTTGCATTCTATGATAACAAGGAAACTGAGTATAATAGGCATTCATCAAATAAGGTACAAAACAAATGTCTCATAAGAAGTGAAAAAACCATACCAAAGAAAATAAATAAGAATATAAAATGAACATTTAAGTGGATAGATCTTATCAAGGAAAGACACAACATTAAGAAATACGACGAATTACTAAAGTTAATAAACATAGGAAATTATAAATTAATATTTTTAAATTAAGTAGATATATATTAATTCTAAAATAAAAAAAATTGAAGCAATTTAATTAACTAAACAAAAAAGGATATTTAGTGAAATATCCAAAAAAGCTAAATCAAGTGTCAAACGAATTGTCTTATAAAAGGTGCCAAATGAATAAAAAACATTAAGAACAAAAATTCTCATAAAACCTACCAAACCAATACAAACAGTGAAATTTTAAAATATTAAAATTAATTTTAAATTTTTTTAGAGCTCATTAATGTGAACTAAACAATAGTTGTTTTGTTTCCATCACACAATGAATGAAAAAACTATGAATTACAAAAAAGATAAATAAATAATAAATGAAAATTTTAATATTAATTAGATAAATATATTAATTATGAATTAAGATAAATTAAATCAATGTAATATGATATAATGGTAGTAATGCAAAACTTGTGTTACATAGAATTTTGAGTTTTGATGTACTAAACAAAATTAAAGGTAAAGATTTGAAATAATGAGATAAATTGTGTGATAAAGATACACTCAAAGATATTTAGAAAATGGAGGGTAACATCTCCAATTACTAAATCAACAAATTGTAATACCTCGTAGAACATGAGAAAACACTTTAAAGCAAACATTTTAAATTATAAAAATGAATATTTAATTTGATAGAGCTCATCGACATTAGTGCAACGACCACTATTTTGTTTCCATGGGACCATGTTTTTA
This sequence comes from Vanilla planifolia, assembly GCA_023846275.1. Classification (NCBI taxonomy): domain Eukaryota; kingdom Viridiplantae; phylum Streptophyta; class Magnoliopsida; order Asparagales; family Orchidaceae; genus Vanilla; species Vanilla planifolia. The sequence continues at coordinate 177,757 of JAIUJO010000715.1, read as the reverse complement.
ATTATTATGATTAAAAAATTAAATAAACATAATTAGTAATAAATCATTATTTTAATATTAAGTAAATATATATTAAATTTGAAATGAGATAAATTAAAACAAAGTAATATAGACAAACTAGAGTTATGCAAGTGTCACACAAGAGGAGATTTTGAGTTAAATTACACCATAAAAAGACAAAAGTGAAATATTTCAAGAAATGAGATAAAGTTTAAGGAAAAATTGCATTTAAAGATACTAAAAAAGTCAAGTATATGATTGTCGATATCAAACTAAGGTATGAATTAAAATAAATCACCAAGAATGGCAAAACACAAAAAATGAAATATTTAAATTTATACAAGTGAATATTTCAATAGAAAGAGGTCACCAAGATGAATTTGATGGTGTCATCTTTATTGGTCTCATGTGGAATTTTAATAACATACCAAAGTAAATAAGCGTAAATAATAATAATAATATTAAGTAATATTTATTAAACCAAAAATTAAAAAGTTAAAGAAATATAATACAATAAAATCAAAATAAAAAAAAATTAAGAGAATGAGGTATATTATTTGGAAAGTTATCCTTCATGATACAAAGGATGTCAACTGCTAGTAGTTTATCTCAATAAAAGATGTATGAAATGAAATGCCTCATAAAGCCTAACAAAATCATCAAAAACAAACATATAAAATATTAAAAAATTTAATTAGATACAGCTAGTTAGCATAATTCTAAATGCATTTGTTTAGTCTTAATGAAATTAAGTTTTTAATTATGATAAATTATCAATATATATAGTAATAAACAAAATAAATATTATTTTTAATTTTAAGTAAATTTGTATTAGATTAGAAAAAAGTTAAATTGAAACAATGTGATATAACTAAATAAAAGACATATAAAGGTCACATAGGAGAAGAATTAGAGTTGCATAGTGATTTAGTTAAATAAAAGAAAAGAATTTTAATAAATATGATAATTTGTATGAGAAAGTTGCATTCCAAGATATTAGCAATTTCATGCATAACATCCATTATCATCAAATCAAGTGTGATTTAAAATGTCTCAAATAGACTTTGTTTAAAATTACTATGAATTATTAAACTAAATAACATAAATAATAATGAAATTATTATTTTTTATATTTATTAAATATATAATGAAGCTGAAAAATGATTATTTTAAGCAATGTAATAATATGAAATCTAAGAAATCTAAAGAGCACACTATAGGAGAATTTGTGTTTTGTCATTATATAACTAAATTAAAAAAAATGTTTAGAAAATATAATAAATAATACTAGAAAGCAGCACTCTAACTTGTTAAGGAGAGTGAGTGTAACTTCCTCGATCACTAAATCAAGTAGGAATGAAAATATCTTTTAAAGTGAGAGAAATCTCCAAAAAAATTAAATTTTAAAAAAAATTAAAGTAAGCATTTAATTTAAAGGAACTCACCAAAGCATGTCCAATGAATGATATTTCTTTTACCTCAATCAAACATTATTTTAAATTAGTAAGAATTAAAAAAAAATAAGTATATATAATAACGAAATACTATTTTATATTTAATTAATTTATAATAAAAGAAGAAGGAAATAAATTGAGATAATAATAAGTAACAAAATAAAAGTGATGTAAAGGTCACACCATTTGGGAAATAGAGTTTCATTTTAAAAAAAACGAAAAAAAAAATATAAATTAAGATAAATGAAAAGAAAATTTATGTGAAACATGCATTCCAAGAAACTAAGGGGATCAATTGCAACATCCACGATCATCAAACAATGTATGAAAGAAATTCTTCGAATGCCTATCAAAACTTATCAGAGTAAAGTATTTGAAAAAATAAAAATTAATATTTAATTAGAAAGATTTCATTGAGCTTCTTCCAATGACATGTTTTCATCTTGATTAGATCACATTTGGATTTAGTACAAACTACAAAATGAATTAGGCACAAATAAAAATAAATTATTAATATGATAATAAAAAAAAAAATTTCAATTGAAATGTGGTAAATTGAACCAATGTATATAACTAAATTTATGTGACATAAAGATCACATGATAGGAGATTTAAAATTACATAGTATTATAAGCAAAGAAAATGTACAATTGAAAAAATGAGATAAATTGTTAACAAAAGTTATATTCTATGATATTATGTAAATTGATTGTAATATCCTCAATTCTTAAATTAATTATGAATCAAAATATCTTGTAATGTTATCCAAAGCTTTATAAAAAAAATAATTAAAAATATAATAATTAATATTTAAAAAGATAGAGCTCCAAAAGGTAAGTCTACTAACATTAGCTTTTTTGGATTAAAGGTTGTTTTGAATTACTACAAACTGTACTTTTAGAAAGTGGTAAAAAATAGTAAAGTATTAGTTTAATAATAGGTAAATATATAATAAACTGGGAAAATGATTAATTTAAGCAACAAAATATACCAAAATAAAATGATGTAAAGGTTAATCAAAAGGACATTTTGATGCACTAGAAAATATGAGAATGTGAAAGAAACAATTTTAAAAATTGAGGTACTATATACAAAAGCATTACATTCCAGGACACTTAGGAGATTAAGTGTGACATACTTGGTTGTCATATAAGTTATAAACAAAAATTACCCATGAACTAAACAAAGTATTTAAAAAATATAAAATAAATGAATCGTATTTCCTTAGATCAAAGCCTGTTCAAACAAGAAATAAATATTAGTAGACAAGTCCAACAACTTTTCTAAGTGTCAGTTAAACCACATTTGGAATGATATTGAATTACTTATGTAAGCACAAATGAAATAAATTATTGTTCAAACAATAAGTAAATGTATATAAAAGTACAAAAAAGATAAATTGAAGTAATATAATATAAGAAAATTTAAGGAATTTAAACATCATGCATAAAGAGTTGGGAGTGAAATAGTAGTATATCAAAATCAATGAAAAGTTTTTTAAAAATTAGGATGAATTATTAAGAAAATTTACTTTGCAGGATAGTGAGAAAACCGAGTGTAGCATCACTGATAATTATTAGGTACAAATAAAAATCTCATAAAGCATACATAAATGCTCGATAATAAAATATTTAAAAACAATATAAATGAATATTGAATTCCATAGAGGTCCTTAGGCCAAGTCCAATAAACTATTTTTTTGTCTTCAACAAACCTCATTTGTAATTTTTGCAAATTGCCAAAGTAAAATAAGCATAAATAATTATAAATTCCAAAAATACTTATTACATATGTATTAAAACTAAAATGGGATAAGCTGAGGCATTGTAATCAAAGAAAATTAAGGTGTTGCAATGGTTTTATGACAATAGAATTATAGTTCATAGTGATATAACAAAATTAAAGGAAAAGTTATTTATATAAATTGCATAAGAAAGTTCCTTTCCAAGATACTTTTGAAATTTAGTGAAACTTTATTGATCATCAAATCATATGCGAATTAAAATAACTAATGAAACATGCCAAGATAAAGGTAAATAATATCTTCAAAATATAAAAAATGAATATTAAATTTGATAAAGCTCATCAAGGTAAGCCCAATGTCATTTATTTAGTCTCAATTAAACCTCTTTTGAAATTATTATGAATTAACAATCTTAAAAAACATAGATAATAATGAATTATTATTTTAATATAATAATATGCTTTAAAATTAAAATAAGATGAATGGATGTAACATATTAAAAACAACTATAGTGATGTAATGGTCTCATTAGAGGAGTTTAGAGTTATATAATAATATAACTAAATTAAAAATAAACTATTTTAAAATAATAAAATAAATTTTATAAGTTGTTTTCATATATACTCAAAAGATTGATAGAAACATCATCTATTGTTATATTAGGATTGAATTAAAATGTCTCATAAAGTTAGATAAAATGCAAAAAAAATAAAATGTTTAAACATGTAAAATTGAAATTGTAATTTGATTGAGCTCATCAAGAGGAGTCCGAATTGCTTTTTTGTCATGTTCGTCAAGTCTGGTTTGAATTATTGCGACTTAAATGATATAATAATCTTAAATAATAATAAATTACTATTTTAAAATTAAGTGATGATATAGTAAGCCTATAATTAGATAAATTAAATTAATGTATATAAGCAAATCAAAGTGATGTAAATATCTTCTGAGAGAAGATTTAGGGTTACATAGTAATAGAAACAAATCAAACTAAAAAATTTCGAGTTGGATAAATTATATAGGAAAGTTTTGTTCCACGATACTACAGAGATGAGTGTATTTTCGTGACCATCAAATCAAGTGTAAATATAAATGACTTAGAATGCAATGCAAAATCCAACAAAATAAAATATTTTAAAAAAATTAAAAATAAATATTTTGTTAGATAAAGGTTACTTAGATGTGTAATTCATTTCAATCAAACTTGTTATATTTATAATTATTATCAAAGTAAATAAGCATAAAAAAATTAAATTATTTTTTTAATATTAGGTAAATAAAAATTAAAGTTAAAATAATGTAAATTAAAGTAGCATAATCTCACCAAATCAAAGTGATGCAAATGTTACAAGAGAGAATAATATGAACTTGATAACAAGAAATCCAAATGAAAGAAAAATTTATAATAATAAGAAAATTGGTGCAAGAAAGTTATGTTCCATGATACCAAAAAGATTGAGTGTAACATTGCCAATGACCAAATCATGTACCAACCAAAAGCACTCATAAAGCATTAAAAACTAATAAAAATAAAATATTTAAAAAAAGTTATTATTTCATTAGATAGTGCTCATCATGACAAGTCCAACGACATTTGTTTCTTCATTATTCAAGTTTGTTTGGAATTATTACAAATTAGTAAAGTAAATAAGTACAAATAATAATGAATTATTATTTTAGTATTAAGCAAATATATAATAAACATTAAATCAATAAATTAAAGCAATGTAATATAATAAAATCAAAGAAAAAAAATAAATGAATGAAATAAATTATATATCAAACTAGCATTACATGATAATATGGTAATGTAGTGGGATATACACAAATGTCAAATGAGCTACAAATCAAAATGTCTCACAAAGTATTCAAAACTTCTAGAAAATAAAAAAAATTAAAAAAATGTATAAATAAATATTTAATTTGGTACATCTCACCAAGTTGAGTTTTATGACATTTGTGTTTTCTCGATCGAACTTAATTTCAAACTAAAAAAGAAAGTGACATAAGCAACAAAAAATTATTAATTTAATAATTATTAAATAAATATTAAAGTTGAAATATGATAAATTAAAGCAAAGTAATATGACCAAATCCAAGAATTCTAAGGGTCATACAATAGACAATTAGTGGTTCATTGTAATAATATATTAAGATCAAAGCAAAATGTTTGCATAAATGAGATAAATTAGTAGAGAAAGTTATATTACAAGGTCAAGCATAATATCACCAATTATTAAATTTTTTATGAACCATAATCTCGTCTAAAATACACCAAAACTTTAGTAAACATAAAGTTTAATAATATGTAATGAATATTCGATTAGATAAAGTTTATTGTGACTATTCTCATGATAGCTTTTTTTAATTAGATCTCATTTTAGATTATTATGAATTACAAAAGTAATTAAACATTAAATATAATAAAAAATTAATTTTCTATCTAGTAAATGCATATTAAAGATGAAATAAGACAAATTGATGTAATAAATGAAAATCTAAATATAAAAGTTTAATAAATGAGAAAAATTGTACAAGAAAGTTGTGTCCATAGATACCGAGGAGTTGAGTGAAACATCCTAGATCAACAAATTAGTTTTGAATTTAACTACATCAAAAAATATGGTAAAATTCAAGAAAGTGAAATATTTAAAAATAGAAAATGATTATTTAATTGGATAATACTAGTTGAGAAAAGTCCAATGAAATTTGTTTCTTCTCAATAATACCTAGTTTAAATTACCATGAATTATAAACTTAAATAAACATGAACAATAATAAAATACAATTTTAATGTTAAATAAATTTATGTTAAAGTTAGAAATGAGATAAATTGAAAAAATATATTATAACAAATTCAAAGTGATGTAAATGACATATGATAGGAGATTTAAAATAACATAATAATATAAAAAAATCAAAGTTAAAATTTTGAAAAAGAGAGATAAATCAATTGAAAACTTGCTTTAAAAAATATTTAAAATATTTAATGGAACTTTTTCAATTGTTAATTTAGTTATGACTTCAAAAGTCTCATAAAGTATAGCAAAAGCAATTTATTTCATTTTATAGAACACTTTGAGATGAGAACAAAAACATTTATTTCATCTCAATTTAACCTTGTATGAAATTACAACTAATTATTAAAATAAATAATTATAAATTATTAGAAATTATAATTTTTGTTTTAAACAAATATATAATAAATCTTCAAAAAGATAAATATAAGTACTGTAATCTAACAAAATCTAAGTGATGCAAATGTTACAAGAGAGAAGAATTACAATTTCATGGTAATATAACCAAATCAAAATGAAAAATTTTAAGTGAGAGATTGCCTTGGAAAGTTGCATTCAATGATAATAAGAAGATTATGGTAACTATCTTTATTGTCAAAATAAGTACAAACTAAAATATCTCATAAACTATTTAAAACCATAGAAAATAAAATATTTAAAAATTTAAAAAATTAATATTTAGTCATATATACATCATCTTGATGATTTCAAAAATATTTGTTTTGTATTAATCAAACCCCATTGTGAAATCTTATTAATTACCAATTTAAATAAGAAAAAATAATACTAAATTATCATTCTAATTTTACAATAATATATAATAAAGCTAGCATGATATAAAATGAAGAAATGTAATATAACCAAATCTAAATGATATAATTGTCACATGAGAGGAGATGTAGAGTTAAATAGAAATATAACAAAATCAAAGCAAAAAATTTTAAAAAATGAGATAATTTATATGGCAAAGTTGCATTCAAAGATTCTAAGGAGATCTTTTATGATATCCATGATAATCGAATATGTTATGATTCAAAATGTCTCACAAAGCATCCTAAAATAATTGAAAATATTTTTAAAAAAAAATATATATATATATAATTAATTGGATAGAGCACATTGAGATGAGTGCAATGCTATTTGTTTTATTTTCATCATGCCACATTTAGAGTTATAATGAATTACCTAATTTAAGGAAACATAAAAAATAATAAATTATTATTATAGTAGCAAGTAAATATGTACATTAAAGCTAAATATAGATAAATTGAAGTAACATAATACATCCAATTCAATGAGAAGCATTTGATGGAATGAGATAAATTCCACATGAAAGTTGCATTAAAAAATATGGACATCAAGTTCAATAACCTCAACATCAATTCTTCCATGAATAGAAATTTCTTGCCAAGCTTGTCAGAACTAATGATAATGCTCTTTGAGACAAGTCCAATGAAATTTATTGTCTTGATAGGACATGATTTGGATTTCATAGAATTTTAAAAACTAAAAAATAAGAATAAATGATAATAAGTAAGTATTTTAACATTAAGAAAAAATATATTAAAGCTAAAATGATATAAATAAAGAAATATAATTTAGGAAAATGAAGGTGATATGAAGGTCACATGATAAGACATCTAGAGTTACAAAGCAATATAAGAGTTTCAAACTGAAAAATTTGAAAGATGAGATAATAGCTTGAGAAAGTTACACTACAAGTTGCAATATTGATTGAATGCAACATACTTTGTCATCATATCATGTAGAATCTAATTGTTTCAAAACATGTAAAAAATAACAAAATAAATGACTTAAAAATATTAAAATAGATATCTAATATGATAGCTCTCATTGAGTCAAGTTTAATGATATTTGTTTTGTCTTCAATATTCCTCATTTACAATTACTGTGAATTACCATGGTAATTAAGCATAAATAATAACTTGTTATTACTTTAATGTTAAGTTAATATATATTTAAATAAAATGAGATAAATTGATTCAATGCAATATAACCAAATCATTGTAAAACATTTGACGAAATGAGAAAAATTTTACATTTAAGTTGAAACTAAGAAAATAAAGATATTGGATGCAACCTCCTCTATCACTAATTCATGTACAACTTTAAATGTATTATGTCATGCTAAAACTCTACAAAATGAAATATATAGAAATATATAATGAATATAGAATTGGATAGTGCTCGTTGAGAAGTGTCCAACAATATTGGTGTTGTCTTGATTCGATTATATTTGAAATTACAAGGAATTATCACGTAAAATACATAAGTAATTATAAGTTTTTATTTTTAATTTTAAATAAATTAAAATTAAAGAAAAAATGAGATAAACTGAAATAATATAATCTAACAATGTTAAATCAAAGTCATGGGTACACTAGAGAAGAATTAGAGTTTTGAAATAACATAACCAAATTGATGTAAAAAGGTTGAAGAATTGAGAAAAATTGTGTGCGAAATTTGTACTCTAGGATATTCAAGAGATTGAGTGTGATATTCTCAATCATTAAATCAGTCCTGAATTACAATGTCTCAAGAAATCTACAAAAATTTATGAAAAATTAAATATTTAAAAATTCATGAATGAATATTTAACTTGATACAACACTTTGAGATGAGTCTAATGATTTTTGTTTTGACTTGATTGGAGCTCATTTAAAAACACGATGCATTTAAAAAAATTAAGAATAAATAATTATAAATTATTATTTAAATATTGAGTATACATGCAGATATAAACAAAAATGAGATAAATTGTAGCAAAATTTTATGATTAAATCATTATGAAAGCATTAAAAAAATGAGTTTAATTATTGATTAAAGCATAATTATAAGATATTAATAAGAATGTGCAAACATCCTCTATGAAATAATAATGATTGATTGGAAATGTTTCATAAATCTTGAAACTTTTAACAAACTAAAATATTTAATAAAATAGAAATAAAGTTTTAATTGAATAAAACATTCAGAGATGAGTGGAAAGATGTTTGTTTTCTCTCGATGAACCTCGTTTGGAATTAAAGTGATTCACAAAATTAAATATGCATAAACAAAAATAAATTATGATTTTAACATTAACTTAATTTATATTAAATTTGAAATGTCTTACATTAAGAAATGAAATATAAGTAAATCAAATCATTTTAAAGATCACATAAGAGGAGACTGAGACATACATAATATTGCAACAAAATTAAAGCAAACAATTTGAAAGAATAAGATAAATTTATTACAATATTACAATCTAAGATACTAATTAGATTTAGTATAATATCCCCAATTATCATAACATGTGTGAATTAAAATGCATCAAAAAGCATACTAAAACTCACATCATTAAATTATTATTTAAAATAAAAATAAATAGGAAATTAGATAAAGTCTATTGAGTTGAGTTTAATGACTATTATTTTGTCTCAATTAGACATTATTGAGAATTATAATAAATTGTCAAAATAAATAAATATAAATAATGATAAATTATTATTGTAAGATTTAGTAAATGCATATTAATGACTAAATGAGATATATTAAATCAATGTACTATGACAAAATGAAAGTGAAATTTTTGAAGAAATGAGATTAATTATAATAGAAAGATTCATTCCAAGATACTATGGAGATTGAGTACAATATCCTCAACTATTAATTCAAAGATAATTAGAAATGTTCTATAAAGCACCTAAAAATTTGACAAAATCAAATATCTAAAAATATAGAAATAAAGTTTTAGTTGTAAATGCTTATAGAGATAAGTCTAATGACATTCTTCTATCCCATTTAGTCTTATTTGGAATTAATGTGATGTAAAAATTTAAATAAGCATAAATAAAAATAAATTATTATTTTAATGATTAAGTAAATTTATATTAAAGTTAAATTAAGATAAATTGAAATGTAATGTATCTAAACCAAATCAGTTTTATAGTCACATGAGAAGAGATTGAGTATTGCTCTGTCTAATAATAAAATCAAAGCAAAATATTTGAAAAATGAATTAAATTATGTGACAAAGTTTTATTCCAAGGTACTAATGAGATAAAGTATAGCATCATTAATCATTATATCATCTACAAAACAAAATTCCTGAAAAAGCATACTAAAAGGCATAAAAATGAAGTATTTACTGATATAAAGTTAACTATTTTATTAGATAGAGGTTACCGATTAGTGTGTGATGCATTTATTTTGTCTTATTTAACCTTATTTAGAATTACAATGAATTTAAAAAATAATTATACATAAATAATAATAAATTATTATTTTAATATATAGTAAATAAATATTAATTTAAATTTGTATAAATATGTGTAATGGAATGTAACAAAATACAAAGTAATTTAAATATCACTGAAGAGAAAATTTAGAGATACATAGTAATATAACTTTACTAAATAAGAACGTTTAGAAAATGAGATTATTTGTATAGAATAATTTATTCCAAAATACTAAGGAGATTTAGTGTAACATAACTAATTGTTAAATTAGGTCTAAACCAAATGCCTTGGAAAGCATGCCAAAACTTTAGAAAATAAAATATTTAAAAAATATTGACATTAATATTCTATTTGATAGTCCTCATCAAAATGAGGCAAATGATGATTGTTTCATCTTAATCGGACCATGTTTGGAATTATTGTAAATTAAAAATTAGAGAAGCATAAATAATAATGTATTATTATTTTAATAATAAGAAAATTTATATTAAAGCTGAAATAAGATAAAATTTAGTAATATAATTTAACTAAATGAAAGGAATATAAATTTCACAAATGAATAGATTTACAGTTATATATTAGTATAACAAATTTGAAGTAAAAACTTTGAATAAACGAGATAAATTGTATAGGAAAATTGCATTCCAAGAAGCTTAGAAGATCGTGTGCGACAACATCAATCTTAAAATCACGCATAAATTTGAATATCTTGTAAAGCATATAAAAACGAAAGGAAATAAATTATTTTAAAAAACATATTAAATTGGGTAAAGCTAATTAAGAGGAGTCCAATGACATTTTTTGTCTCAAATGGAAATCATTTTGAATATTCAAAATTGCCAAAGTAAATAAGCCTAAATGAAAATAAATGATCCTTTTTTATAATGAAAATACGTATTAAAGCTCCAACAAGATAAAGTTTAGTGATGTAATTAACAAAACAAAGAGTTGTATAGTTTACAAGAGAGAAGAATTAGAGTTTAAAAGTAATGTAAATAAATCATAATAAAAACATTGAGAAAATAGGAGATAAAATACTCATTAAAGTTGCATTCGAAGATACTAAGGAGATTGAGTATAACATTCTCGATTGTTAAATAAGGTACAAATAAAACTATCATGTAAAGAATGCGAAACCCACAAAATATAAAATATTTAACAAATATAAAAATATTAATTTAATTTGGTATAACTTTGCAAGAGGAGTCCAATGACTTTTGTTTGGTCATATTCAAAAGCCTTTTGGAATTGTAACAAATTATCAATTTAAATTAGCTTAAATTATAACGAAGTATTATTTTAATTTTAAATAAATATATGTTAAAGCTAAAATAAGATAAATTGAAGCAATATAAAATAATGAATTCAAAGCAAGGTAAAGCTCACATGAGAAATGATTTAGTGTATCATAGTAATGTAACCAAATAGATGTAAAACTATTTGAAGAAATGAGATAAATACACAAGAGTATTACATTCCAAGATAATAAAGAGATCAAGTCTAACATTCAAGATTGTTAAATCAAGTTCAAATCAAAATGGCTAGTAAAACATATAAATACCTTACAAAATAAAATATATAAAATATAAAAATTGATATTTAATTAGATGGAGCTTGTTGGTATGTATTGAACAACATTTAGTTTGATTTAGTAAGATTTTATTTGCATTTACTGAGTCATTAAATTTCGTAAGAATAAATTTTAATAAATTGTTATTAATATCAAATAAATATATATTAAAGTTAAAATGAGATAAATTGAAGCGATATTACATAACTAAATCAAAGCAATGTATAGGTGACGTGATAAGAGATTTAGATTTTTGTAATAATGAAATCAAATCAAAGAAAATAATTTTAAGAAATGAGACAAATTATACCAAAAAGTTGAACTTCAAGACATTAAAGATATCAAGTGTGACATTTTTTTGCTAGATCATATACAAATTGAGTCTCTTGTAAAATTTGGCCAAATTATTAGTAATAAAATATTCAAAATTTAGAACTAAATATTTAATTGTATTAGGCTCATTATAGGTAGTACAGTGATGCTTGCTTTGTGTGCATTGGACCTCATTTAAAATTTCTATTAATTACACAATTAAATAACCTTAAATGATAATAAATTATTATTTTTAATATTAAGTAAATGTATATAAAGGAAAAAATTAGATAAATTAAAGAAATATAATACTACCAAATCAAAGTAGAGGTCACATGAGAAGGGATTTATAGTACATAGTACCCTAACAAAATCAAAGCAAAAACTATGAAAAAATATGAAAATTTTTACTAAAATGTTGCTATGAAAGATACTAAGGAGATTTAATGTAACATCCTTATTCATCAAATAAAATGAGAACCAAAATGTGTTGTTAGGCATGTCAAAATCATACAAAATAAAATATCCAGAATTATAAAAATTAATATTGTTTAAAATAATGTTCTTTGAATTAAGTATAACCTTGTTTGTTTCATCTATTTGGGATCTTGCTTGGATTCTTTGCTAGTTATCAAAGTAAATAAACTTATAGAATAATAAACTACTATTTCAATATCAACACTTGAAAACATTAAATTGAAGACATATAATACAACAAAACTCAAATAGGTCTAAATGTCACATGAGAGGAGAATTATAGTTTCATTGTACTATAACCAAATCAAATAAAAAAATTTGAGTGAGAAATATTGCATAGAAAAATTTTATTCCACATTATTAAGAAGATCGAGTGTAACATTCATAGTCATTAAATCATATACAATTCAAAATGTCTCATAAAATATGCCAAAAATTTTAAAAAATAAAATATTTTAAAATATAGTAAAATTTGTTAAGAGAAGTCAAATGATGATTCTTTTGGTTCAATTAGGCATCATTTTGAATTAATTAATTTTTTTAATTTAACCTAAACAAATATTAAAGCTAAAGTGATATGAATTGAAGTAACATAGTGGTTAGATGAGTTATTAGTTAAAGTTTCAAACTAATATGATCAACTCAAAGAGAAAAATTTGAAGAGATATGATAAATTGTGTGTGCAAGTTGCTTTTTAAGGAGACTGAGTTAATATCTTCGATCATCAAATATGGAGAAATAAAACAAATTCTCATCAACAATTGTAATACCCCTTCAAAAGTATTATATAATAACATTAGAAGAAATATTTACTTAAATGAGCTCATTTAAACAAATCTAATGATCTTTTTTTAATCTCAACGAGACCTCGAAGGAATTAATAGTAAAACTAATTTAAGTGTAAGTGATAAAAAAAATTTATTTTAAAACATCATAAATATATAATGAATTTGAAACAAGATAAATTCAAGTAATGTGATGTAACCAAACTAAAGCAATATAAAGGTCACATGATTGAATAATTAGAGTAGCAAAATAATATAACAAAATAAATTTAAATAATTTGTATAAATTGCATAAAAAATTTGTTTTACAAGAAATAGAGAGATTTAATGTAGCACTCTCTATCATTAAATTAAGTACAAAAAAATATCTTCTAACACTCACCAAAACTTTAAAAAACAAAATATTTTTAAATTTATAAATGAATATTTGTTTTGGAACAACAAATTGAGAGAAGTCCATCAATGTTTATTTTTTCTTACAAGACGTTGTTTGGCATTACTATAAATTATAGATTTAATTAAAAATTAATAATGATTAATTATCATTTCAATATTAACTTAATAAATATTAAAGTTGAAAAAGATAAATTAAAGCAATGTAATTAACAAAATAAATGTAATGCAAAGGATGCACGAGAATAGATACAAAGTCAAGTAATAATATAACCTCATCAAAGAGAAAAATTTGAAGAAATAAGATAAATTGTGTGAGAAGGTTGCATTCCAAAACATAAAAGAGGTCAGGTGCAACATGCCTGATCAAGAAATCATGTATAAATCCAAATACCTTCTAAATCATTTCAAATATAGAAAATAATATTTTTGAAATTATACAATAAATAGTTAATTGGATATAGCTCATCGAGATGAGTTTATTGAGGTTCATTTTTTCTCAGTCAGATCTTCTTTGGAATAGATGTGAATTACCAAAATAGATAATGGTGAATAATAACAATTTTTTATTTTTGGTGAATATATTATATTGCCAAAATGATATTAATTTAGGCAATATAATATAACAAAAATAAAGTGATGTAAATGATAGATAAGAAAAGATTTATAATTACATAGTAATATAAAAGAATCAAACAAAAAATTTATAAAATGTGATAAATTGTATTAGAAAGTTATGTTCTAATATACTAAAGAGATACAGTTTCTCATCCTAAATCTTCAAATTTGAAAGGAATCAAAATGTCTAATAAAGCATGAAAGATCTTAAAAATAAATTACTTTAAAAAAAGATCATTTCTTTTGATAGTGTTAGCCACGATGAGTCCAATAATGTTCATTTCCTCTTGACTTAAACTAATTCAGCATTAATTCAAATTATAATAAGAATTAATTTGTATTTTGACAAATTAAGTAGATTTTGGTTAAACCTAAAATAAGATAACAATATGACATAACTAAATCTAAATGATGTAAAGATCATACAAGAACAACTTGGAGTTACATAGAAATACACCAAAATCAAAGCAAAAAACAAGAAAATAAATGAGAAAAGCTACATCATAAAGTTGCAATCCAAGATACAAAGTAGTTCGAGTGTAACATCCTAAATCTTCAAATCATATATGAATCTAAATGTCTGGTAAAGCATATTCAATGCCACTATTTCATCTCAAATTACATTTATTTGGAGTTACTACGAGTAAAAAAAGGTAATTAATCATAAGTAATTATAAATTATTTTTTGTATATTTCTTTAATATATATTAAAGGACAAATGAAATTAATTGAAACAATGTTATGTTACATAATCTATGGAATGTAAAGGTCTCATGAGAGGAGATATATTGTTATATAGTAAAAATAACTAACTCTAAAAAAACATTTGATGGAAAGAGATATGTTATATAGGAAAGCTATATTCTAGTGATGCTAAGGAGATGGTGCATAACATCGTCGATCATCAAATCAACCATGTATCAAAATGTCATACAAAGATTACCAAAACTCTACAAATTAAAATATCTTAAATTATAAAAAAAAATGAATATTTAATAGTATAATCATTTTCTAGTATTATATGCTATATCTTAAACTGAGATTATTTGAAACTACTTCAAATTACTTAATTAAATTAGCACGAATAATTACAAATTATTAATTTAATATTTTGCAAAAATAGTAAAGAAGAAATGAGATAAATTAAAGAGATATAATATAACCAAGTTAAAGTGATGTAAATATTACAAGAGGGAAGATTTAAAGTTTTATACTAATATAACTGGCAAAATAAAAAAAAATTAGAAGAAATGAGATAAAGTATACTAAAAAATTTCATTCCAATGTACTATTGAGATCGAGTTCAACATCTTCAAACATCAAATTTGGTAAGAATACAAATGTCTCTTAAAACATACTCTTAAAAAATAAAATATTTAAAAAATTCAAAATGAATTTTATTTTGATTGGGTTGTACAATATGACTCCAAAGATGTTTATTTCATCTTGATATGTCCTTATTTGCATTTGTTTAGAATTAATATTGTAAATAAGAATAAATTATACTTCTCAATTAAGAAAATATATATTGAATCTAAAATAAGACAAATTAAAGCAATATAATATGAGAAAATCTAAATGAGGAAAATGCCATGAACAATAGCCTAAAATTATATAGTAATTTTAAAAAATCAATTACGTGGAATTTGGAGAAATGGAAAAAGTTATTTCAGAAAGTAGAATACTAAGGTACTAAGGAGATTAAGTATAAAATCCTTATTCTTCAAATAAAGTACAAATCTAATTATCTCTTAAAATAATATATTTAAAAACTCAAAAAACAACATTTAATTGGTTAAAGTTCATTAAGTTGTGTCTAATGACATTTTTTTGTCTCTGTTGAATCACCTTTAGAATTACAATAAATTATAAAAGCAAATAAATAGAAATAAGAATAAATTATTTTTAAAATTATTTTTGAATATACATTACAAAAATTATTTAAGTTAAAATGATTTTTTATTACCAAATAAAAGTGATGTAAATGTCACATGATAGAAGATGTAGTGTTATATAGTAAAAGAACTAAACATTAAAAGAAATGAGAGAAAGGTTATGTTGAAAAGTGCACTCCTAGATATTCAAGAGATGGAGTGTAGCATCCTTAATCATCGAATAGGACTCAAATAAAAAATGCTTTATAATATAACAAAATTTAATTAGTACAAATGAAAATAATTTTTTATTTTAATGTTAAATAAATATATATTATATTGGAATGATATATATTCAAGCAATATGAAATAACCAAATCAAAGTGATATAGTTGTCACACAAGAAGAAATTTAGAGTTACATAGTAATACAACAAAATAAAAAAAAAATATTTAAAGAAATGAGATAAATTATACAATAAAGTTGAATTCAAAAAACTAGGGAGATTGAGTATAACATTCTTGTTCATTAAGTCACACAAGAAGAGATTTAGAATACATAATCTAAATCAAAATGAAAATTTTTAATAACTGAGATAAGCTATATGTTAAAGTTGCATGCCAATTTTTTAAGAAGATCGATTGCAATGTCCATGTCAATATAATTTTGTATAAATTTAAATTCTTTTAAAAATGTTTTAAAACCTTCAAAATAAAATATTAAAAAAATATAAAAAAGAAATTTTAATTGAATCGAGTCTATCAAGGTGAGCCAAGTGATTTGATTTCATTTTAATTGAGAAATATTTGAAATTACGAAGATATTTTGAAATAGAAATATGTAAAAAATAAAAAAATATTATTTTTATTTTAAGTAAATATACAATAATGCTAAAATTTGATATAGTAAAGTAATGTACTATAACTAAATTGAGGTGATGGAAAGGTCACATAAAGGAGAATTAAAGTATCATTGTATTATAAGAAAATCATAACAAACACTACGAAGAAATGCAATAATTTCTACAGTAAAGTTGCATTAAAAACATTAATGGGATCAAGTATAGTATCATCAATCACCAAATCAGCTATGAATTAAAATACCTTTTAAATTTAATAAGAACCATAGAAAATAAATAATTTCAAAATATAAAAATAAATATTTAATAAGATAGTGCTTGTGAAAATGTGACCAACATTATGTTTTTCATATCGATCAATCATGTTAGGAATTATAACAAATTACAAAATTATATTAACAAAAAAAATAAATTAAAATATATTATTATTTTAATATCAAGAAAATTATATGAAATCTTAAATGATAGAAATAAAATAAATATAGTACAACAAAAGTAAAGCAATGTAAATGACACACGAGAGGATAGTTAGACTTACAAAATAATATAAACAATTTAATGAAAAAACAAATTGAAAAAAATGATAAATTACACAAAACAATTCCATTTGAAAATATAAGGAGCTTCATTAAAGCTTTATATAATATTTAATCACATAAAAATAAAAATTTTGATGAAAAAAAAACATATATATATATATATATATATATATATATATATATATATATATATATATATATATATATAAGAATTTTTAACATGATATTGCTCCTTGTGGCGTGTCCAATGAATTTTGTTGTCTTGGTTGGACCTCTATTGGAATACTATAAATTATAAAACTAAAGGAGCATAAATACTGATAAAATATTATTTTAATAGTAAAGGAAATATTTATTGAAGCCAAAATAAAATAAATTAGAAAAAGTAATAAATCTAAGTCAATGAGTAGTAATGGTTACACAATAGTAGATTTGGAGTTAGATAATAATATCACCAATTGAGAGAAAAAAATTAATTAATGACAAATTGAAATGAGAAGTTGTATTCTAAGATATTAAATAAGTCCAATGTAGTCTTTCTAATAATCAAATCAAGTACAAATCAAATTTTCTAATTAAATATACCTAAAAAAATAAAGAAATGTAAAAAATAATATTTGATTTCTTATAGCTTATAGAGATGAGTCTAACGATATTTGTTTTCAGTCGACTAGGCCTCATTTTGAATTTCTATAAATTTTAAGGGTAAAAAATTAAATAAAAGCATATTGTAATTTTAGATTAAATAACTACATATTAACGTTAAAATGAGATAAATGTAAATAATATAATATGACTAATTCAAACCGTTGTTTAGATCAAATGATAAGGAATGTAAAGTAACATAATGATATAAGCAAATTAATTTGAAAAATTTTAAGAAAATGGTAAATATTGTGTAAGAAAGTTGCATTCCTACAAAATACCAAGATGATCGAAAGTATAATTCTCGATCATCAAATTGGTATGAATAAAAATTCTTATAGACTAAAAAAATACTAAAATATCAAATATTTAGAAACATTAAATAAATATTTAATTAGTTATGCTCATTAAGATAGCCATAATAATGTATTTCTATTGTTTAAATTGGTGCAAAATAACTAAATAAAAAATGCCTAATTAAGAGTACATTATCATTTCAATATTAAATAATTTTGTCATAAGTTTAAATGGCATAAATTCAAGCAATGGGATATAAAAAATCAACAGATGAGTTAAGGAATAGAGTAACACAGCAATGTGACCAAATCAAGAGAAAACATTTAAAGAAATGAAGTAAAACTTGTAGGAAATGTGTATTCAAAGATACTAAAAAGATTAAGTGTAGTATACTCGATCATCATATTTGGTATTAAAAAAAATTGTCTCATAAAAAATGCAAAATTATAGATGATAAAAATATTTAAAAAATGTAAAATTTAATTTTTATTTGGATAGAGGCTTTCATATGAGACAACCAACAATTTTTTTGTTTACGTTGAACCTCATTTGGAATTACTTGCAATACAAAATAATTAGGAATAAAGAAATAATGCATTATTTCAATAATAAGAAAATTTATATTCTAGATAAAATAAGATAAATTAAAATAATATAATATAACAAAATTAATATACATAGAAGTCACACAAGAATAGGATTTTACTTTCATAAAAATATAAGAAAATTAAAGAAAAAATTGTATAGAGAGAAGTTAAATTGAGAACATTAAAAAATAGATTAAATGCCATATCATTGATCATCACATACTATACAAATTAAAACATCTCATAAAGTGTAGAATAAACCTTAAAAAATTTTAAAATATGAAAATGAATATTAAATTTGATACAACGTATTGAGATAACTCCCATAGTGTTTCTTTAGGCTCTATTAGACCATATTTTAAATTGCTAAAAATTACCAATGCAATTGAGCATAAATACTAATCAATTGTTATTTTAATCATATGTAGATACAAAATAAAGTAAATATAACATAAAATTGAAGCAATGTATCATAAGTGAATAAAAGTGATGGAAAGGTCACACAAGAATGGATTTAGGGATACATAAAATAAATTAAAGTAAAAATTTTGAAGTAATGATTAAAATTGTATTTCAAGATTGCTAAAAACAAATAAAATGAAATATTTGAAAATATAAAAAAGAATATTTAGTTAGATAGAACTCATCAAAATAAGCCTAATGGCTTTTGTTTCTTTTATTTCAAATGGCATTAGGAATTACTGTGATTCAACAAATTAGAGAACCATAAATAAAAAGAATGTTATTTTAATTTTAGATTAAATAAATAATAAAGCAAAAAATTTGATAAATTGAAGTAATGTAATATAACCAAATCGAGGTAATGTAGAGGTCAAAAGTGAGATGATTCAAAGTTACATAGAAACATTATCAAATCAAAGAAAAAATTTGAAGTGATAAGGTAAATTACATGAAAAGTTAAATTCCAAGAGACTAAAGATACATTACATGACTTTCTAGATTATGAATTTAGGTACAAAACAAAATGTCTCATATAATCATCATAAAGCTCATCTAGATGAGTACAATCATGCTGGTCTCATCTCAATCAGACATAGCTTGAAATTATTAGAAATTAAAAAATTACATTAAAATAAATAATAAAAACTCTGACATTTATGTTAAGGTAATATATATTAATATCGAAATGATATGAATTGATGCAAAGTAATAAAACCTATTCAATACAATGTAAAGTTTACATGGTAGTACATTTAGTGCCAAATAATAAAATAAACAAATCAATGAAAAAAGTTCAAGAAATTAGATAACTTTTAGAGGAAGTTGTACCCAAAAATATTGAGCAGATCAAGCACAATATCCTATATCTAGAAATGAGGTGCAAATCATGATGTTTTTAAAGCATGCCAAAATAATAGAAAATGGAATATTTAAAAATACAAAAAAAATTTATTAAATTTGTTATAGCTTATCGAGATAACTCCAATGAGATTTCTTTCATGTCCATTGAAGCCCATTTAAAATTCATAAGAATTACAAAGTATATAAAAATAAAAATTAACATATTAATTTTTTTAATATTTAGTAGATATATATTAAAATTGAAATAAGATAAATTGAAGTAATATACTATAAATAATTAATGAATTGTAAATGTCACATAATAAAAGATTGAGTTATCCAATAAAAAATCCAAATCAAAGTGAAAACTCTCAGCAAATGATATAAAATTTGTAAACATATTGAATTCCAAGACACTAAAAGAAATTGAGAGTAACACCCTCAATCAACAAATTAGTTTCAAAATTAAAAACTCATAAAAAATGAATAAAACCTTGGGAAACATATTTAAAACATATTAAAATAAATTTTTAATAAGAAACAACTTACTATGATGAGTCTAATAATGTTTTTTTATTAAACATGATTTGGAATTATTAACAATTATTAAATTAAGCATAAATAAGTATAAATTAAGAATTTAAACTTAAGCAAATATAAAATAAAACTAAAAGGATATAAATTAAAGGAATATAATAGAATGAGCTCAAAGCAATGGTAATATTAGATGGTAGACAATTAGAGTAAAATAATCTAAAGAATCAATTTAAAGAAATGAGGTTAACTATTTAAGAAATATCTCGTAAAACATGTTAAAACCATATAAAACAAAAAATTTTGAAATAGAAAATTAAATTTTCAATTTGATAGAGCAAGTCCAAACGAGCCTAACAACATTTTTTTAATCTCCATTGTACCTTCTTTAGAATTACTTTGAATTAAAAAGAAAATTAAGCACAATTAATAATAAATTATTATTTAAGTATTAAGTAAATATATTAAAGATGAAATAAGTAAAGTTGAAATATCTAATATAACCAAATCACAATATCTTAAAGTCACAAAAGAGTAGAACTAGAGGTTCATAGAACTATAACCAAGTTAAAGTGATGAATTTGAAGAAATGAGACAAATTATGCAGAAGAGATGTAATCCAACATATTAAAGAGATCAACTGTAATATTTTTAAGACGATTAAAAATAAAATATTAAGTACAATATAAAAATGAATTTCTAATAGAAATATGTTGTTTAATAAAATATCAAGCTAAATGACATTTATTTTTTCTAAAAAAATTGTCAGCAATTAAAAATGTAGTTAAACCTAAATAATAAAAAATTGTTATTTTAATAATAAGAAAATATATATTAAAGATAAAATAAGATAAATAGAGTCAATGTAATATGACAAATTAAGAGGATGAAAAGGCCTCAAAAGAAGAGATTGGAAATTTAATTAACCAGATAAAAAACTTTTAAAAAATAAGAAAATTTGTGTGAGAAAGTTGTGTTCTAAGATACTAAGATAATTGAGTATTTTGGTACAAACAAAATGTGTCATAAAGTATGCCCAAACCATAGAAAATTTAATATATCAAAATATTTAAAAACATTAATCGGATAGATCTTATTATGATGAGTTCAATGAAATTTTTGTTGTCTTGGTCAAAACTCATTTGAAATTACAACAAATTTTAGATTCAATGCGATGTGATTATCATATGATAATTGATTTCAAGTTATATAGTGATATACACAAATAAAAAAAAAACATTTGAAGAAAGTACATAAGCTATAGACGAAAGTTGTGTTTTAACATATAAAGTATTTTAAGCATAAAATAGTTGATTAATTAGGTACAAATTAGAACTTCTCATAAAGAATCTTAAAACCTTTACTTATTTTAATTTAAAAAAGAAAATTTAATTTTGAAAAGCTTATTGAGGTCAGACCAATGACATTTGTTTCAACCATTTCAATCCTCATTTGGAAATACTTGAAATTAAAGAGTTCGATAGTCATTAATAACAACAAATTATTTTTTTCATATTAATTATAATTAAATTAATAAAAAAGTAACATAAATGAAAGCAATGTCATATAATCAAATCAAAGCAATGTAATAAACACACAAGAGAGCAATTTGACTTTCATAGAAATATAATCGAATCAAAGAAAAAGATTTGAAAATTGAGATAAATTGTATGAGAAAAAATAACTCAATCACATTAAGAAGAACGAGTTTACTATCCTCAACCTTAACATAGGTACAAATAAAAGGCATAGTAAAAAAAGTTAAAAACCCTAAAATTAAACAACTTAAAAATACAAAAAGAATATTAAATAATTTATAGCTCATCAAAATGAGTCCAATGTTTTTTATTTCATAGCTATTGGATCTTATTTTGAATTATTGAGAATTGCTACAGAAAATAAGCAAAATTAATAATAATTTATTCATTTTATATTTAATAAATAATTAAGAAAATTGAAATAAGATAAACAAGGGCAATGTAGTAGAAAAAAGGGATGCATTGTGAAGGTCATAGGAGAGGAAAATTAGAGTTTCATCATAATATAACCAAATCAAAGTGAAATTTTTCAAGAAATGAGATAAAATTTATAATAAAGATGTGTCAAAGATATCATGAAGATTGAGTACAAACACCTTAAAAGTCAAATAAGTTATAAATTAAAATAACTTATAAAATATGCTTAAGCTCTAAAAAAATATTTAAAAAATAAATATTTAAACTAATAAAGCTCATTGAGATTAGTCTTATAATATTTATTTTATGTTGATAAAAAAAAATTTAAAATTTCTACAAATTACTAGAATACATATGCCTAAATAGTAATAAAATTTACTATAGTTATAATAAATAATATATTGAATCAAAAATAAGGTAAATAGATGTAATTTAATGAAGCCTAACAAATGTAATGTAAAAGTTACATTAGGTGAGAACAACAGGTAGATAGTGATATAACAATATCAAAGCAAAAGATTTGCAAAATTAGATATATTGAATGGAAAAGTTGCACTACAAAATAATAAGAAGGTCAAGTGTCGTCCTTGATTGTCAAATATGCAAGGTGTCAAAAATTTTCATAAAGAAGGCCAAAACAAAGGAAATTTAAAAAAATATAAAAAAAAATATATAAAAGAGGACTCAATTAGAAAGTCCTCATAAAGACAAGTCTAATGACATTTATTTCATTGTGATCAAATCGAGTTTGGGTTTAAACTATTACAAAAATAAATAAGCATAAAAAAGAATAAATTATCATTTTAAAATTAAGTAAATATATAATGAAATAGAAGTATATGAAATTGAGGCAATATAATATAATGAAATTAAAGCAATGTAAAAGACGTATGAGAGGAAAGTTTTCGTAACATAATAATACAACAAACCAAAAAGTTGAAGAATTGAAATACAAAATATGAGAATGTTGCATTTCAAGATTATAAGAAGATTACCCTTGATGATTAATTAAGACATGAAAAATATCTCGTAAAAGATGAAAAAGACATAGAAAATATTTTTTTAAAAAAATAAAAAATAATTTAATTTGATATGGCTTATTAAGATAAGTTCAAATCTCATTTGGAATTTTTAGAATTACAAATAAATATATGTTAAATATGAAATGGGATAAATCATTGCAATGTAATATAGCCAAATAAAAATTCACAATGTCACATGATAGTAGAATTATAGTTTCATATAAAAAAACAAAATAAAAGAAAAATAATTTGAAGAAATGAGACAAATTATAAAACAAAGTTGCATTCCAAGATACAAACAACAATTGTAATTGAAATAAATGAGTAGCCACAAAAGGCTTTTTTTAGTTAACATATCACAAAACCATTTCACCATTTTATTTCATTTTTAAAATTTGGATTCTATGACAAATATCTCCATCTAAATCTAATGTATAAATGTAATAAGAAATACAATAATAATGGATAGAAAATAGTGAAAATTCTTTTGTTGGAAAAGCTAATGGGTTGATTTTGCCAAATGGATCAAGCTAGTGGATTAGGAATTCACCATTCAATTCCCATCATTTGCCCTTCTAGTATTTCCAAAAAATAGATTTTTAGTGGATCCTGATCATTGACTCTAATAAAGATCAAAATATCTCATAAAGTAATCCAATATCTTAGAAAAGAAAATATATTTAAAAATAAAAAATAAATTATTTAATTGGATGGAGCTCATTGAGCCGAGTTGAATGATATTTCAATGGAATCCATTTGGAATTATTAAAAAACTTTTGAAGCAACTTAACATTATTATTAAGTAAATATATGTTAAAGTATAATTGAAATAAATTGAAAAAACAAATAAAAGTGAATAAAAATGATGTAAAGCTCACACAAGTTACATTTGCATTTCATAACCAAAATAAAAGTGAACATTTAAAGAAATGAGAAAAATACAAAACGGATTTGTTAGAAAGATGCATACTAGAATGCTAAGGAAATCTACTATGACATGCTCGATTCCCAAATTAGGTATGAATTGAAATGTCCCATAAAACATGGCAAACCCTTACAAAATAAAAAATTTAAAACTATTTAATGAGATATAACTCAACAAATTGACTCCATTGACTTTTGATCATATTTGATTCATTGGAATTACTATTATTTATAATATTAAATAAGATCAAAAAATAATAAATTATTATTTTAATAGCATGTTAATATTTGATATACCATTGATGCGATAAATTGAAGCATTGAATGTGAAGGTCACTCAAGCGCAAATTTATAGTTACACAATAATACATGAAAATTGAAATTAAAAATTTGAAAAAATAAGGCACATTGTAAGGGAAGGCTGTGTTCCAAGTTATTAAGGAGATCGAGTATAACATCATCAATCATCAAATCGAGTATGAATCAAAATAAGTCATAAAGCTTGCAAATACTGGTAAAAATTAAATATTTAAATCGTTAAAATTAATTTTTAATTGGATATAGCTTGTCTAGAAGAATTTAATCGTATATATTTCTGCTTGATTGAACCTCATTTTTTAATACTATATATTACTAATGTAAATAAGCATAAAAAATATTATTTTAATATAAAATAAAAAAAATACTTACGCTAAAGCATGATAAATTGAAGTAAAGTAATATAACCAAATCAATATGATTTAGTGGCCACATGATAATAGATTTCAAGTTACATTGTAATATAAACAAATAAAAGAGAAAACTTTGAGACAATTACATAAATTGTATGTGAAAATGCATAGGAAAGAATGTAAGAAAAAGAATAAAAAATTTCAAATTTTCAAAATGTTTTTTAATTAAATATTAATCATCGTGACGGATGAAATGACATTTATTTCATCAAATTCAAACCTCATTTGCATATACTATGAATTAAAAAATTTAAAAACTTTAAAAAAATTAAAAAAATGAAGAAATGAAAAGGTTGTATTTGAATATCAACAAGTAATATATTAAAATTGGGAAAAGGTAGTCTAAAGTAATGTAATATAACCAATTCAAAGTGATGTAATTGTCACATGATGGAGAGTTTGTGTTTCGTAGAAATATAAACAAATCAAAGGCAAAGATTTGAAGAAATTAGATAAATTGAGTAGGAATGTTGCATTCCATGATATTAAGAAAATTGAGTGTAACATCCTCAATCATCAACATAGTTATGAATTGAAAAGCCTTATAAAGAAAAAAACTTGAAAAGAAAGATTTAAAAATGCAAATTAAATATTTAACTAAATAGAACAAATAGAGATGACTTCAACATATCAAATCAACTTCAATTTAGATTACTATGAATTACAAAAAAATAAGCATAAATAATAATAAATTACTATTATATATTTATGAATTACTTTAAAATACTAAATTATGATAAATTAAAGTAATGTAATGTAAAACAATGGTAGTACAACAAAAGTCCTAGGAGTGGAGATTTCAACTTTTCTAGAAATATTACCCAATCAAAGAAAAATATTTTAGGAAATGAGAAATATTTTGTAGGAAAGTTGAATTCCAATATATTAAGAATATTAAGTGTAAAAGCTTTACAATAAACAAAGATACAAAAAAAAATCATTTTTAAATTGAGAAAATATTTCAAAATTTAATATTTAAAAATTTTAGGAAAATTTATTTGATAAAGCTTTTTTACATTAGTCTAACAACATTTGTTTCTTGTTAATCCGACCTATTTTTCAAATACTTATAATTAATAAGTTAAATAAGCTTAAACAAAAATAAATTGTCATTTTAATACAAAAAAATAAATATTAGAGCTAAAATAAGAAAAATTGAAATAGTTTAATATAACAAAATAAACATAATATAAAGCCCAAATGAGATGAGACTTAGTGTTAGATAGTGGTTAACCAAAATAAAGATTAAAATTTTAAAATATTTGATAAATTTTATAAGAATATTTCATTCGAAGAAACTAAAAATATTTATTGTGACATCATTGACCATGAAATATTGTAAGAATCAAAATTTATCACAAAACAAGCAAATTCCTAAGAAAATTTAAAAACAAATAAATAAGAAAATGAATATTTAATTGAAAATGCTGACTAGAGGAGTTCAATTAGGGTTATTTTGTGTCCAATTCACCTTTCTAGAATTACCACAAATTACTAAAATAGTTAAACATAAATAGTAACAAATTATATTTTTAGTATTAAGTAAATATAAATATATCAAAGTGAAATGAGAAAATTAAAAGAATGTAATATAATAAAATTAAGACATTGTAAACGTCAAACTAAGTATATTTAGAGTTGCATTAAAATATAACAAAATTATAGTGAAAAGTTTATAAAATAAGATAAATGTTATAGAAAAGTTACATTGCATGATAGTGAGGAGATTTAGTTTAACTTTTTCGATTATAAAAGTAGATAGAAATCAAACTATCTCATGAAAAAATATAACAAAAAATATATATAATAGTTATAAATATAAAGATTAACATTTAATTGAATACACTTTGGCAGGATGTGTCTGCTAACGTTTAATTCTTTTTGATCGAACAACATTTAGAATTTCAACAAATTTAAAAACAGAATTAGCATAAAGAAAAAAATAATTTTTAATAATAAGTAAATATATATTAAAAAGAAAATGAGATAAATTAAGGCAATATGTCATATAAAAATCAAAGCAATGCAAACATACTAGGAGAGGTGATTTAGAGTTATATTATAACACATACAAATAAAAATGAATAATTTAATTAAATGTGATAAAAATAAAAAGAAAAGCAACATTCCAAAATACTAAAGAGATCGAGTTAAAAATCATCAATAAAAATTGCTTTCACAAGTAAAATATCTCATAAAGTAGAAAAATTCATAAGAAATAAAATATTTAAAAATATTAAAAAAATATTTGATTAGAAAAATCTTTTCGAGGCTAATCAAATAAGCTTTATTTCATATCCATAAAACCTTTTCTTGAAATACATTCAATTACCAAAATAAAATTACAAAAATAAAACAATAATTTTGAAATATTAAAGCTAAAAGTCACACTAAAGGAGAATTAGTGTTTCATAGAAAAATAACTTAACGGAAGTGAAAGATTTCAAAAAAAGATAATTTTTATGGAAAAGATTCATTCTAGGATACTAGGGACATCTAATGAAACATCCTTGATTATAAATTAAAGCATAAATCTAAATCACCCATAAACCATTGTAATCCTTAAAAATATAAATTAAAAAATATAAAAAATGAATTTTTTTTGTATAGAGCTTGTTGATGAAAGTCAAACATTGTTTCTTTCATCTCTATTAGATCTCATTTAGAATTACTACAAATTAATTAAATTTTAAAAAATGAAATAATAATAAAATATTATTTTTTTATTAATACTTATTTAAGATGAATTTTGATAAATTCAAGAAAAATAATAAGAAAAAATTAGTGTGATGTAAGGGTTTCTAAAACTTAAATTTTGAGTTATATAGTAAAATAACCAAATTAAAGAGAACCATAAGAAAATGAATTAATTTTTATGTAAAAGTTTTTTGAGAGGATATTAAGAAGATCAAGTCCAATAATATTGATCATCAAATAATTTATGAATTAAAAATATCTCATTATGTGTGACAAAACCATCGAACATAAAAATAAAAAATAATTATTTGGATAGAGCTCATTGACATGAGACAATAATATTTGTTTTGTCTAAATGAGAACTTATCTGTAAATACTGCTAATTAACTAATAAAAGAAGCAAATAAAAATATGAATTTATTATTTTAATATTAACAAAATATAAATAAATATTGAAATAATGTAAATTGAAGAAATTTATTAATTAGTTTTTCATAATATTATAACCAAATCAAAGAAAAAGATTTGAAGAAATATGATAAATTGTGTGGGGAATCTATATTCAAAGTTATTAAGGAAACTTAGTGTATCAATGTCAATCATTAAATATGGTATGAACAAAAATGACTTATAAAGTAAGCTAAAACCCAAGGAAATAAAATATTTTAAAAATAATAATGAATATTTTATTTGTTAGAGCTTGTTAAGATGAGTCGAAAGAAATTTGTTTCAAATAATTTAGAGCTCATTTGAGTAAACGAAACAAATATCATTGGACGCATCTTGATGAACTCTATCATTTTGAATATTTCTTTTCTGAGGTGTTATAACAATTTACATGGCATTTAGATTTGTTTATTTATTAACAATAGGGGATGATACACTCTATCTTCATAGTATCTTGGAATGATACTTTTTCATATAATACATCTTATTTTTTAAATGTTTTTTTTCCTTTATTTGGTGATCATAAGATATAACTCTTAATCTTCTCTCATTTAAACTATAAATTTCTTTCATTTGGCTATCTTATATTACTTTAACTTATCTTGTTTTCAATTAGTTATATATTTATTTAATTTTGAAATAATAATTTATTATTACTTATGTTTATTTTCTTAGGTAATTCATAATAATTCCAATTGAGAATCATTCAGGATAAAACAATTGTCTCAAAGCTTGTCATGTTGAGCTTTATCAAACAAAAATTCCCTTTTATATTTTGAGATCTTTTTACTATTAATTGTACATTCTTTAGATTCAATGTGATTCATGCATAAGTTTTTGGTCAAGCATGAGGTATACTATCTCATTTGTGCCTTGGAATGAAACATTCCAATATAACTTATATGTTTTCTTAAACTTTTTCAATTTGATTTGGTTATTTTATTTTACAATGCAAAATTTCTTATTTCACCTTTAAATCTCTGATTTTTTTATATTAGCTTAGTTTATCTCATTTTAGCTTCAATATAGTTTTACATTATATTAAAATAGTAATAATATAATTTTTTTATTTAATTTATTTATAATAGCAAATAAAATTTAATCGATAGGAAGCGTACATCATTGGACCAATCTCAATGAGCTCTATATAATTAAATATTGATTTTAAAATTTTAAAATTTTAAAATATTTTTAAATGTTTCTTAACTCCAACTCCTTACTATCATTAAATGAAACTTTTCTTTAGAAATTAGTTGATTTGTTCAAAGTTTTTGCTTTGATTTGGGAATATTACCATGTAATTTGAAGTTCCCTTATCGTTACTTTTACTTAGTTTTTATTTGGTTATATTAAATTTATTTAATTGATCATATTTTAGACTTATTATATATTAATTTAATATTACCATGATAACTAATAATTATTTATAATAATTCAAACTTCAATGAAGAGGTAACAGATGTCACTAGATTCATCTTGATATGTTTTATACAATTAGATATTCTTTTCTATATTTTTAAATATTTGGTTTTGTAGGGTTTTAGCATACTTTAAAAGAATTTTTTTTATCATATTACATGATCCACGATGTACACTCAATCTCCTTGGAATCTTCGACTGTAACTTTCCTTCATAATTTTTTTTATTTGCATAAAAGCTTTGTTTTGAAAAGATAATTTAATATAAAAATCTAATTCTCATCTTGTATGACATTCACATCACTTTTATTTGTCTTTATTAAATTTCTTTGATTTACCTCATTTCAATTTTATTGTATATTCTTGCGTATTAAGATAAGAATTTACTATTATTTTTTCTTATTTAAATTTTTTTTCATAAAAATTCGAAACAAGGTATGATTAGAAGATAACAAATATTGTTGGCCTCACATTATTAGCTATATCTAACCAAAAAAGTTTTTAATAATTTCAGTTATATTTGTTAAGATTTTTATACATTTAATGAGATATTTTGATTTTTATGTGAGATAATGATTAAGAATGTTTCACTATATCTCCTTTGCATTTTGGAATAAATCTTTTCTAGTAGGTTTTAACAAATTTCATCTAATGTTTTTCTTTTATTAAGTTATAATACTATGAAACTCAAATTCTCCATGCATGTAACCCTTAGATCACTTTTATTTTGCTTGATTACAATATTTTAATTTTTCGCTTTTAAACTTTAATAAATATTTACTTAATATAAAAAATAATTTGCTATTATTTATGCTTAGTTACATTAGATCTCCTTAGTATCTTTGAATGTAATTTTCTCAAACAATTCATCACTTTTCTTCAAGTTCTTTTCCTTCATTTTAATATATCACAATGTATCTCTAAATTACAACTCACAAGACATTTAGATTGCTTTCATTTTATTATAGTGCTTTGCTTCAATTTAACTTATATTACCATTAAAATATATTAATGTAATAATTTATTTTTATTTGTGCTTTTTTGCTCTAGTAATTCTCAGAAATTAAAATGAGGTTTAATTGAGACAAGGCAAATGTCATTGAAGTCTCACAAAAGTCTATCCAAATAAATTTACATTTTTAATTACTTTTAATATTTTAATTTCTAGGGTTTTGATAGGTATTTTAAATATTTTAATTTGTAAATAATTTGAAAATTGTGGTTGTTAAACTTGATGTCCTCATTATCAATGAATGTAATTTTCCTATACAATTCATCTCATTTCATGAAATGTTTCACTTTTATTTGGTTATATTATGAGGGAAATCTATATACACATTATAGTGACTGTTAAAACACTTTGTTTCTCTTATAATATACTACAATTAATCTCCTCTAAGGTTTAATGCATATGTGCTTAACATTAAAATCATAATTTATTATTATCTGAAAATGCAATGCTCCCAAATAAATTGTCTTCTTTCCTTAATTTTAATGTTTTTATATTATTAAATTACAATGAATGTCTCAATCTCCTCTTATGCAATTATTAATCACTTTGTTTTTCTTATATTACATTAATTCAATTAATCTCATTTTTCTAATATATGTTTACTTATTATTAAAATATTGAACTATTATTATTTATACCTTTAGTTCATTTATAAATTTTAGAAATTGCAATCGAGGTCAAATTAAGTCATAAAAAACATCATTTGATCATCTCGACAAGCTCTATTTAATTAAACATTTATTTTTAGATTTTTAGAATATTTTTAAAGAGTTTTGGAATGCTTTATGAATCATTTCAATTTGTACCTTATTTTGTGATCAAGAAAGCACTAGTTGATCCAATAGAGCTTTTTGGTTACAAATTTCCCATACAATATTATCTCTACATTTCAATATTTTTCTTTAATTTTTTTATGCTAATATGTAACTTTATGTCTTCTTTCTGTGACCTCTACCTAGTTTTTATTCAATTGGATTTAATTCCATGAATTTATTTTTTTATGTTTTAATATTTATTTAATAAAATTTTAAATGATAATTTTTTTAATATTCATGCCTATTTGTCATTGTAATTCTTTGTGATTCAAAATGATATCTACTCAAGGTATAACAAATATCAATGGAATCATCTTATTGACCAATATTCAATTAGATATTCTTTTTTATATTTTAAAATATTTCACTTTTAGTATTTTTGCAACCTTTGTGAGGCCTTTTTATTTCTATGTAATTTTAAATAACAATTTAGCTCATTCACTCAAATGTTTCACATAAATTTCATTATATAACTATGAAAATTTAACTCAATTTTCATATGGTTTTACATCCTTTTTATTTAGATACATTAAATTGCAAAACTTTATCTCATTTAAGACTTATTATTTATTCATTAGATATTCAAATAACAATTTGTTATTCTTTATACTTATTGAAATAAGTATTTTATAGTAATTCCAAACAAGTTCTAATTGCAACAAAAGAGTCGACATTGACTATCAAATTTAATATCTTTTATAAGTGTAAATATTTTATTTTATATCGTCTTAGCACTGATATGAGATATTTTTTTCTTACTAGATTTAGTGATCGAGAATGTTACACGTAGTCTCTTTAGTATTTTGAAATGCAACTATTCTTTTATAATATATCTTATTTGTTGATTTATTTTGATTATATTTTGTTATATTACTATGAAACTAAAATTCTCTACTCATGTAAAGTTAACATCACTTTGATTTGATTGTATTATGTTTTTTTCATTTATCACATTTTAGCTTTAATATATATTTATTTAATTTTAAATGAATACTTTTCAGTTCTTTAATTTTGAAATTCATAGTAATTCAAAGCTAAGTCTGATCAAGATGAAACAACTGTCATTTAACACATCTAAATGGGAACTATTCAATTAAATATTTTATTTCTTAAGATTTTTCCATGCTATATTTGACATTTTGATTATTATTGGGGATGTTGCATTCGATCTACATAGTACCAAGGAATGAAACATTCCTATAAAATTTATAACATTTCTACAAATTTTTTACATTGATTTTGTTTTTTTATTATAGGACTCGAAATCCTTTATGTGTGACATTGATTTTGTTTTGGTATGTCACTTTTATTTGTCTCATTTTAGCAATAACATATATTTATTGAAAATTAAAATAATAATAATATATTATTATTTGTAATTTGTTTTTAGTTGTTTATGTTAATATAAAATATGGCTCAATCAAGATGGAGTAAAGCTTGTTAGACACATCCTAGTGAGCTCTCATCAATTAAATTTTTACTTTAATATTTTTAAAAATTTTATTTTCTAAGATTTTGTCATGTCTTTGGTATCTTGCAATGTAACTTTCTCAAATAGCTTATCTATATTTTCAAATTTTTTTATTTTGATATTACACAATGTAATAACAAATTTCCTCTCATGTGACATTCACATCACATTGATTTTCATGTATTATATTTCTTTATTTTATCTTATTTTAGCTTTGAAATATATTAAAATAAATTTTTATTTTTTATTCTTATTTATTTTTTAATTCAACGTAATTCAAAATATGTCTCATCAAGACAAAATAAATATTGTTGAACACGTCTTGCATAAGTCTAAACAATTTTATTTAACTTTTTTATATTTTTAAATATTTTATTTTATTTCGTTTTGACATTTTAATGAGATATTTTAATTTTTAATTGAATTTTTAATCAATGATATAATACTTGATCTCATTAGTATTAGAATATAACTTTCTGATAAATTTATCTCGTTTTTTAAAATTCTTTACATTCTTTTTGTTATATCACTATGATGGTGTAAACTCCACTATTGTAAGCTTTACATCAATTTATTTTTGTTATAATTTATGATTTTAATTTATCTTTTTTTAACTTTAATATATATTTACATAATACCAAAAAAATAATTTAGTTTCATTTATGCATATTTATTTTCGCAATTAATAGTAATTTCTAATAATAATAAATCATGTCTAAACAAATCTTTTTAGACTCATCTCAACAAGCTCTATCACATTAAATATTCATTTTTTTTTCAAATATTTTATTGTCTAGGTTTGTCCATATCTTATGTGATAGTTTTATTCATGAAAGATTTAATGGCCGAGCACACTGCATTCGATCTTCTTAGTGTCTAGAAATGCAAAATTCCCAATCAATTATCTCTCTTATTTAACCTTTTTGGTTTTATTTTGTTACAATACTGTTTGTGTCCAATTGAGTCAAAGAAAATGTGATAGACTTCTCTCAGTAAGTTCTATCTAATTAAATACTTTTTTAGCTTTTAAAGTTTTTTAAAATATATTGGGACACTTCATGAAATATTTTAATTCATACCATTTTTTATAGTCAAAGTCGGTACACTTAAACTCCTTCAACACTTTGAAAGTAATTTTTTCTTAAAATTTATCATATTTGTTTGAATATTTAAGTTTAATATTTTTATGTAATTATATAACTCGACATCTTCTTTCATGCAACCTCTACCTAGTTTTAATTTAATTAAAATTTGTTGTATGAATTTATCTTTTTTATCTTAAATTGATTTTTTCTTAAATTTAAAATAATAATTTTTTATATTTTTATTATCTAATTAGGTAATTCTTAATAATTAAAAACAATATCTAATTAAGACTTCATGAATGTCACTTGATTAATCTTTGTGAGATATTTCCAATTAGATATTTATTTTTTATAGTTTTAAATATTTCTTTTTTTTAGTATTTTGGATTTGTTTATGATAGACCTCTTCATTTCTACCTTATTTGATGATCCATAATGTTATATTAGATCTTATTAGTATCATGAAATACAACATTCTCGAACAATTTAGCTCATTTACTCTAATAGTTTCTTTTGATTTGCTTATATTACTATGAAAATCAAACTCTCCTCTATTTTGACTTTTACATATTTTTTACTTAAATATATTTTATTTCTTTGTTTTATCTTAGTTTCGATTTATCGTAAATTTATTAAATATTAACATAATAATTTATTATTATTTCACTTAATTAAAAGGTATTTTGTAGTAATTGTAAGCATGTTTTAATTAAGGCAAAAGAAATAACATTGTGTACCCATTTTTATATTTTTCAAAAATGCAAATATTTTATTTTTATTGCTTTTGCATTCTTACGAGATATTTTGATGTTTACCTTATTTGATAGTTGAGGAGGTTACACATAATCTCCTTAATATTTTAGAATACAAATTTGACCTTGCAATTTATCTCATTTTCTCAAAGTTTTCACATTTGTTTGGCTATTTTACTATGCAACAGAAATTATCCACTCATTTAAACTTAACATCACTTTGATTTGGTTATATTATAACTTTTTTAATTTATCACATTTCACCTTTAATATACACGTATTTTTTAAGGAATTACTTGTTATTATTTATTTTATTTACCCTTGTAATTCATAAGAATTCCATGCTAAGCTTGATTGAGGTGAATGAATGTAGTTTTACTCGTGTAGATCATATTTACTCAATTAAATATTTATTTTAATATTTAAAAATATTTTTATTTTTTAATATTTCTCTACTCTTTATAAGACATTTCCATTTGTGCTTGATTAGATGATCAAGGACACTACACTCTTCTCTTTTGCTAGTTAGAATGTAATTCTCCAACTATCAAAATGTTTTACTTTGCTTTAGTTATATTATAATGTAACTTTAAATCTTTACACATGACTTTTACATTGCTTTTATTTAGGCTTATTAAATTTTTCTTTCACTTGCCAAAATTGTTTTGATTTGTAATATTTAGCTTTATTTAATAATAAAATAAAAATTATTGTTATTTATCTTTCTTTGCATTAGCTTTATATAGTAATTCCAACTGACATGTGGTTAAGAAAACAAATTTTGTTAGACACATGCTGCCTAGCTTTATAAAATTAGTTATTTGTTTTTTTTATTTTTAAATACTTTTATATTCTAATATTTTTGCATGTTTTACAAGGTGTTTTGATTCATACCTCATTAGACAATAGAGGATGTTACACATGTTCTTCTTTGTATAATGGAAAAAAACTTTCCCATCAAATTTATCTCATTTCTAAAATTTTTTCCATTGATTTGGCTATATTATTATGTGACTCAAAATCTACTATCATGTAGCACTTATATCAATTTGATTTGGTTTTGTTACATCACATTTTTTTCTCATTTTTGCTTTAATATATGTTGATTTAATATTAAAATAATAATAGATTATTATTTGTCAGTATTCAGTTTGATAATTTCTAGTAATGCAAAACAAGGACAGATCAAGATAAAACTAACCTTGTTAGACACATCATATCGAGCTCTCTTCAATTACATATTCATTTCCATTTTTTTAGATATTTTATTTATAAGATTTCTAAATGTCTTATTAAGCATCTTAATTCGTACCTAATTTTATTGTCAAAGATATTATAGTTTATCTCATTGGCACTTTTTAATGTAATTTTCACAAATAATTATCTTGTTTCTACAAATATTTTGCATTGATTTACTAATATTACTATTTAATTATAAATTTCCTCCCATGTGAACAACAACACCTTATTTTTTCTTCTATAATATATAAGTATTTGAATCAATATTTGATTAAGATAAATTAAAAGTCATTGAACTAGTCTCAAACAAATCTATCTAAGAGACAAAATCTAAGATTTGATTAATATATTTTTGCTTGATATTACAATAAAATTTATAATAATTGAAGTTTATTTATTTATATAAGAAACAAAAATTTAAAACAAGGTTATTTGGTGATGAAACAAACATTCTTGAAATCATCTCAATAATCTTTATATGATAAAATATCCATTCTAATATTTTTTTATTTACTATAATTTTTGCATGCTTTGTGACACATTTTGTTTCATATAAGATTTTATGATTGAGATTGCTACATTTTATTTCCTTTCTCACTTCGAATGAAACTTTCTTATGCAATTTATCCGATTTTCTTTAAACTTTTCTGATTTCATTTAATTATTTTACTATGTTACAATAAATATTCTATTATATAAACTTTACATTACTTTGGTTTGGTTTTGTTGTCTTGCTTCAATATATCTCAATTCATATTAAACATTAAGTTTCTTAATATCAAAATTTTATTTTTTTTATTATGTTTATTTAATTTAATGATTTTAATTAAATAAAAATGGGAGGTATTCAAGATGAAGAAAACATTTTTGGACCCTTGATGAGCTCTATCTTATTAAATATTTATTTCGATATTTTGAAATATTTTATTTTGTAGAAGTTATGCACACTTTACCAGGTATTTTCATTTAAAATTAATTTGGTAGTCGTGGTTGTTACTCAAACTCAACATTTTTCATTGCGACATTGTCATATAATTTATCTTATTCATTCAAAATTTTTTTTTATTTTGATATATTACTGTTAAGTAACTCAAAATTTTCTCTTATTAAAATTTTACATCATTTTTTTGGTTCTATTACATTGGCTAACTTTTTTTATTGGAACTTTATTATATATTTAGTTAATATTTGAATATTAATTTATTTTTATTTATGCTTATTTTTTATGTTAATTCATAGTAATTCCAAATAATGTTTGATTAAGGGGATCAAATGTGGTCTGACTTGTGTGAAAAAAATCTATTCAAATAAGAATTCTTTTTTAAATATTTTATTTTCCAAAGTTTTTGAATGATTAATGAGATATTTTGATTCCATTTAATGATGGAGGATGTCACACATGATCTCAATAGTACTTTTCAATAAACCTTTATCATATAACTTACGTCATTTAATAAAATGTTTTTCTTTTATTTAGTTATATTACATTGATTCAGCTTATCTCATTTTTTCTTTAAAACTTTTACTCAGTGTTAAAAAAATTATTATTATTTAAGCTTATTTATTTTAATTATTCATAGTAGTTCTTAATGACATTCGATTGGGAGGAAGCAAACATCGTTGGACTAGTGTCACCAAGATCTTACCAATTAAATAAATATTTATATTTTTAAATATTTATTTTCTCTTGTTTAAGCATTCTTTGTGAGTCATTTCAATTTATCTGTTATCTGACAGCTAAGGATGTTACAAATGATGTCCTTCTAAAAGTCATCTTTTTCTTCAAAGTTTTTAATTAGATTTCATTATATTACTATAAAAGTAAAATTCTCCCCTCATATAACTTCCACATTATGATTTTAAGGTTATATTTTATTACTTCAATTTTTATCATTTTAGATTTTGATATATATTAACTAAATGTTTAAAAATTAATTTAGAGATTTGTCCACCAAAGATGTTACATTGATCTCCTTTCTCACTTGGAATGCAACTTTTTAGTGCAAGTTATGTTAGTTCAAATTTTTTGTTATGACTTAGTTATATTATTATGTAACTTCAAATCTCCTCTCTTATTGCCATAACATTTATTTGGTTTTGTTGTATTACCTTGCTTCAATATATCTCATTTTATATTTAATATATATTTGCATTGATTGTGCATATTTATTTTTGTATTTTATAGAAAATCAAATTGAGGTCTGATCAAGTTGAAACAAATATCATTGTACTCATCTCGATAAGTTGTATACAATAAGGAATTATTTATATATTCTTAAGTATTTTATTTTATAGAGTTTTGGCATGCTTTAGTAGATGTTTTTATTCATATCTAATTGTTGTTCATGGAAGTTATATGCAATCTACTTAGTATTATGGAAGCCAATGTTGCCACAAAATTTCTCATTTCTTCAAAATTTGGCAATGATTTGGTTTCATTACAATGTTACTCTAAATCTCCTCACTTGTGAAATTTGCATCACCTTGTTTGGGTTATATTGTGTGACCTTAATTTAGATTATTTTTTGTTGAATATATATTTAGTTAATATTATTTCGGTAATTTATTTTTTTTTATGCATATTTAATGTGGTAATTCTTAGTTATTCTTAATGTGGTCTAATTAAGACAAAATAAATATGGTTGGACTTGTCTCAATGAGCTATATATTAAACATTATTGTTTATATTTGAAAATATTTTCTATTTTAATGTGATGATATGTTTAAGGATACATTTTTATTATACCTTATTTGAGGATTGGGAATGTTATACCTCATCTCTTAAGTATCTTAGAAAGCAACTTTATCATATAATGTATCTCATTTAATCAAATGTTCTATATAGATTTGGCAATATTACATTAGCTCAATTTATCATTTTTGCTTTTGAAATATTTATTGAATATTAAAATAATACTTTATTATTATTTATGGTTATTTACTTTTGCAATTTTTTATTTGCCCAAACATCGTCAAGGTAATGGCAAAAAGCTCTAAAAAATAAGATTATTTTTTGTACATTTAAGAATTTATTTGTGCATGTTTGGCATTATTTATGAGACATATTAACTCGTACATGATTTTATGATAAAAGATGTTTACTCAGCTCTTAGGAATGAAAATTTATCATATAATGTTTCTTCTTATTCAATTAGTTTGCTCAAATTTTATCATATTACAAAGAAACTCAAATTCTCCTCTTAGGTGACCTTTACCATGAATTGGTTATACTAAATTGCCCCAATTTATATTATTTTGGCTTTATTGCTTAGTTTTTAAATATTAAGATAATAATTTAAAATTATTTACAATTATTTTGTTTAGTATTTCATAGTAATTCAAAATGATGGCTAATGGAGTTGAAAGAAACATCATTGGGTTAATTTTGAAGAGCTTTACTTAGTAGAATATTAATTTTTGTATTTTTCAATTATTTTCTTTGTATGGCTTTTGGTATGCTTTAGGAGATATTTAAATTCACATTAGATTTGATGATTGTTGATGCTATAATAAATTTCCCTAGCATCTCAAAATGCAAATTTTTAATATAATTTATTTAATTTTTTAAAATTTTCACTTTCATTTTATTACATTACAATATGATTATCAATTTCTTTTAGTGCAATATCAACATCACTTTGATTTTTTTAAATTACTTTATTCTAACTTATTTCATTTCAACTTTTATATATATATATATACTAAAAATTTAATTGTTAGTTTAATTTGATTGTTGCTCATTTGGCAATTCACTCTGAATCAAAATGAGGTCCAATCGAGATGAAACTAACATAGTTGGAATAGGATTGATGAGCTCTATCTAATTAATTATTTATTTTTAATAGCTTTAAACATATTATTTTCTAGTTTTTTTGCATGCTTTAGGAGATAATAGTATTTCATTTTTCATGTAACAACTATGAATGCTACAATCAAACCCTTTTCATTTAATTTGGTTATATTTGAGTGTAGCTTTAAATCTATTATTATGAGTTGTTTCCATTATTTTGAGCAGATTTTATTCCATTTCATCAATATTGATTAATTTTTCAAAAATAGATATTTACTTAATATTAAGATAATAATTTATTATTATTTATACTTATTTATTTTGGTAATCTATTATATTCCAAATAAGGTACAATGCAGTAAAAAATTGTCGATGGAATCGCTTTGATGAACTTTATCTAATTAAATAGTTTTAATATTTTAAAAAGTTTGTTATCCAAGGTTTCTTCATGCACCATGGGATTTGTTATTGATATTGAATTTAATGATTGAGGATGTTGCACTCCATCTTCTAAGTATCTTGAAGTGTAACTTTCTTACACAATTTATGTCATTTACCTGATTTTTTATTTTGTTATATTACCAAAAAACTCTAATTCTCTTTGCATGTGACCTTTACATTACTTTTATTTGGATGCATTACTTTTCTCTAATT
The DNA here is from genome assembly GCA_023846275.1 of Vanilla planifolia. Lineage (NCBI taxonomy): Eukaryota > Viridiplantae > Streptophyta > Magnoliopsida > Asparagales > Orchidaceae > Vanilla > Vanilla planifolia. The sequence goes on along the minus strand of JAIUJO010000715.1, from coordinate 136,713 downwards.
TATTTTATTTAGCTTTAATACATATTTACTTAAAATTAAAAAACATTATTATGGTTTAAGCTTACTTTGTTTGGCAATTCGTATTAATCCTAGATGTAGTACAATCAAAGTAAAATAAGATTAGCTAGATCAAATTAAATATTAATTTTTATATATTTTTTAATCATTTTATTTTATGGTGTCTAACCAATCATTAAATGATATTTCAAATAAAATGAAAAATGTTTAATATAACAAAAAATTTTATCAAATTTGATAGAGCGTCACGTTATCAGTCTAGTAACATTTGTTTAATCTGTATTGCAACTCGTCAGGAAATAGAGTGAATTAAAAGTTTAAATAAAAATAAACAATAATATATTAATATTTTTTATATTAATTAAATATATATTAAATTTAAGATGAGGTAAATTTATAAAATATAATACAACAAAATTAAAGCATTATAAACTTTACATGAAGAAGATTTAATGGTTCACAAGAAAATGAGAGAAATTGTAGAAATAAAATATAACAAAATACCAATATTGTAAAGGTCAAATGAAAAGAGATTTAATGTTACATAGTAATTTATCAAATGAAAGAAATAAATTTTAAGAAATGAGATACATTTTATAGAAATGTTGCATGCCAAGATTGTAATGATGTCTTATGCAACATCCCCAACCATCAATCTCATAAGAATAAAAATATCATAATGTGTGTCAAAACTATCAAAAAACTTTTAAGAAAATTTTATAACCAATGGGACTTCGTTTATTTTAGTGACATGTTGAACCAAGTTTAGTTCCACTCGATGGGACTTTGCTTGTGTTTCGTGTCACTTAACAAAGTAAATAAGCTTTAATAATAAAAACTTATTTTTAAATATTTAGTTTATTTTTGTGAAAACTGGAATGAATTAAACTTTAGAAATATATCACACCAAATCATAACACAAAAGGAGAATTTGAGTTTCATATCATGACAAACTAATTAATGAATAAGTTTATGAAATGTAATAAATTTTAAGAGAATTTTATACCAAAAAAACTAATGAGTTCTAAATTTTATATCCTTGATAGTTAAGTCAAGTAAGAATAAAAATTTCTTCTAAAGTGCATCAAAACCTTAGAAAATAAAATATTTAAAAATTATAAAACTAAATATTACATTATATAGTAGTCACTGAGATGAGTCAAATGTTGTTTGTTTCATCTTGAATAAACTACATTGGGAGTTAATGTGACTTACCAAACTAAATTCACATAAATAATAATATTTTTTACATTAAGTAATCTAATATTAAACCTAAAATTTGATTAATTAAGATTATGTTCTATGAAAAAATCAATGTGAGGCAAATCTCACATGACAGTGGAATTAACCTTTTAAAGTAGCATTAAGTAAATCAAATAAAAAAACTCTTAACAAAAGTGATAAATTATATTGGAAAGTTACATTAAAAAATATTAAGAAGATTCAGTGTGATATCATCAATCATGAAATTAAATATAAATTAAAATGTTATATAAGGTGTGTCAAAACGCTTGTGAAAGGAATATTTAAAAAAATATGAAAACAATATTGAATAGATAGAGCACATCAAGAAGTGTTCAACAATGTGTTTTGCATCTTGATGACATTTGATTTTGAATTATTGTGAATTACCAAAGACAATTAGCATAAATAAAAATAAATAATGTTTTTTACTTTTTAATAAATATATTTTAAAGCCAAAATAAAATAAACTAAAGCAATTTATTACAGAAAAATCAAATGGTTGCAAAGGATAAAAGGTAAGAGATTTCCATTCACATTGGGTGCAATAAAATCAAAGAAACTTTTTTCAATAAATGGAATCATTTTTATGTGAAGGTAAAACATCATTCCTTACCAAATTATGTAAGAATCTAAATTTCTCAAAAGTTATGCAAAATGTGAGGGAAAAATATTTAAAAATATAAAAATTAATATTTTATTGGATAGAGCGCGTTGAGGTGAGTCCAAAGAAGTTTATTTTGTCTCAATTAGACCTTATTTTTAATTATTATGAATTATTGATGTAATTAAAAAATTGAAATAATTTTTTTAATTTAATATTAAGATAACTTATAATAAGCTAAAGCAAGATAAATTAAAGAAAAAAAATATAATAAGATCAATATGATGTAATTGCCACATATAGATGAATATGATTTTCTTAGAAATATAACCAAATAATAGAAAAAAGTTGAAGAAAAGAGAACAAATTATAGTAAAGTTGCATTCCAATATACTAACCAGATCTAGTGTAACTTCTTAAACCATCAAATAAGCAATGAATCAAAATAGCTCTTAAAACATGCTAAAATAGTTGAAAATGAAATATCCAAAGATATTTAAAAATATTACATAATTTGATAAAGTGAGCAAAAATGAGTCCAATGATGTTTGTTTTGTCATTATACTATCAAGTCAAGAATTATTACCAAATGCCAATATTAGAAAAGGATATAAAAAATAATTTTTTATATTAAAATTAATTAATAATTTAATAAAGCTGAAATATAAGAATTGAAGTAATATAATATAACTAAATTAATGTAATACAAAGGTCACCCAAGAGGAGAATTAGACTTTTGAAGTAAATAAATATTAAAGTTAAAATGCAAAAAAGTGAAGTAATGAACTATAATGAAATGAAAGCAAACAATTTTTAGAAAATTGATAACTTCCTTTGGAAAGCAACTATCTCACAAAAAGTTATCTAATGTTTTCAAAATTTTTTATTTGATTAATTTATATTACAACATAACATTAAATCTCCTACCTTGTGAGTTTTACATCATTTTGATTTTGTTATACTACATTGTTTCAATTTTTCTTAGCTTCATTTTAGTGCAAATTTATTGAATTTAACAACTTAGTTTATAATAAATTATTTTAAATTATTTATTAATTCATAGCAACTCAAAATGACATCTAATTGAGACTAAACATAGCTATTATACTTGTCTCAAATAGCTTTATCTAATTAAATATTTATTTTATGAGACATTTTGATTCATAAATATTTTGATTATTGAGGATATTACACTCAATACTTTTAGTATCTTTGAGTGTGTCTTTCTCATACAATTTATCTTATCTTTTCAAGTTTTTGCTTTGATTAAGTCATTTACAATGAAGCTCAAGTTTTATTCTCATGTGACCTTTAAATTTCTTTCATTTGGTAATGTTAAAATAATAATTTGCTATTACTTAGACATTATTTTTAAATTTATAATAATTTCAAACAACATTTGTTCATTAGAAAGAAATGTCATTGTAATTATCTCGACCATCTCTTTCCAAATAATTTTCTATATATTTTTTAGATTTTAGTTTTTAACAATTTGGCATGTTTTTTAAAATAGTTAATTTATACCTAATTCAACAATTGAGTTTCTTTCACATGATCTTTTTAGTATCTTGGAAGTAAAATTCTCACACAATTTAACTTTATCCTCAAAGTTTTTTTACTTTAATATTGTTATATTAAGCTGAAATTCGAAATCTCCTATCATGTGATCTTTACATTACATAGATTTAGTTATCATACTTTGCTTTAATTTATCTCATTTTTTGCTTTGACATATTTTACATTAATATTAAATTGACATATTTGTTATTATTTGCTTTATCAAATTTGGAAATTGAATGAAATTAAAAATGAGATCTAATTCAGACGAAATATATTACATTTGAATCATGTTGATGAACTCTATCTAATTAAATATTAATTTTCATGCCTTAAAAAATTTTATTTTGCATGATTGTTGGACACTTTATGAGATATTTTGATTCATATAATATTTGATGTTTGAGAATGTTGCACTCGATGTCTTCAATACCTTGGAATGAAATGTTGCCATAAAAGTAAACATATTTCTTCAAAGGGCTTGCTTTGATTTGAATATATTACTATGAAAATGCAATTCTCCTCTCAAATGACCAACACATCACTTTGATTTTGATATATATTGCTTCATTTTATCTCATTCTTATGTCAATATATATTCACCTAATATTAAGATGATAATTTATTATTTATTATGTCTAATTAAATTTTTAAATTAGAATAATCCAAATTGAGGTTTTATGGAAGCAAAACAAAGTTTTAGACTAGTCTTAATAAGCCCCTTTTAATTAAATGCTTATTTTTTATGTTTTTAAAAATTTAATTTTATAAGATTTTGTTAGATTTTATGAAAGATTTTTATTTGCATTAGGTTAACGATAAGTATGTAACAGATGATTTCGACAATGGAATGAAAATTCCTAAATAAATTTCTCATTTTCACAATTTTTTCACTTTGATTTCTTATGTATCTATGAAGCTCTAGATATTTTATCATTTGAGTTTTACCAATCACTGATTATATTATATTACTTTTCTTTAATTCATCTTAATTCAATTATAAATTTGTTTGCATAATATTAAAAAAATTAACTTTTTAATATTTATCATTATTTATATATGTAATTCACAGTAAGCCCTATTGAGGTTTGATCTACTCAAAAATGAAGTCGTTAGACTCCAATTAAATAGACATTTTTGATATTTGTAAATGTTTTATTTTTACATTTAGAAATATTTTGATTCATATTAAATTTTAAGAATAACTTGGATGCACTTGATCTCTTTAGTATCTTTGAATTAAATGTTTTTGAAAAAATTACCAAATTTCATCAAATATTTTGCTTAGATTTCGTTAGATTACAATGAAACTATAATTCTCCTTTAATGTGAACTTTATATTTCTTTGATTTTTTTATATTATTTTGCTTCCAGATATATCATTTCATTTATGATTTTATTTACTTAGTATTAAAAATATTGTATTATTATTAATGCATAATTTCTATCATAATTCGTAATAGTTCCAAACTTTGTTTAATGAAGATGAAGTAAATATCTTTGAAATTTTTTTTGGGGAGCTTTATAAATTTTATCTTTTGTATTTTTTTAGTTATTTGTTTCATGACCTTTAACACACTTTATAAGGAATTTTGACACACTTTATAGGGAATTTTGGCACACTTTTGACAAACTTTATATTTTTGAGTTATTTGTCTCCTCAGCTTTATTGCCTTAGTGTGTTAGAATGCAACTTTCTCTTACACTTTTTTCTAGATAACTCAAATTTTTTTTCCTTTGGTTTGTTTTATTGCTTTGTACTATAAATCTTGTCATGTGTGATTTTTAAATAGCCTTGAGTTTTCTATATTACATTGGTTCAATTTTGCTCTAATTTATCAAGGTTATAATGCTTTAATTTATCTTATTTTAGCTCTAGTTTTTATTTATTTGATATTAAAATGATTATTTATTATTATTTATGTTTACTTAACTTTGTAGTTTTTAATAATTTCAAAGAAATTTTGGTGGAGATGAAAAAATGTCATTGGACACATCTAGATGAGCTTTATTCTTTTAAAAATTAAGTTATATTTGTTTTAATAACTTAAATATGCTACACTAGATATCACTAAATCTTTCAATACATATTTCTCGTACTATTTATCTCATTTCTTAAAATATTTTTCTTTGATTTAGTTATATTTGTTTTAATGACCTTTATGAATTTAATTATTCTTGTTTATATTTTAAAATAATTTATTTTCTATTCTTTTTGAATGCTTTATAAGACATTTCAATTCATTCATTCTATGGCTATCATGCATGTTACTATATTTTCGTAGAATCTTTGAATGAACCCTTTCACAAACAATTTATGTGATTTTTTCAAATTCATCACTATCATTTTGATATATTACGATGTAACTTGATATTTTCATTAATGTAACTTTTAAGTTACTTTCGTTTGGTTACACCACTTTGTTTTTTATTTTAATATATATAACTTAAAAATTAAAATTATAATTTATTCTTATTTATGCTCATTTAATTTTGTAACAAGTAAGAACTAGAAATGAGCTCTTGTTAAGTACTAATAATTGTCGTTGGACTTATCTTTAAAAACTCTATCAGAAAAATTTATTTTTTGTTTTTAAATATTAATTTTTCTTGGGTATTAATATATTTTGCATGCCATTTTACATCGCAACATATTTGATTGTTGAAAAGGTTATAGTCATTCTCCTCTTTTATTTTGAGAAAAATGTTTCAATATAATTAATCAAATTTCTTTAAATTCTTTTATTTGATTTGGTTATATTAAATTGAAACTCAAGATCTACTCAACTGTGAGTTTTACATTAATTTCATTTTGTTTTATTAAATAGTGCAAACTTTTTTCAATTTAGCTTAATATTTATTCGTGTAATATTAAAATTGTAATGTGTTTTTATGCTTATTTAATTTTGTAATTAATTTAAATTGAAATTAAGGTTCAAAAGATACAAAACAAATCTTGGTGCACTTGCTTAGATGTTGTCTATCTAAAGATAATTTTTTTATAAGAATTCGATACGCATTGTATTCCTTCAATTTTTTAAAATCTGATTTGTTGATCAATGATTTACACTCGACGTCTTTAGCGTCTTAGAATGTGACTTTAATGCATAAGTTTTTTCATTTTTTTAAAAATATTTTTGATGATTTGGTCATATTACTATGTAACTTTAAAACTCCTTTAATGTTTCATTTACATTTATATTATATTTCATCAACTCATCTTTTTCCAGTTATATATATATATATATACTTAATATTGAAGTAATACTTTATTATTTCTTGTGTTAGTTTGCAATAGTAAGTCATAATATTTTAAAATTAGAACAAATAGAGATAAAACAAATGTCGTTGGACTCGTTTTCACGAGCAAAAACTAATTAAATATTTAATTTTATATCTTTTCTAGAATTTTGTTAAGCTTTATGAGTCACTTTCATTTATATCTACTTTGTTTCTCAGGGACAATACACGTGATCAATTTAGCATCTTAAAATGTTTTTTCCTACACAATGTTTCTCATTTCTTCAAAGTTTTCAATTGTTAAAGTGCTGTGAAACTCTCAATTATTTTCTTATGCAACTAAACATTACTTTCATTTTATAGTATTGCATTGATTTAATTTATTTCATTTGAACTTTATTATAAATGCACTTAATACTGAAATGATAATCTATTATTATTTAAACTTTATTAATTTTGTAATTCAAATTAATTCTAAATGACATCGATCAAGATGAAACAAACATTGTTAGAGTTATATTGATGAAGGCTATCTAATAAAATATACTTTTTTATTTTTTAAAAATATTTTCTATGGTTTTTTCTAAGTTTATGAGGTTTTAAAAACAATATTTTTGTATCTTTTCTTTAAATAGTTCACTTCAAGTTTTTAATATAACTATGTAACTAAAAATATCCTCTTGAGTGATCTTTACATTGCATTAGTTTGGTTACAATACAATGCCTTAATTTATTTTATTCCATGTTAAATATATATTATATTTGTATTAAAATAACACTTTATAATTATTTTTACATACCTATTTTAGTATTTCTCAATAGATTCAAATGAGTCCCAATTCAAATGAAACAAGAGTCATATGATCCACTTTAATGAGCTCTATCTAATTCAATATTAATTTTTATATTTTCAAATATATAATTTCAAGGATTTTTGTAAGATTTACATGAAATTTTAATTTTTAACTAATTTGATGATTGAGGATTTAACCATCAATCTACTTGGTATATTGGAATGCAACATTCTCTCATACTTTGTTTAATTTCTTCAAATTTTCACTTTGATTTGGTTCTAATTCCTTAAATCACTAATTCTCCTTATATGTGACCATAATTTCTTGTCATCTAATTTTATTTAATCCTACTAAATTTTATAATTCCTTGTACATCAAAATGAGATCCAACATTGACAGAAGAAATGTTGTTATACTCATCTCTATGAGCACTTTTGAGATAAATATTGATTATTCATTTTTAAATGCTTTATTTTCTATGGGTTAGGCAAACTTTACAAGACATTTCATTAATACCTAATTTTAGATCAATGATGCTCTACTTCATCTCTTTAAAATGTAACATAACTTTGTTGTACAATTAATCTAACATTTTACAATTTTTTACATTGATTTGGTTTTATAATTAGGTAAACTAAAGCTCCTCTCATGTGACAATTTCATCACTTTGATTTGGTTATACTATATTGCTTCAACTTATTTCATTTTAGGTTTAATATATATTTCTATAATATTAAAAAATAAATTACTTTTTAATTTTTTAATTTTATTATTTTATTTTACAATTGTTAGTAATTCAAAAAGAGGTCTAGTTGAGATGAATCTAACTTCATAAGACTTATCTTAACAAGGGTTTTTATTCACAAATGATTTGATGATAAACAATGTTATGATCTCTTTCATATATTGGAGTGCAAATTTTTTGTATAATTTATCTTGTTTCATCAAATGTTTTACTTTCATTTGGGTATATTATTACACTCTAAGAATCTTCCCATGTAACATTTACATCACTCTAGTTTAGTTATATTATATTGCCTAAATTTGTCTCATTCAAGCATTAATGTAACTTTAATTAATATTTAAATATTTTTTCTCAATTATTTACTCTTATCAACTTTAATAATTTGAAGCAATTCCAAATGATATCCCATCAAGCTAAGACAAAAGTTGTTGGACCAGTTTCAATAAGCTTTATTTTATTAAATATTTACTTTTACATTTTAAAAATATTATTTTCTATATTTTTCTAATTTTAGAAGACCTTTTGACTCTTGTATGATTTAAAGATTGAGAAAGTTATAAACAAACACATTACAATATTTCTTTATAGTTTAACACATTTCTTAAAATTGTTCTATCTTGTTTTGTTATATTACTATGAAACTATAAATCTTCACTTACATAACCTTAAAATTTTTTTGACTTGGTAACATTTCTTTGGTTCTATTTATCTAATTTTAAACTTATAATATATTTGTTATATATTAAAGTAATAATTTATTATTATTTATGTTTATTTGACTTTGTAATTGAGGCTATTACACTCATTCTGGTTCGTGTCTTGGAATGCCACTTTCTCATATATTTATCTCATTTTTTTCAAAGTTTTTCCTTCAAACTGATTGTATACTATGCAACTCTAACTATTGTCTTGTGTCATGTTAACATCATTTTGATTTAGTTATATTGCATTACTTCAATTTATCTCTTATGTTTCAAGTTATGATTGTTTCCTATGTCAATCCTTATAATTCCAAACATGGTTTGATTTATATGAAATGAATCTTATTGCTCTAATCTTGATGCAATTAAATATTTATTTTTTAATAACTTTAAAAATTATATTTTTGTAGTTTTTGCTTGCTTAACCATTTGTTTTAAGTTCTATAATTGATGGCAACAAAGTTACAATCGATCTCATTTGTTTCCTGGAATGCAACTTTCTAATATAATTTATATTATTTTTTTTCAAACTTTTTTGCTTTGATTTAGTCAGATAACTACATAACTCTTAGCCTCCTCTTTTGTAACCTTAACATGTCTTTGATTCAGTTATATAATATTGATTAAATTTATATTAACTAAATTTTAATTTATATTTACCTAGTTTTAAGAAAAATTTAATTATATATCCTTTTTTTATTAGATAATTTGTCTTAATTCAAAATGAGGTTCGATCAAGATGAAAAGTAGTGAAATTAAACTTCACTTTTTATATTTTAAAATATTTTCTTTGTGGTTTAGTGCTCTTGACAAGATATTAAGAATTGAATTTGATTGGATGATTGATGATGTTCCATTAATTCTTTTCAATACTTGGAATCCAACTTTGGTGTACAACTTCTCTTATTTCATGAATTATTTCACTTTGATTTTGTCACATTTTTTGTTACACAAAATATTTTCTCATGTGACCAATTTTTTTGATATGTGATATTACATTGCTTCTATTTATCTTATCTTACCATTATTTTATATTTATTTAATAATAAAAAATAATTTGATGTTATTTATTCTTATTTACTTTTGTAATTGAAGTAATTAAAAACGAGGTTCAATAAAGATGAAATAAATATCATTGCACTCATCTCAACGAGCTTTATAAAATTAAGTATTATTCTTTGTATTTTGAAATCTTCCATTTCTAAGATTTTTGTATGATTTATGAGATAGTCCATTCATACTTAATATGATGATAAAAAAAGTTACACGCTATCTCTTTACAACCTTGGAATGCAACTTTTTTGTATAATTGTTCTCGTTTTGGTAAATGTTTTTTTTATTTTGTTAAATTATTATATAAGTTTAAATATACTCTTGTGTGGCCATTATATTTCTTTGAATTGGTTACATTACAGTATCTTAATTTATCTTACATCAACGTCATTAAAGATTTACATAATATTAAAATAATAATTTTATTTTTTCGTATTTAATTCTAATTCATAGTAATTTCAATTGAGGACTAATAAAGATGAAGCAAACATCATTTAATTCATCATGATCAGCTCTATCTCAATAAATATTTATTTTATATTTTTAAATAGTTTAGCTTAAAGTAAAACTCCCAATCAATCATAAAAACCTTAAGAACAAAAAACACTAATTGAACCACTCTCCAAGAGAGAGGTAAGCTAGACCCTCACAATAAAAAAAATAAAAAATAAGCTATGATGTCTTTATAAAAAAAATAAAATTTGAACGAAGAAGAAAGGATAATGACCATAAAATTTCATACAAACTAACTCATATACTGAACAAAAAACTCAGCAAAGCATATTTGTTTAAATTTAGTTAGATAGAAAATAAGACAACTATAGCTTAGCTAATTCGAAAAAAACAAAGAATTTGAAGCTCTATGGAAAGGGATAGAGTGTAAAAGGTGACAAAGATCTTTGGCTTCAAATTTCTTCATGATCATCACTTGAAACATTTTCTTTAGAATATTTTTAAAAGTTTCATCAATAAAATTTACTCAATAATTAAACGATTTATAAACGTTTTGTAATGGCTAAAATAACAAAATAAATCTGAAAATTAATCGTTTTAGCTCTTGTTCATGTTAGTTTTTAAAGTTAAAGGTTTTTATTTAAATAAAATATTCCAATGGATTTTAATAACTACTAAAAGAGTAATTGTGTTGGAGTAGAAGAATTAGAATCATTGAAGACTATTCGATAAAGACAACTATGCAATTGCATGGATGTAGTTTCACTAGAAAATTCTAGAATTATGAATTGATCTAAGCCATTACATCTAAATAATGATCTAAGCATAAGTTTTAATTTTTCATGCATAGATTATGTTCAGATAGTGTGATCAGAAAATTATGTGATGAGACAATTGATAGAATTAACACTTTTGAGAAATTGAATAAGGAGATGACCTTTCAAGTGCAAAATAGATGATCAGAGGCTAACGTCACTCTCACACTGATAGTAACATATTATGGAATAAATTCTAGATTTAGAGGATATTGTTTAGATCTAAAATTATTTGAAAGGGGATCAAGAGTCATTCCTTAAACCAACTACTATAACAATTTGGTTCTATTAATTACATATAGGTTTAAGTAAGTTATAACTATATTTTTTATTTTTTTATTAAAATTAATTATTTTTTAAATTAAAATTTTGAGGATATTGAATAAATAACTCTTAAAATGTGAAGAGTAGGGACACTGAATCAAGGATATTATATTTAATTATCAAAGAAATTAGAAATGGAATTTCTAATTTATTTTAAAAATTTAAATCATTCTTAACAATCTAAAAAAATTAAAATAACTCAAAGTACTACAAAAATACATCACTTAATAGTCTATGACTCCAACCTAGAAGATCTTCATAGGATCCAACATTTGCTACTCTTCTTCCTTGAGTTCACTCATAAACTAACACATTAGTTGTCTAAAATCTAAAACTTCACCAATAGAAATTCACTAGAAATACTTAAGGTTGTTATCATCAAATAAAGGAACTGTGCTAAAGATCAATACCTTAACCATCTATCCCTTTTGATAAAAATAAAACCTCTAATAAAATTGATAAAAATATGAAATATTTATAAAAGTTACATAAAAAATGAAAGGTGGACTCCCCATGCATGTTTTCCAACACTTGAATAAGACTTTGCCTTAATTGATACATCTACCCCATAATTTTGTTTTAATTTTGAATTTCTTCCTTCTTTTGTTGTCAATCAAATAGATTTCACACACTTAAACTCAATCTAAGCTTTGTAAATTGTTCACGACATAAGAGTTTTGTAAAAATATCAACCAATTGATCATTAGTAGGCATATATTTAAGTTCAACATGTCCTCTTAAAAAATTATATCTTATATCAATATGTTATGTTTTATAATAATTAGTCGTTTTTTTACTTAAACTTATTACACTTAAATGATCACAATAAATGAGAATTGGTCCTAAAATAAAACCATAACCTACTAGCTATTGTTTGATTCGTAGGACTGTGTTATACAACTACATCTAGTATATATTTTGATTCTATATTAGATAGTACAATATAATTTTTTTCTTAGTACTCTATGAAATTAGAGAATTTTATAAAAATTTGCATGTTCCACTTGTACTTTCTCTCTATCTATTCTTGTTCTAGCAAAATCTATATCTGAGAATGCTCTTAATTAATAATTTTGATCTTTTATTGGACACCAATGCTTTAATTTTCTTGTTTCAACTAAACATCTAAATATGTATTTTATAGCTACTAAATGAATTCTTTCAAATAAATTTAAAATCAAGAACATACACAAACACTATAAAAAATATGAAGAGTACTTGTTAAATTGTCAAATAGTGAACCAATATACATTTTATTATTTATTGGCTTTCTCTATTTATCTTTATCTAAATGTGTGTAAGTGGCCATAAGCATGTCTATAGATTTAATGTTAAAGAAACCATAATTCTTTAATAATTCTACAGTATATTTAGTTTGTGATATTAAAATTCCATTTGATGTTTATTTAACTTAAGGGAGTTAGAGGAATGTAAGCTACCTATTAAACTCTTTTCAAATTCTATTTTCATTAAATCTAAAAATGCATTACTCAACTCTTCATTGCCAGCTCCAAACACTATATCATGTTAGTATATTTAAAATAAAATCTCATGTTCTCCATTGTTTTTAATAAATAATGTGTTATTTTTTTACTTGTGGTCAAACCACTTGAAACTAGAAAATTGTAGTAAATCATACCAAGCTTTAGGTGCTTCCTTAAAGCCTTATAAAGCTTTTTGTAATTTATATACTTGATTTAATTTATGATGAACTTTAATTATTGGGATCTTTGTTATATAAACTTATTTATTGATATAACCATTTAAAAATCACTTTTATTACCCATTTGATATAGTTTGAACTTCTTGTAGTAAACATAAGCTAACAAAATTCTTATTGCCATAAGCTAGCTTTAGATGCCAAGATTTATTCACTATTTAAGTCTTCAATATGACTATAACCTTTTGCAACTTATCTTACATTGTTCCTAATTATGTTTCCATTTTCATCTAGTTTGTTGCTAAAATCCCATTTTATTCTAGTTATACTTTTATTCTTTTGTCTAGGAGTTAACTCTCACAAAAGTTCTTAGAGCTTTGTTAATCATATGGATAACCCTTTATTGCTAAAGTACTCTTAACAGTGCATGGTTTTTCATCACTACAAAATTATGCACATCAAGTCTCTTATGTTGTCATTGTAAAGTACTATGCAACCTCTATACTTGATGCAAGTTCTACTATTTGTTATTGCTATCATACATTACTTTTTTTGAGGATCCCATTAACTAGAGACCATTACATTGTAGCCTACATAATCATCAAAGAGAACCATCTTACTAATATAAGTTTTCTTTTACTTGCATTTATCTAGGGTTAATTGACATTAATCTATCATTTGATTGATCCTAGGGTTATAGTTGAGCCCTTCATCTTAATGCCATCCTTAATCTTTCTTAATCAATCCCGTTTGGTTATAATTTTTGAATCTTTGTGTTCGATGTTTAGGTAGAATCCATTCTTAGGACTTGTTGGAAAAGTTAAACAAAATCATTCATACATTGAAATATTTGGTTATATTAAATGGTTACAATTTAACTCATTTTTATTTATTATACATTTATGTAATATTTAAATAATAATTTATTATAATTTATGATTGTCTACTTTGGTAAATCATAGTAATTCAAAAATAGGTCTTATGAAGATGAAACAAATGCAATAAGACTCATGTTAACTACCTGTGTCTAATTAAATTTTTAATTTTTGTATTTTAAAGTGTTACATCTGTCTCATCCTTGTAACCTCTATCTAACTAAATATTCATTTTTATATAATTAACTGTTTATTTTTTTAGAATTTTGTAATGCCTTATTATACATTTTGATTCATGAATGAGTTTAATGGCCAAGAACATTAAACTTAACATCCTTAGCTTCTTTGAATGCAAGTTTTCGATACAATTTATCTTATTTCCATAAATGTTTTCTTTTATTTTGATGTATTACTACATAGCCCTAAATTTTCTCTAAAGTGACATTTGTATGGCTTTGATTTGAATATTTTACATTGCTTTTATTTATCTTATTTTAGCTTTAAAATATGTAAACTGAATATTCAAATAATAATTTATTATTATTTTTGTTTATTTAATTTTATTATTCATAACAATTCCTAACATATTTCAATGGAGACAAAATAATCATCATTACATTTATCTTAGTAAGCCTTATCCAACAAATATTCCTTTTAATAATTTTAAATGTTTACATTTAAAAGATTTTGGCATATTTCATGAGTCATTCTAATTCACGATTTAGCAATCGAGGATGTTACCTTTCATCTCCTTAATTCCTTTGAGTGTAGTAATACTACACAGTTTACTTAATTTCTAAAAATTCTTTTCTTTGATTTGGTTATATCACAAAAAAAAAACCAAACTTCTTTTGTAATTCATTTGGTTATATTACATTTCTTCAACTTATCTTTATTAAACACACATATATATCGAGTTAATATTAAGTTATTAATATATTTTTACATATTTGTTTATTTTTGTACTTCATAGTATTTCCAAATGAGACCAAATGGAGAGGAATAAACATTGTTGGCCTCTTATCGTGAGCTCTACAAAATTAAATATTTATTCTTGTTTTGTTAATTATTTTATTTTTTTATCATTTCACAGGTTTTATAAGAGTTTTTAATTGTAAAAATTTTTATGATCAATGATAATACATTCTATTTGCTTAATATATTGAAATGTAACTTTCTTATGAAAGTATTCTTATTTGTTTTAATTTTTTGCTTTAACTTGGTTACATTACTACAAAACTCTAGTGCGATGTGTACTTCACATTGTTTTAATTTTATTAAACTTGATTGTTTCAATTTATCTTATTTTAGCTTTAATATATATTTACTTAATATTAAAAAAACAATTTATCATTATTTATGTTTAATTTCTTTTCTTATTCATAGTAATTCCAAATGAACTGTGATGGAGACAAATGGCATTAGATTTATCTTAAGGAGCTATTTTTGAATAAATATTTATTTCTATATTTCTAAAAAAAATTTTGTAGTGTTTTGCATTATTTATTAAAAATTTTATTTCATTCTTGAATTTAAGATTGGAAATTTTATACTAGACCTCTTCATAATCTTTGAGTGCAACTTTACAATTCAATTTACCTAATTTTTACAAATCTTTCACATTGATATTATTATAAAACTACTAAATCATAATTCTCATTGCATTGACATTTACATCATTTTCATTTAGTTATATTACATTACATAAATAATAATTTATAAGTATTTATGTCTATTTATATTTTTAATTTGTAGTATTCACAAATGAGGCTTAATGGGCATAAAACAAATGTTGTTGGACAAGTCTCGATGAGCTCTATCAAATATTATAATAATTTTAACAAACTTAATTGTGTTATCTCATACATGTTTTTTGCTTTTTATGAGATATATATTTTCTACCAGATCTCTCGATTGCGGATGTTACACTTAATCTTCTTAATTTTTGGAAAACTACTTTCTTTATAAAATTTATCACATTTTTTGAAAATTGTTTCTCTCGTGCAATCTTTACAGGTCTTTCATCTTTTTATAATGTATTTCTTCAATTTATGTAATTTTGTCTTTAACATGTATTTACTAAATATTTAAAAATTAGTTTATTATTATTTATGTTTAATTTAATTTCTTCTCTTTTTGTTGTAATTCCATACAAAATGTTATGAAGATGAGAAAACTTTAATTGGTGTCTTCTTGAAGAGCTCTTTCCCAGTTAATGTTCATTTTAATATTTTAAAATATTTACTTTTCTAATTTTTTTGCATGTTTTAATTTTCTCTAAAACTTTAATTCACCTCTTATGTAACCTATACATCATTTTCATTTACTTATATTATACTATTTCAATTATCCTTCTACAGATTTAATATATAATTATGTAATATAAAACATTAATTTTTTTTATGTTTATTTAAGTTAATAATCCGCAATGTTTATTAACAATGCTTCATGGAGACAAAGCATACAACATTGATCTCACCTTAACGAGCTTTATTCATTTAAATATTAGCATATATATATTTTCAATGTTTTATTTAATATAGTTTTGGCACATTTACTAGCCATTTTAAATTCAATAATGATTTTACAATTAAGGATATTCCACTTCATTTCATTTGCATCTTGTAATTCAATTTTCCCCTAAAATTTACCTCATTTCATTACATTTTTCCTCCATGTTTTTATAATAATATGTTATTCTAAATTTTCTCTTGTGTGACACATGCATCACTTTAATTTCATTATATTGCATTACTTTAATTTAACTTATTTTAATTAAAATATAATTATTTAATATTAAAATTATAATTCATTACTACTCATATTTAATTACAATGGTAATTCATAATAACTCTAAGTAAGTCTAATGGAAATGAGATAAATACAGTATGAATATTCTTAGCGAGTTATATACAATTAAATATTAATTTTGTATTTCTAAATATTTTGTTTTATAGTAGTTTATCTTGCTTTATAAGATATTTCAATTTGTCTTGATTTGATAATTAAGAATGTACACCCGATCTCCTTAGTATCTTGGAGAGCAAATTGTAGGACATTTTATCACACTTTCTTGTAATTTTGTTCTTTGAATTTGTTATATTAGTATATTGCTCTAATCTCTTCTCATGTTATATTCATAACACCTTCATTTGGTAATATCATATTGCTTCAATTTATCTCATTTCAAATCTTATAAATATTTATTTAATATTAAAAAAATAAATTATTATTATTTCTTCTTATTATCTTTAATAATTCATAATAATTCCCATATTGGTTAGTTGGACACAAAAAGAAAATTATTAGATAGCTCTTAAGAGGCTCTATTATCTTAATTACACATTTTTTAATTTTTTAATATTATTTTATTGGAAATTATCACACATTAGGGGACATTTTGATTTGTACCAAATTTGAGTAATGTTGATGTTACTCGTGATCTTCATAGTAACTTGGAATGTAGTTTTGTCTTATAATTTATTTCATTTCTTTAAATTTTTTATTTTATTTTTTTCTTATTATAATGGAATCCTTATTCTCCTCTAGCATGACAATTATATCACTTTGACTTTGTCATATTACATTACATCAATTGTTGTATTTTAGTTTTAATATATATCTACTTAATGGGAAAATAATAATTTATTATTATTTATGTTTATTTATTTTAACAATATTTCAAAAAATGTTTTGTTGGAGAAGAAACATACATCATAAGGCACACCTCGACATATTTTTTCCATTTAAATATATATTTTAATATATTTAATTATTTTATTTAGAAGAGTTTTAGCTATCTTATGAAACATTTTAATTCATACTTCATTTTATCATTAATGATGTTACACTCAATCCCCTTAATGTGTTGGAATGCTATTTTGTCATACAACTTTGTTCATTCTTCAAACATTTTTCTTTTACTTTTTTATTACAATATGACTCTCAATCTTTTCTGATTTAACTCCGATAATGCTTTGATTTTGTTTTGCAATATAGCTTCAATCTAACCAATTTTACTTTTAACATGTACACAATCAAATTAAAATAATAATTTATTATTATTTATGATTAATTACTTTGACAATTTAAAGTAATTCCAAATGAGATCCGATGGAGATAATATAAATATCGTTGGAATTATCTCAGAAAGTTCCATTAAATTATTCATTTTTATATGATTTAAATATTTTATTATTTTGGTGTTCAATAAGTCTCATGAGACATTTCATTTTGATAGTTTAATTGATGATCAAAGATATTATCCTTAATATCCATACTATCTTTGAATGTATCTTTTTAATGAAAATTATCTTTTTTAAAATGTTTTGTATTAATTTGGTCATATTACAACAAAACTATAATTCTCATCTTTTGTGATCTTAACATTGCTTTGTTTTGGTTGTTTTACATTTCTTCAATTTTTCTCATCATGGCTTTAAGATTTATTTATTTAATACTTCAACAATAGTTTATTATTTTTTATGTTTAATTTCTTTGCTATTGCATAGTAATTATGCACAACTTTTGATTAAGATGTAACAAAAACTTGATTGAACTTTCTAGACAAGCTCTATCTAATTAAATAATCATTTTTATGTTCTAAGACATTTAATTTTTGAGTATTTTGGCATGCTTTGGGAGATATTTTGGTTAGTACGAGATTTTACTATTAAGGATACTAACTCAATCTCCTTAGTATCATGCACTGTGGTTTTGTAATACAAATTATCTCAGTTCTTTAAATATTTTTCTTTCATTTTGCTATATAACCATGAAACTCTAATTCTCCTTCTTCTGAGTTATACAATACTTTGTTTTTATTGTATTACATTACTTTGAATATGTTTCAACTTCAAGTTATTTCAACTTAATATTAAAATAATATTTATCATATTTTATGATTATTTATTTTAAAAATGCACAGTACTTCTAGACATGGTTATATGGTATGAAACAAATGCAATTTGTCTCATCTTGGCAAGCCTTACCCAATTAAAAATAATTTTTATATCTTTATATAATTCATTTAAAAGGAAAACATATTTCTTGTGTAATTTATCTCGTTTCTTTAAATATTTTGATTCAATTTTTTGCATCAGTTAATATCATTTTATTGTATTGCTTTAATTTATATTTTTTTAATATTAATATATATTAACTTAATATTGAAATAATTATTTATTATTATTTAAGTTTAATTACTTTATTAATTCACAGTAAGTCCAAGCATGATTCAACGTGGACAAAAAACAGCTTGGACTTATCTTGACGTGCTCTATCTAATTAAATATTTATTTTTATATATTTTTTTAATATTTTTAGTATAGATGTTGTATACTTTATCAAATATTATCATCCATATATGGATTGATAGTTTATAGTGTTACACTTGATCTCTTTAGTATCTACAACTACAACTTCTCCCTTCAATTTATTATTATTTTTATTTGTTTTTTTATTTTAATAATTCATAGTGTTCCAAAACAAGGTTCAATGGCGTCAAAACATACATTATTGGTGTCATCCCAAGTAACTCTATCTAAATAAATATTCATTTTTATTTTTTAAAACATTTTTTTTATGAATTTGTCTACTTTATGAGATATTTTGATTCCTAACTTATGAGCCTTGATCTCTTTAGTATCTTCGAATACAATATTTTTAAAAAATGTGTACCATTTATTTGAATTTTTTATTTTGATTTGGTCATATAGTTATATAGCTCTAAATCTCATCTCATATAACCATTAGATAATAATAATTTTGTTATATTAGATTACCTTGATTTCACTTATTTTAAATTTAATATATATTTTATTTATGTTAAAAAAAGAAATTATTTTTTATGTTTTTTTAAATTTATAACTCGCAGTAATTCTGAATGATTTTTGATGAAGATCAAAAGAACGTTATTTGATTCACCTTGTTGAGTTCTTTGTTATTAAATATTCCTTTTGTTAAAAAAATAAAATTTCTTAGGTTTTTACATATTTTTCATGATATTTTAATTCATACCTAATTTGATGATTGATAATATTACATGTAACCTTTAGCACCTTGGAATGCCACTTTCCAACACAATTTATATCATTATTTTGAATTTCTTGCTTTGATTTGATTATTTTACTATGAAACTCTAATTCTCATTTATTTAACCATTACATTTCTTTTATTTTGTTAAATCATTATTTCAATTTATCTCATTTCAACTTATTATACACTTAATTAATATTTAAAAACTTTATAATTGTTTGTTCTATTTCTTTTTGTTAATTAACAATAATTCCAAGTAAATTTTTATCAAGATAAAATAAACATCGTTAGACACATTTTGATGAGTTCTATCCTATTAAATATTCAATTTTAAATATTTGAATGTTTTATTATAAGGCATCTTGGCACATTTTACTAAGAAATTTGATTTATGCCTAATTTAATTATCAAGTATGTTACACTTAATCTCCTTAGTATATCATAATATAACTTTCCTATTAATTTATCCCATTCTTTCAAAATCTTCCATTTCTTTTAGTTATATTACTATTAACACTTATCATCTACTTTTGTGACCATTGAATTTGTTTATTTTTGTTATATTACATTGGTTCAATTTGTCTCATTTTTTCAATCATATATATTTTCATTATATTAATTTATTAATTTATTATTATTTATGCCTAGCAAAAAAAAAGTTCATTATTTTTATGTTTATCTACTTCTAGAATTCATTTTAATTACAAAACAATATCCACTTAAGATGAAACATGCTTCATTGAGTTTGTGTCAACAAGCTCTATCTAGTTAAAAAAACTTTTATAAGACTTTTTATTTTGTACATGATATGAAGATCATTTATGTCATAACAATCTTCTTAGTATGTTGGAATATAACTACAATATGAAATTTGTAACATTTATCTAAAAGTTTCACTTTGATATGGTTATATGACTATGCAATACTGAATATCTTATTGTTTTACATTCACATTAATTTCATTTGGTTATATTACATTAATTCAAATTATTTAATTTCATATTTATTAAATATTTTTCAAATATTAAAAACTAATTGATTACTATTTATTGTTATTTAAATTTTTTATTCATTATAATGTAAAATGAGGTTCAATTTGGAGTAAATACATATTTTTAGACTCGTATTTACTAGCTTTATGCAATTTAATATTTATTTTTTTATTCTTAAAAATTTAATTTTTCAAGATTATGACACATTTTATGACATATTTTGATTTATAACAAATTTGATACTCAAGAATTTTAAAGTCAATGTCTTATGTATCTTTGAATGGAATTTTTTAATACAATTTATCTCATTTATTAAAGTCTTACACTTTGAATTTCTTAAATTATAGTTCTCTAATTTGTCTCAATCCATTTTTAACATATATTTACTTTGTAATAATATGTTAATATATTATTATTTATATTTAATTACGTTGATAATTTACAGTAATTCTAAATGAGATGGAATCGAAAGAAGAAATATGTTATTGTACTAGTCTCGATAAGCCTTAACTAAATAAATAATTATTTTCATATTTTAAAATATTATGTTTTCTAAGGTTTTGGCATTCATTATAAGACATTATCATTTACAACACATTTGATGGTCGAGAAAGATACATCAAACCATTTTAGTATCTTAGAATATTACTCTTTAGTAAAATTGACCTTATTTCTTCAAGATTTTTACTTTCATTTTATATATTATTATTTTACTCTAACTCTCCTCTTGTGTTACGTTTTCGTAGCATTGATTTTGTTATATTATATTGCTTCAAATTAACTTTTATAAGCTTATATATTAAAATAAAAATTTATTTTTATTTATACTTTTTTTAAGTTTTTAATTTGTAATAATTTTGAATGAGGTTTGATCAAGATGCAACAAAATTCATTTGACTCATCTCAATGAGCTCCATTAAACTAAATATTTATTTCCAAATTTTTGAATATTTCATTTTCTTCGATTTTGGAATATTTTGTTAAACGATTTGATTCATTCCTAATTTAATAATTGATGATAAAATACTTTAACTATGTATTTACTTGAAATGTAGGTTTGTCAAACAATTTATCTCATTTATTTAAGTTTTTTACTTCGATTTGATAATATTACTATAAAACTTAAAATTTTCTCCTATATGATATTTACGTATCCTTCATTCAGTTAAATTATGTTGCTACAATTTATCTTATTTTAGTTTTAATACATAACTACTTAATATTTAAAAATTAATTTATCATTATTTATAATTAATTACTTTTGTAATTAGTGTTAATTACATTCTAAGTGTCAGTGAGATGAAGCAAATGTTTTCAAACTTACCTCTATGAGATTTTTCTAATTAGTACACATTTCAAGGTCTTTAAATGTTGGTTTTTGGGGATTTTGGTGTGGCTTACGTTTCATTCATTTTAGAAACCTATAGTGGAATTTTCTCGTGCAATTTATCACATTTTTCAAAAATTTCTCTCCATTTTTGTTATATTACTATGCCACTCTAAAAATTTTTCTTTGATTTTATTAAATTACATGCTTCAATTTATATCATTTTTGCTTTAATATCCATTTACTTAACATTAAAATAAAAATTTATCTTTATTTATGCATATTCTTTTTTTTCAATTGCTAATTATTCTAAACCTCTCTATTAAGACAAAACAAATATTTTTTGAAAATTCTTAGTTAGCTCTATCCAATTAAATGTCCATCTTTGATTATTAAATATTTTATTTTTATTAGTTTTGTCATGCTTTTCTAGACCTTTCTATTCATACATGATTTCACATTTGAGGTTTTTACACTAAGTCTCCTTGTTATCTTAGAATCCAACTTTTCATGACAATTTTTCTTATTTTGTCCTATTGTTTGACATTAAATTACTTATGTTACCTTGCTTCAATTTATATCATTTTGGATTTAATATATATTAAATTATATTAATATTATTTATTTATTATTATTTATGTTTATTTAATTTTCTAATTCACTATAATTCAAAATGTGGTTTGGTCGAGTTGATAACAATGTTGTTCAACTTGTGTTAACTGGCTTTGATTTGGTTACATTGAATTGCTTCAGTATAACTCATTTCAACTTTAATATGTACTTATTTAATATTAAAATAATAATTTACTGTTGTGTGTTCTACTTCACTATTGAATTTGTCAAAATTCTAAATGAACTTTAATCAAGATAATATAAAGGTCATATGACTCATGTCCATGAGCACCATTTAATTAAATATTCATTTCTATATTTCTTAAAAACAATTTCTAGGCTTTTGGCAAGCTTGTCAGGCATTTTGAGTAATACATGATTTAACATTGAAAAATATTACAATTAATCTTCATATTATCTTGTGGTGCTTCTTATATAATAGACAACATTTCTTTAAATGTTTTTATTTTATTGGATTATATTTTAATGAAAATAAACTTCTACTTCCTTGTAACATTTGTAATGCCTTGATTTGATTTTATTACAATGCATCAATATACATCATTTCGTCTTTAATAAAACTTTATTTATTATAAATAATAAATATTTTATTATTTATGCTTAAGTACTTTCGTAATGCACATTAATTCAAAATATGATCCAATCGTGACAAAACAAATGTCGTTGGACTCATCTCAATGATGTCTACAAAATTAAATATTAATTGTTATATTTATTTTTTAAATATTTTTTTATTTTTTTATTCTTAAAGAGATATTCTAATCTATAACTTATTTGATGGTTAAGGATGTTATACTGAATTTTCTTTGTACTTAGAATGAAAAAATCAAGTATGATTTATTTCGTGACTCCAAATGTTTAGCTTTCATTTTATTGCATTCAATCTAATTCTTCTCTCTTATAATATTTACGTTACTTTGATTTGGTTTGTTTACATTTCTTTCATTTACATCATTTTAGCTTTATAATCATTTTAATTAAGATTCAGATAATAATTTCTAGTAATTCCAAACGTCATTCAATTAAGATGAAATGAATGAAGTTGGGATCACCTCGATGATGGGACATTCAATTTATTATTTTATTTTATATTATTAAACTTTTTTGTTATATATATAATTTATCAGATATTTTTATTTGTAACTTATCCGATAACCGACGATGTTGCAGTTAATCTTTGTAATATCTTAAAATGAAAATTTCGAATACAATCTATATCATCTCATCAGTTGTTTAGCTTGATTTGGTTATATTATTATGAAACAATAAATCTGCTCACTAATTCCCTCTATGTCTCTTGGATTTATTTATATTACATTACTCTAATTTCTTTCATTATTCATTTAATATATTTTTTATTAATATCTAGATAATAATTTATAGTTATTTATGTAGTTTTTTAATTTTTTACTAATTCTATATTATTTCTTGTGGAGATCAAAACAAGTTTGCTAATTCATCTTGACATGCCCTATCAAAATAAAGATTCACATTTATATTTTTATATTTAACATTTTAAATTTTAATTTATTTTTTTAATATTAAAATAATAACTTATTATTGTTTATGATTAGATTGGTAATACATTATAATTCTGAAAGAAGTGTGCTTAAGAGGAAACATAAGTTTTTGGATACACATCGATGAGTTCTATTCAATTAAATTTTTTTATATTTAAGTATATTATTTTTACATGATTTGAAACATATTTTTAATTATATCTGATTTTGTGATTGATGATGTTACATTCAATCACTCTAATAATTTGGACAACAACTTTCCTATGTAATTTATATCATTAAACAAAAGTTTTGCTTTGATTTGCTTACATTACTATCCAATACTAATTCTTTTGAGTATAACCTTCACATTGCTTGTATTTTGTTGGATTACATTGCATAAATTTATCTCATTATAGATTTAATATATCTTAATCTTAAATTAAAAATTTATAGTCACTTATACTTAATTCTACATTGGAAACTTAAAATAATTTGTAAGATGTCTGATTGAGATAAAAAAAATACTTTTCTTGAATCATCTTAATTATCTCTATTTTATAAAAAAATCCATTTCAAGTTTCTAAATATTTTATAATCTATCATTTTGGCTTCTTCTATGAGAAATTTGGACTTGCACCTTATCTAATTTTTGAAGATATTACATTCGTTCTCCTTAGCATGTTGAACATAAGTTTCCCATTCAATTGATCTCATCTCTTTAAATTTTTTTTTGAATATTTTATATTACTATTTAAATCCAAACCTCTTCTTCTGTGACCTTTAAATTTCCTTGATTTGGTTATAAAACATTACTTCAATTTATCTCTTTTTAGTTATTAATTATATTTTGTAATTAAAAAAATCATTATTTATCATTATTTATGATTAGTTAGTTTGGTAACTCACAGTAATTCTTAACGAGGTATGTTTGAGAGGAAATATGCCCTTGGATTTGTCTAAACTTGCTATACACAAATAAAAAAAAGTTTTTATATTCTTCAAATATTTTATTTTCAAGGTTTTGGTATGTTTTATAAGATTTTTTTTTTCGTACATGATACAACAATTGATGAAATTACACTTGATCTCCTTAATATCTAAGATTCTAAGTTTCATGTACGATTTATATAATTTCTTTAAATATTTCAATTTGATTTCATTATATTGTTGTATAACTCTAAATCTGCTCTTTTGTGACCTTTACATGAGTTTTATTAAATTATATTCTATTACTTCAATTTATCTCAATCCAACTTAATTATATATTGGCTTAAAATTAAAGTAATAACTTATTATTATTTATGCTTATTTAAATTTTCAATTCATAATTATTCCAAAGTTTTTATTGAGTCGAAACAAAAACTATTTCCCTCTTCTCAATATCCTTTGTCCAATTTAATAGCCAATTTTTATTTTAAAATATAATGTTTTTCTGAAGTTATTCCATGTTTTATGACTTATTTTGAGTCAAATCTAATTTATTGATTGAGGATGTCACAATCGAACTCTTTTGTATCTTGTAATAGAACTGTCCTATATGATTTATCACTATTATTCTAATTTTACACTTTGATTTAGTCATATTACATCACTTTAATTTATCTTATTTGAACTTTAATATATGTTTACAAATAATAAAATAATAATTAATTTTTATTTATATTTAATTACTTTCACAATTCATAATAATTTCACATAAGGTTTAATTGAGAGGTAGGTTAAACATACCTTGATGGGCATTTCCTAATTAATTATTCTATTTTTATATTTTAAAATATCTTTTAAGGCTTTTGCATGCTTTGTAATACATTGTAGTTCATAGCTGATTCGATAATCTAAAAAGTTAAACTAAGCCACTTTATTACCTTAGAAATTTAACTTTTTAATATAATTTATCTCATTTCTTTAAATATTTTATTTTTTTTGTTATAATACTATGTAACTCTTAATCTTTTCATATGTGACCTTTCCATTAGTATGATTTGGTTACATTATATTGCTTAAATTTATCTTATTTAAGCTTTAAAAATAAAAAAACAATTTACATTTGTTTATTCTTTTTTCACTTTCATAATTTCTAGTAATTCTGTATGTGGTTTGATAAAAATGGAATAAAAGACATTTGATTAATCACAAAGGGCTCCATCCAATTAAGTATTCATTTTTACATTTGTAAATATTTTATTTTCTTTGGTTTGGAAGGGTTTGTAAGAATTTTTATTCATACCTAATTTGATGATGAATGATATTACACTTGATCTGTTTATTAACATGGAATGCAACATTGACATACAGTTTATCTAAATTATTTAAATTTTTTACTTTCACTTGGTTATATTCCTATGAAACTCAAATTTTCTACTTATTTGACATTTACAACATTTTCATTTGATTATATTATATTTTTTCCATTTATCTCATTTAAGCTTTAAATAAATTTACCTAAAATTAAAAAATACTTTATTATTACTTAAGCTTGTTTACTTTAGTATTTTGTAAAAATTTTAAAAGAAGATTAATCAAGACCAAAAAAACAGCATTCCACTCATCTCAACGAGCTCCAATCTATTAAATATTCTTGTAACATATTTTGGAAGTTTTTATTTTCATTTTTAGGCAACCTTTGAGAAATATTTTTATTTTATCGAATTTAATTGTTAAGGATGTTACTCACAGTCTCTTCAGTTTCCAAGAATGTAATTTCTCCTCTCTTAAGACATCCAAGCTTTCATTTGGTGTGATTACACTAGGATAATTTATCTTCTTTCAATTCTTAAATATATTTATCATGTATTAAAGTAATAATTTATTATTATTTAAGTTACCTAACTTTCAAAATTTGTAGTGTTTATAAATGACATTATTTAAAGAAGAGGCAAAATTCAACAAACTTTTCTCCACAAGGCCTATGAAATAAAATATTCTTTCATAGATATTTAAGTATTTTAGTTTCTGAAATTTTGGCATACTTATATTATGTATTTCAATTCATAGATTAATTTATTGATCTTATGCAAACATTCCCACATAATTTATTTCATTTCATCAAATGTTTTTCTTTGATATTGTTATATTACTATGTTGCTCCAACTCTCTAATGGCGTGACCTTCGCATTACAATTATTTGCTTAAATTATGTTTCTTCAATTTATCTCCATTTTTTATTTTGATTTATAATTGTTAGATATTAATTTTTTTTATTATTTATGCTATTTTATTATTGTGATTCACAGTAATTCAATATGAGGCCCAATAAAGAAGAACAAACTTCCTTGGACTTATCTTGATAATCTCTATATTTAATTAAATATTTATTTTTATATTATTAAATTTTTAATTTTCTAAGATTTTACAATGTTTTGCTAGCCATTTCCATTCATGCATGATATGGCATTGAAGCCTTTGCACTTGATCGCTTCAATATCGTAGAATGCAAATGTTCTCATACAATTCATCTCTTTTCTTTTAGTTTCTCCCTTTGTTTTTGTTATAGTACTTCAGTTTTGATTGGTTATATTTCATTCATTTAACTTATCTCAATTTAGATTTATTATATATTTAGTTAATATTAAAATGATATTTAAATAATATTTATTATTATTTAATTTGGTAATTAACTAATATCAAGGATCCATCAAGACAAAACAAAAATTGTTAGAGCTAATAAAAATTATAATAAAGATTTAAAGTTTTTTATGTTCTTTTTTACTTTGGTATGTCATGATAATTCCAAACGAGGTTTGATCAAGATGATAAATACTTCATTGGGCTCAACTCCAAAATCTATATCTCACAAAATATTCCATTATATGCATTTGAATATATTATTATTTTATATTTTGGAATGTTTTATGTTGTATTTTAACTGGTACCATATTTAATGATAAAAGCTTCACACTTGATCTTCTTCATATCTTCGAATACAAATTTTTTATATAATTTATCTTATTCATCACGAGTTTGGATTTGATTTATTTATATTACTATGCAAATACCAATATCTTCTTATGTGATCTCCAAATCACTTTGACTTGGGTATATTATATTGTTTTAATTTATGTTATTTTAGCTTATAGATATACCTAATATTTAAAAATTATTTTGTTTTTGTTTATGCTTACTTATATAATTTATAATAACTCCAAACTAGGTCAAAGTCTAACCCATAATAACCCCGTAATAGCCATTGAGCATAACTCAACAACCTAATCAAATTCAATATTCATTTCTATATTTTTTTAATATTTTATTTTCTATGGTTTTGGTATGCTTCACAGGTAATTTTGATTTGCATTTGATTTAATGATCAAGGATGTTACACATGTTCTCCTTAGTACCTTGCAATACAACTTTTTCTTACAACTTATCTCATCTCTTGAAATTTTTTTTCTTTGATTTAGTTATATTACTAGGTATCTAAAGATCTTCTAATGTCTAACTTTTACATTAATTTTATTTTTTATATTATATTTCTTCAAGTAATAAGATTTTAGCTTTAGTATATCAACACTTAATATTGAAATAATAGTTTAGTATTATTTAGGCATATTTGAATTTTTAATTCATAGTAATTTCAAATGAGGTTCAATCAAAATGAAATAAACTTCATTGGTCTCATCTCTTAGAGCACCATTTAATTAAATATTCAATTTTAGATTGTTAAATATTTCTATTTTTTTCAATTTTTGCATACATTATGAGATCTTTTGATTCCTACTTAATTTTATGATCATTGATGTACACTCCAACTCCTTAGAATCCTAGAATGCAAGTTTTGCAAAAACTATCTCATTTCTTAAAAAATTTCATTTTTATTAAGTTATGTTGTAGTGTAACTATAAATCTACTCTCATGTGCTATTAAACTTCCTTTAAATTGGTTGCATTATATGTGTTTAATTTATCTCATTATGGTTAAAATACATAGTTACTTGATATTAAAATAGTATACTATTATTATTTGTGCTAATTTAATTTTTTATTTCACAAAAAGTCCAAACTAGGTTTTATTAAAATGAAACAAACATCACTAGTCTCATCTTACTAGGATATATGGATTTTAATATTAATTTTTATTTGTTTCTGAATTTTTTATAATCTAGTGTTTCAACATAATTTACAATGCATTTTGATTCATTCTCAGATTAACAATCAAGACAAAACAAAGCTCATTGGACTTGTACTGATCGGCTCAATCAAATTAAGTTTTCCATTCTTAGTTTCTTTAAGATTTACTATTATTTATGAATATTTTCTTTTTTAATTCCTAATAATTTAAAATTAAGTCAAATCAAGAAATGTCATTATACTTATCTCGATTAGCTCCATGAAACTAAGTACTAATTTTTTAATTTTTTTAATTGCTTCATTTATTGCAAGTTTTGTAGTTTATTAGACATTTGGATTCATACCTTAATGGATGATCAAGGATGTTATGCTTGATCACCATTATATCTTAGAATTCAACTTTTCCATGCACTTTCTCATTTCCTCAAGTGTTTTGCTTTGATTTAATTATATGGCTTTGTAATTATAATTTTGCTCTTATGTAAGCATCATATTTCTTATGTTTAAGTATAACTCAATTCTTTTATTTTACTCATTTTAGCATTAGTATATATATCTACTTAATATGTAATTAATAATTTTGTATTATTTATTATTATTAACTTTAAAAAATCATATTAATAAAAAAGAGGTCCAATTTTGACAAAACAAATGATGTTGTTCTTAGCTTAACTAGTTATCTCTGATAAATATTAATTTTTTATAGTTTAAAAAAAGGTTATTAGATTTGAATAGGCTTTAGAAGGCACTTCAATTCGTACCTTATTTGATGATAAAGGTCTTTACACTCAATCTCCTTAGTACTTAGAAAGGAGCTTTCTCGAACAATTTTTCATATTTCATTAAATGCTTTGCCTTAATTTTGTTATATTTCATTTCTTCAATTTATATAATTTTAATTTCAAAATATATTTATTAATATTATCATTATTATTTGTGTTCATTTGCATTCTAATTCATAGAAATTAAAAATGATATCAGGTAGAGAAGACACAAACATCAATAGACTTATTCTTACAAGTTTTATCCAAGTGAATATTTTTTTTATATATTTTTATGTTTTATTCTTTAATGTTTTGGGATGTTTTATGGGGCATTTTATTTCACATTTGAATTGATGATCAAAGATGTTAAGCTTCATCTCCTTACTCTCTTGAATTGTAACATTCCTATGTAGTTTATCTCATTTCTTCAAAAAAAAAATTTTAATTTGCTTATATGTCTTTAAAACTCTAATTCTATTCTCAGGTGATCTTTTAATGTCTTTAATTTTATTGTATTAAATGCTTCAATTCAATAACTTTTTAGCTTAAACATATATTCACTTAATTATTAACATAATATCTTTTTTATTTTTTATGATTATTTAATTTGTTAAATTATGGTAATTTGAAATAGGATCTGATTAAGACAACAAATAACACTGCATAAGTCTCAAATATCTATATCTACTTAAATATTTGTTTCTTCTATTCTAAAAATTTTATTTTTTTGGGTTTTGGAAGGAATTATAGGACATTTTCATTCTCACCTTATTTAACGATATGGGTTGCCACACTAAATCACCTTCATACCTTGGAAAGAAACTTTCCCAAATAATTTATCAATTTCTTCAAAAAATTCACTTTGATTTTCATATATTATATTAGTTAAATTTATCTCATTTCATCTTTAATACAAATTACTTAATGTTATTATTATTTGTGCTTGTTTGCTTTTTAATTCATGATAATGCCAAACAATGTCCAATAGTGATGACACAAACATCTTTAAACTCAGTCGAATGAACACTATCCTATCATATATTCATTTTTTATATTTAATTTATTTTTTAATTTTTAATTCTTTGGAATGCTTTGTTATGAAATTATAAAATAAATGAATTGATCATCGAGGATGTTATGCTCAATCTCTTTTTTTTTCTTGGAATGCAATTCTCTAGTGTAAGTTTTCAAATTTTTCAAATTTTTTCATTGATATGGTTATATTTCAATATAACTCTCATTATCTTCTCATCTCATATTCATATTTCTTTAATTTGGTTATTTTTCTTTGCTTCAAATTATCTGATTTAATCTTTAATAAATATCCACTTTATGTTGAAAAAATAATTTATCACTACTTATGTTTACTTAATTTTTTTAATATGTAGTAATTTCAAATCGATTTTGTTTGGGATGAAACAAATGTTGTTGCACTCAACTCAATGAGCTCTATCTAAATAAAGATTTATTTTTATATATTTGAATATTTTGTTATACAAGATTTTTATATATTTTATGAGGCTTCTTGATTCATAGCTAATTTGATAATCCAGGATTTCAACTCAATCTCTTTAATATCTTTTAGTGTAGTTTTACTATACAATTTATCTAATTTTCTTCAATTTTTTTGCTTTTATTTGGTTAATTAAAATGAAACTCATGTTCTCCCCTTATCACATCTCTTTTTTGGTTTCATTTGGTTATATTACACTTATTCAATTGTTCTTATTTCAGCTTTATCGTATGTCAACTTAATATTAAAATATTAATTATTACATCTTTTATTCATAGCCCATTTGATTATCTTCTTAATATCATGGTGTGTAATGTTTTCAAACAATTTATAACAAATATTTATATTTTGCTTTGATTTGATTACATTCAAATGCATTGCTAAATAGCTCTCATGTGACCTCTATATTAATTTCAAATGAGTTTAGATTGAGAACAAATAAGTGTCATTAAACTTATCTCAATGGGCTCTATTAAATTTGAATTTTTTTATTATTTTAAGATAATTTAATTTTATTTTTTTGATATATTTTAAGAGATATTTGAATTCAAGCATGATTTGATAATTAAGAATATTACACTCTCAACTCAGTATGTTGGAATATAGTTATTACATTAGATTTTGCCTAAGTTATTCAAATTTTTTGGTTTGATTTTATTATGTTATATTCTAAAGCAAACTTCTCTCTTATTTTGCCTTTACATCACTTTGCTTTTGTTATGTTACATTATTATTTTTGATAGTCTTCTTTCGTAATTCACTTTACTCAAAATGGTGCCTAATAAAGATCGAGAAAACATCATTACACTCATCATGACAAACATTATAAAGATAACTATTCATTTTTATATTTCTAACTATTTTTTTCTTGAATTTTGGCACCATTTCTAGGAATTGTGATTCATACCTAGTCTAACATTTAAAGATGTTACTGTCAATATCCTTAATATCTTAGAATGTATGAATTTTTTACAACTTATGTCAATTATTCATTTTTGCTTTATTTAGGTATATTATAATGTATAGGTAAATCCCTCCTTCTTTATCCTTTACATCACTTTGATTTGGTTATATTTTCTTATTGTTTATCATTAATTACTTTGGTGATGGGCATTAAATGCAAACAAGTTTTTATCAAGATGAAACAAACTCATCTAAACACACTTTCTCTAATTGAATATTAATTATAATAATTTAAAACAATTATTTTCTAGGGTTTTTAGATATTTTATGAGACTTTTTGAATTGTACTATATTTGATGTTCGGGAATGTTAAGTATAATCTAATTAGTATATTGGAATGCAAATTTTATGTAAACTTTTTCATATTTCCTTGAATTTTTTTTTTTGAATTGATTGTATTACTATGTAACTGTACATATCTTATCATGTTACCTATATATAGCATTAATTTGGTTATATTGTAATAACTCATTTTTTCTTATTTAAGCCTCAACATATTTTTAATTTTTATTGAAATTATAATTTATTATAATTCAAGCTTATTTATATTAGTAATTTATAATATTTCCAAACTATGTTTAATCAATAGAAAACAAATGTCATTCAACTCATCTCCATGAGCTTTATTTAATTAATAATCATTTGAAAATTTCAAAAAATTTCTTTTCTAGTGCTTTGGTATATTTTTGGAGGCATTTAAAATCATATTTTGTTGCACGATCTTAAATCTCACACATGACACCTTAGTCTTTTCGAATGCCAGATTTTTATATAATTGTTCTCATTTCTTCAAATGTTTTATTTTTCACTTGTTTATATTACATTATAATGATAAATATACTCATTTATGACCATTATATTACTTGTCTTTTGTTATATTATATCTTTTTAATTTATCTTATTTTATCTTTGATAATTATTTTCTTAATATTACAACAATAGTTTACTATTATTTAAGCTTGTTTTGCTATATTAATTCATATTAACTCAAAATGAGGTATGATCAAATCAAAATAATGGTCATTTGACTCATCTTAATTAATAATAAAGAATGTTACGCTCAATCTCGTCAGTATTTTCTAATGGAACTTTTTGGATAATTTATCTTATTTTTTTAAATCTTTTACTTTGATTTGGTTATTCTACTATGAAACTTTAAACAACCTCTTCTAAATAAGCTTGTTAGTTTTGGTAATTCAAAAGAATTCCAAATGAGGTTTGATTGAGATGAAACAAATGTCATTTGAAATGTATTAACTTACTCAATTAAATGAAATATTTATTTTATATTTTTAAATATGTTTTTAGGATTTTTCCTCATGTTGTCATTCATTGTAATTCAAACTTGATTTAATGATCAAGATGTTACACATGATTTTCTTACTATCTTTGAAACCTAATTATTCATACAACTTATCTCAATTATTCAAATAATTCCACATGAATAGCTAATATTATAATACAACTCTAAATTTCATCTCATTTAACCTTTATATTAGTTTGAATTGGTTATATTATATTATTATTTATGCTTATTTACAATGCTAATTTATTGTATTCTAAAACAAGGTTTAATTGAGATGAAAAAATTATCATTGAACATGTTTCAATTAATTTTGTCACTCTAAATATTCATTTTTATAGTTTCAAAAATTTTTTTTCCAAGATTTTTGCAAGCTTTAAGGGTTATTTCAATTCATACCTAATTTTACAATTAAGGACATTGTACTTAAACCACTAAGTATCTTTGAATGCAACTTTTCATTACAATTTATCCAATTTGTTTAAATAGTTTTCTTTGATTTGGTGATATTTTTTTTAAACTTCAATTATCCTCTCAGGTGATCTTTACATATCCTTGATTTTGTTATATTACATTCTTTCAAACTTTCTCATTCTAACCATTTTATATTTTTACTTAATATTAAAAACAATAAATTCTTCAATATTTTTGCTTATTTAATTTTGTAATATTCCAATTGGGCTTCAATCAAGATGAAATAGAAGCCACTTGATTGATATTAATTAGCTAAAGATAATTAAATATTCATTTTTGTATTTGTAAATGTTTAATTTTGTTGAGTTTTGGAACCGTTTCCTAGGCATTTTGAATTTTACAAGCTTTGATGATCAATGATGTTTCACTATATTTCATTTGTGTTTTAGAATTCAACTTTTCTATAAAATTTGTCATTTTTTCACACTTTTTGTTATGATTTTATTGTGTTAAAAAGCAATCTAAATCTACTCTCATGTGACTTTTACTTCACATTAGTTTTGGAATATTATATAATTCTTTATGCTTAATTACTTTGTTAAGTTGCAATAATTCTAAGCGAGATTTGATCTAGATAAAAGAAATGTCATTAGAGTAGTCTCTATATTTTGGACATAATTAAATATTCATTTTTACATGCTTAAATGGTTTATTACATTGGATTTATGCATACGTTAAGAGATCATTCAATTCATACCATATTTGATGATTAAAGATGTTGCACTTGATCTCTCTTTTATCTTGGAATATAACTTTCCCATAAAATTTATCTCATTTATTTAATTTTTTTATTTCTATTTATCATGTTATAATAAAACCTTAAATCTCCTCAAATGTGACCTTTTCAAGTGTGTTTTTTTTGTTGTAATATGTTATTTCGATTAAATTTTAACTTTAATATATATATATATATATATATATATAATTGTAAAATAATAATTTGGAATTATATATGTTTTTTTGTAGTTGATAATATTTTCAAACGAGGCTCGATTGAGAGTTAACAACTATTGTTGAGGTTGTCTCTACGAGCTCTATCAATTAATTATTCATTATTACATTTTTATGTATTTTATTTTTATTAGTCTTTATATGTTTTACCTGACAGTTTGATTTGTATCTAATTTGACAATCGTCGATCTATTGCTTGAGCTTCTTGGTATCCATGTGTGGAACACTCTAAAAAAATTTATACCATTACTTCAATTTTTTTCATGATTTGGTTATATTACTATTTAACTCTAAATCTTATCTAATGACATCACATAATTTTGTCATCTTACATACCTATTATTTATCTAATTTTAGTTTTGATACTATTTACTTCATAAAAAAATGATAATTTGTTATTATTTATGCTTATTTATGGATGTCATTCATGGTAGGTTCAAACTAAGTTTGATTGAGAGAAAAATAATGTCATTGGGCATCACTTAGTGATCTATGTGGAATTGAATATCCATTTTTATAATGATAAACATTCTTCTTGTGATTTTTGCACATTTTTTGAAACATTTCAATTTGTACCTCTTATGATGAATGAGTAAGTTACACGCGATCTTCTTAGTATTTTAGAATGCAACTTTCTTGTATGATTTATATTATTTTTTAAACTTTTTTGATTTGATATGGTGATACTATTATGTAACTTTAAATCTTTTCTTATGTAATCTTTATTGTATAACTAATCAACATTAAAATATTGATTTATTATTATTCATTAATATTTACTCTGATAATTCATTGAAATTCAACATGAACTCCAATAAAATAAAATAATATTCATTAAGCTTATCCCAGCATGCTTTATGCAACTTAATAACAATTTTATATTTTTAAAAATTTTAGTTTCTTATATTTATGCATACTTTGTGAATTATTTAGAACATTGGAATGCAACATTTTTGAATATTTTTTCTTATTTGTTTAAATTTTTCACTTTTATATTATTATAATATATTGTAACTCTAAATCCCCCTTCTTGTGATATTTACATCCTTTTAGTTTGGTTATGTGACATCATAATGTTATTGTGGTCATACGTTTATGCAAAAGAAAAACAATTGTATCTCTATGATTGCCCCCCTAAAAATAATGAATTATTTAGGAAACTTTCTAGATTGTTTCCTTAAATTCATATATAAGAATTATTTGGACTAAATTTTAGTTCTTATAGAGTTAAATTGTTTACTAGTTATAAAAAATAACATAATAATTATTTAAAATATAATTTAATGTGTTAAATAACAATCATTTTTTATTAATATTAGTTGATAGATTAAAAAAAAAGAGATAAAGCTAACTGATATAAGTATACTAAAAGAGAGAGATAGTCATGGACAAATAAAGAAGAGGTATGAGAGAGATGATTGAATGAAGGAAAGAGGAAAAAAATTTGAATGGAGAGAACATAGAGGAGCTAGAGAGGCTAAATAAATAATTGAATAGGAAAAATTTGAAAAAAAGAGAAAGAGAGTAGAGAGAGTGAGATGAGGGCTAAGAGATAAAGGACTAGAAAAATAAGAGAATGACATTCAAGAAAATTGAAATTAAAAGAACAAGTTCTATTGAGAAAATAAGAAAGAAGTGAGAGAAATAATTAAATAAAAGTTAATCTCAATATCATATAATAGTTATTAATATTAACATATCAAACATATATAATATTAAATATTATTAAAATATAATAGAAAATTGAAGGTTTCTTAGATTTTATTATACTACAAAAGTTTAAAGTATATGTTGACTATATAATATTTCTTTATTAATATGTATAATTTGAAGAGCTAGTTAACAAATAAGTAATATCATTATTTTAATATATTATCTTCATATGACATAACAAAAACATTAAACATCAATAATATTTCATATTCATGGCATACGTTTACTTTGTTAATTTTGTATAACATATTATTATGTAAAAAATATTTATACACAACATGTACATAATATTATAAATAGTATTTATTATACTTTATTATAGGTAATACAAGTTTTATCGCCATTTACTAAATTGTGTTAAAATTATTATTTTATTATATCAAATAAGTGCTACACTTATTACTATATAAAAATGATAATAATGTTATCAAGTTAATATTAATGAAGAATAACTAAAATAATAATTATAAAATACCAATCCTAACTATTTAATTTAAAAATCACAAAAGTATGATTTTCTAGCTTTGGTATGCACTAGTGACTACATCAACATAAGATTATGTTAATTGTACCTTATTATAATTCATATATGTCATGTTTCCTTATAATAAGTTACAATAAAGGTATTATTTTATTATATTTTATGAAGTGTTATATTTAAAACTATATGAAATTGATAACAATGTTATAAAGTTCATATTGATAACAAATATAAGAAATGAAAATTATAAAATGTTATTCATAATTATGTTCTTTATAAGTATTAATAAATTAACAAAATTAACTATCATTCTTGGAAAAATAAATTGTATGAAAACATTTGTGCAATACAACGAGTTTTCATGTGGACACCCGTCCTGACATTGCTATTGCCCAAGCCTTTTTTGGATGCACATTGACAAAAAAGTTTAAAAAACATATTTGTGTGAACCCAAAAATAATGAACTATTCAAGACTTCTTCTAATTTATCATGAAAACTTTTAAAAAAATTATCTTTATTATATATGTAATGAATATATTGAACAATAATAATTTAATTATATTGAATAAATAAGCAATTATTTATTCTATTATTTCCTTAAAAATAATCATTTGTACAAAAGAATTATTTCACAAAATTTTAGTTCTTATAAATAAAAAATTTAAATTATTTATTAATTTGAAAATTATAATAAATATATTTATTATTTAGATAATATATCATCATTTGTAACATGAGAAATTTCTTATATAATGTTAATTGATTGCGTTAAATAAAAAAGTAGTGGTGATAAAGATAAGTATAATTAAAGATAGAAAGAGCCATAGATAGATATAAGAGGAATAGAGGGAAAAATATTAAAAGAGAGAAGACAAAGATGTTTGCATGAAGAGAAAGAGTAAAAGTGAAAAAAAAGAGAAGATAAAGGAGTTAAAGAGAAATAAAATGGAAGAAAGAAAAATAGAGAGATAGAGGAGATAGAGTAATGAAAAAAAGTGAAAGACAAACAGAGACAAATAAGAGAATGATGATAAAAGAAAAAAGAAAGTGTGAGAAAAAGAAAGCTATTAAGATCAAGAGAAGTGGGAAAATTCATTAAGTAAAAGTTATATTTAAAAAATTTAAGTTAACATATTTTTAAAAATTAACATAAATATATATATATATATATATTTATAATAAAATTAAAATGTAAATTAAATAATAAATAATGGCATAAGTCTAAGATATTATCTCCATGTGACATAATATTTATAATAAATATAAATAATATTTTATATTACTAATATAAGTTAAGGTAGTTTGTCCAATTTATTAAATTATCATTGTCTTAAAAAGTTTTGTAAACAACATTTCTACATTATTATAAATATATAAGTTATGTTACACAACATTAAATTATATTATATTTATTAATTTATTATATCATATGAAATGATGATTTTAATATTATATGAAAATGATATTTATATTTTAAAGTTAATGTTAATGAATAATAACAAAAATGGAAATTATAAATTATCATTATAATTATATTTTTTATGAATAAGAACACATTATTAAAATCAACTTCTTTCATTAAATAAACCAAAACTATGACAAAAATTTGTCTAACAAGAGTATTTCACAAAAGGTCACTCATCTTTGAACTACTTTGGCCAAAGCATGCTTAACTATTTTATTCCAAAGCGATCCTTTTGCTATAATACTGGGGTTGTTATGCATGCATGAATAAGTAAGAAAATCGAACTTATGTGACTATTATCTAAAAAGTAATGAATTGATCAAAAAAGTACCTTGGATATGCACTTTAAAAAGTTATGTTAATTTTATTATTTATGCCAAAAATTATTAAAATATTAATATTTTTATTATATTAGGATAATAATAGATTGCTTTTATTATTATTTATTTAAATTAAATTTTCATTCATTAAAATTATAATAAAATTTAAAATATTGTTAATAATAAATAAAAAAAATATTTATTATCTTAAATATATATATATATATTATAGTAAATAACACAAAATGATTTCTTAATTAATCTTAATTAATGGAGCAAAAAAGGATTGTGGTGATAGAGATAATCATTTTATAAAAAAGCAACTCACTGATAAATAAGAAAGAAATAAATATTAAAATTATAATAGAAAGAGAGAAGAGAGGTGATTGATTGAAGTGGAAGCAAAAAAGTGAGAAGAGAGAAAAAAAAGGAGATAAAAGGTGTAAATGATAATACCAAAGATGGAGAAATGATAAAATAGAGAGAAATAGAAGAAAAAGAGGGTGAATGATAGACAAAGAGATGGATGAAGGAAGATAAATAGGAGAATGATAGTGATAGATAAAAATTAACACAATTTGTGAGTTATGGAGGTAAAGCAAAAAAAAACAATTGAATAAAAGTTATATCTCATTAATTTAATTAAAAAGATTTATTAATATTAACTTACAACACATCATTTTAAATTTTATTTCAATATAATAAAAATTCAAAGTCTTGTAGTGTTTAAGTATATTACAAATGTTAAAAATATATGTTAATTTTAAATTTAATATTATTTATTAATAATTATGAATTATATCATTAATAAAATAATAATTAATGTCATTAATCTTTGATATCATCATCATATGACATAATATTTATAGTAATTATAAATAATATTTCATGTTTATGATATTATTTTTTGTAGTTTAAGTTAAAAAAATATATTATTATTGGTATATTAAGAATCACTTATAGATAACATATATACTATTACGAATGCATAGTAATTCTACTTTATTATAGTTGATATAGAATATCATTCCTAATTATGTTATTTATTAATATAACTGTATCACGAAATCAAATGTCATTCATTAGAGTAACAATTGCTATAAAAAAATATGGCTACTTGATGAGTTCTCAAGAGATCACCTACCAAATACTAAACTATCCCAAGCATACTTAATTTTGAATTTCTAATGAGATTCAGTGCTACGATGGTGGTGTGGTCGAAATGCATGCAAAAATTGAACAATCATACTTGTGTGAATAATATATATGTCATAATATATCATAATTTTAATACTATAGTTATATTGAATTAGAGGGAAAATATGTATATGATTATTTCCCTTAAAGTTAACGTTCAAAAAAAGAATTATTTTTACTAAATTAAGGTACTTGAAAATAGAAATTTAAATTATTTTTTAATTATAAATACAAAAATACATATTTATTATTTAAAATACATAATAAAATTTGAAACATGAGTGATTTGTTAACTAATATTAAATGATACAATTAAAAAAAGGTAATAATGGTTATTGAGATATACTTTGAGAGGGAGAGAGTCATGGACAGATTAGAGAGGGTTGACAACGATCATATTAATAGAGAGAAAAAAAAGATAATTAAATGAAGTGAATTAGAAAACCAAGAAGAGTGGGAAGACAAAAGAGATAGAGAGATAAATAAGAAAGTAAAATATAGAGAGATATGAAAAAAATAGAGAGATAAAGAAGGGATGGGGTGAGGGAAAGACAAAGAGTGATAGAATATAGAGACAAATAAGAGAGTTTTAATGCAAGATAAAACATTTATGGAAGGTGAAAACTTTTGAGATAAAGAGAAAGAGGTGAAAGAAATAATAAAAAGAAAGTTATATATCGTAACACTTTAACATCTAGTATTTATTATTATTAACATGTTAAACACATGTAATACAAAATATTATTACAATATGACAATTATTTTGTAGTATTTTAATATATTACAAATATTAAAAATATATGTTGACTATTAGTATAATATTCTAATAATACACATTATTTAAAATGTTACTATTAGTAAATAATAACTAATATGGAAATTATAAAATGAAATTAAAAGTTATCCTTTTCTATTGATTTTAAAATTCAATGAAAATAAATTATCATTCATTAGTAAAATAAATATTATCAAAAAATGTGTAACATAAGGACTTTTAAAGAGGTTACCCATGCCAATAGTACTCTAGTAAAAGCTTGTTTTACTTTGTAGTTCTAAAGAGATCCTAACATATAATGCTAGTGTGGTCACATATGAATACAAAACTTAGAAAATTATAATTGTATTATTATTATTTTTAAAAAAAATGAACTATTCATAAAGTTTTCAAAATTATCATAGATATTAAATTTTAAAAATTTTGATAATTTTACTATATATGTTTTAATGTATTTCATAAAGATAAGTGTTTGAAATAAGGGGGAGTCATGGATAGATAAGATAGATTTAGAGAGAAAGAGAAAAAGAGAGAATGGAGAGAGAAGAAAAAAGTTATAGAATGTGTATGTAACAATATGAAAGTGATATAATGGATAAATTTGAGGAAATAGAGGAAAAAGAGGGTGAGGGGAAGTCAAAGAGATAGAGAAGGGGACACAAATAATAGAATTATATCAAGAGAGAAGAGAAAGTGAAAGATTATGTTAGTTATTAAGATAAAGAGAAAAATAGCAAAAATAATTCAATAAAAATTATATACCACTAATTTAAATTTTAGTATTTATTAAAATTAATTTGTGAAACATCCAAAAGTTTTAAAATTATTTTAATATAAAAATATTCTATGGTTCGTAGTATTTTAATACATAAAATTTAAAAGATTAACTAAATAATAAATAACATCATTACTCTTGGTTATTGTTTTTATATCATTATAATTTAGCATCTAGTATTTGTTAGTATTAACATGTTAGTCTCATATAATATTAAATATTATTAAAATATAACAAAAATTTTATGTTCTATTTAGTTTATTATGTTTTAGATTTTTTTGACTTTTAATATAACATCCATTTTAGTAGTGAATTTAATTTGAAAAGTTAATATTAATATATGATAACTAAAATTAAAATTAGTAATTATAATTAAAGTTTTTTATATGAA
The DNA here is from genome assembly GCA_023846275.1 of Vanilla planifolia. Taxonomy (NCBI): domain Eukaryota; kingdom Viridiplantae; phylum Streptophyta; class Magnoliopsida; order Asparagales; family Orchidaceae; genus Vanilla; species Vanilla planifolia. The sequence continues at coordinate 93,990 of JAIUJO010000715.1, read as the reverse complement.
TATTAATATATTATGATAACAAGCTATCTTTCATTTGAAATTCAAATGATATCAAAACATATATGAACGACAATGACTTTTAAAAAGTTCAACCACTGCTATACTACTCTTATGAAAGCACACTTAAATTTAGAGTTCTAATGTGATGAAGTGCTAAATGGCTGGTGTGGTTATGCATGCATATAGATATCAAAAAATCATACTGATGCAATTGTTTGCCAAAAGTTAGTGAATTGCCCAAGAATAATAAAGAATTATCATGTGCATAAACATTCAAAATACTTTTATAATAATTATATATGTCATAATATATTCAAATATTAACACTTTATTTAGTTTTAGCTAATAATAATTTTTTTTATTGTTTCCCTTAAAAGAAACATTCATATAGATGAATTATTTTTACTAAATTATAGTTCTTATAAAACATTTAAGTTAATTTTGAATTATAAAAAATAAAATAAATATTATTTTGAAAACTATATGTTAAAGAACAACCCAAGAGATTTCATAATTAAAACTACTTATATAAAAATTCTACATGCATAATTATAAACATTTGTTAATTCTACATTATCATAGTTCATATAAGTTATCTTGCCCATTATTGAATTTTGTATAAGTTATTCTTTTTTAACATCAAATGAAGCACCATGCTTAAAACATTCTTAAATTAACAATGGTGTTATAAATTTTATATTAATAAATAAATACTAAAATATAAATTATAAAATAAAATTCATAATTATGTTACTTATGAATATTAGAATATTGTTAAAATGAACTATGATTTTATTAAAAAAGCGATCATATGAAAAATTATGTGCAATAGTTTATTGCATCAAAAATAAGGAATTGTTCAAAAAAGTTTCTAAATTATGACCCACATACACATCATATTGTAATTTTATTTGTATTATATATGTGAAGGAATATTCCATAATTAATACTTTAATTATATCAAATTAATAATAAATTATTTATATTAATTATTTCTCTTAGAGTAAACTTTAATACTTAAGAATTATTTTGCTCTAAATAATAATTCTTATAAATACACAAATGATATTATTTATTCATTATAAATAATAAAAATTGATTTATTTTTTAATTACACAATAATGTATGCAACATAAGAGATTTCTTAATTAATTTAGATAAAAAATATTCATGATGGAAATAAGTTCATCATAAGAGAGGAGTCAAGGTGCGATAAGAGAGTGATAGAGAAAATATTAATTGAGAGAGAAGAGAGAGATGATTGAATGAAAGAAAAGAGAAAAAGAGAGAAGAGAGAGAAGATAAAATGGTGGAGAGGATAAATAACAAAATGAAAGAGGGAGAGTTGAGAAAATCAAGATTGATAAGAGAGAAAGAAGGTGTGGGCTATACAAAGATTTAGAAAAAGAGAAGATGAATAAGAGAATGAAAATGGGAAAGAAAATAGTAAAAGAATGCAAGAGTTATTAAATATATTGCATCATATAATATAATCAAATAATAATTATAATTTAACTGCAAACAACATAACTAATATCAACCATAAAACAATAGATGTAACATATATTTATAATAGCATATAAATTTGGTGTCCATCAATGTCTTTTAATGTAAAATAATATATTAGATAAGTAAACTACTTAAAATAATATCATGAGTAAAATATGTTTTATATTATTATCTATATTATGTGACATCAAAGTAAATATTAGGTAATAATATCATTTATTATTTTGTTAAAATTATAAATTATAAATATTTAAAAAATAATTTTAAATTAATAGTTAACATATATTTTAAATAATTAAATAAATTAAAATAATAATAAACATTGAATTGTTTTTTTATTAATAGTAAATTTTTTATATATTTTATATATTAATAGTAGTAAATATTATAAGTTAAAATTTGAAATATAATATTTATTTAATTATTTCTCTCCCTTTCTTTTTTATCCAGATAACTCTCACATTCTCTCACTTTCTTTTTTGAGCATTTTGTTTCTCAAATTTTTCTGTACCTTCTCTACCACTTCTATGCCAAACAAACTCTCTCCTATAACACTCCCTATTTTATCATCCTTCTGCTTTTCACTTTATTCTCTCTATCTCCTCTATCTACTACTGTGTTTCATTTTTTCTCTTTCTCTTCATTGAATCATCTCTCTCTTCTTTCTTTACTAATTTTTTTTATCTCTCATTTAACATTCCATGACTCCACTCTCTTCTAGCGTATTATGCTCAATCACAATTATCACTAGTTTTATTTCCATCAATTAACATTAATTAAGTAATATATCATATTATGCAAATTGATATATCTTTTGAAAAATAAATATATTTAATTATTACTTTTAATAAGAAAAAAATTAATTTTGTTATTTATATGAATTATCATTTAGTGAAAATAATTCTTATGAATTAATATTTAGTTTAAGTGAAATAATAAAAAACATAAATTTTTATTTGAATATATTATGACATATATAAGAAAATAAAATTATAATTTAGAAAACTTCTTTAAATAGTTCATTATTTTTTAAAATAATAACACAAATATGATTTTTTTAATTTTTGTACACATGTGCAATCACACCAAAACTGTAGCATTGGGTCTCATTTTAACACCAAAATAAGTATGCTTGGGTTAAAGGAGGATTTGGATCAGTGTCCTCTTGAGAAGTCCTGATGTTAACCATTTTATTGATAACATTCATTTCCTAATGAATGATACTTGATTCTAATAATATTTTAACATTAATAACTTAGATTATTATTAATAATATCTTATAATTTCTTTTTTTTCTATTTTCTTAAAAATATGAATGCTACGACATCATTATCATTTTCATAAAGTAATAATTATAACATTTCTTATAGCCTAGTAAAATAATAACTAAATATACTTTAATGCTGGGTATATAAGTTATACAAATGATAATAAAGTAGAATTAATATATATTTATTATTGAATATATATGGTATGCAAAAAACTATTTTGAATGTAATAATAATATATTATTGAACATAAACTCCCTAAAATATATTATTAATATTCCATATAATTTACATTTATTATTTATATTTTTTCATTTGAAGATACAATGTCATAATAATGATATTATTTTATATTTAATTAAATATTTAAGTTATTCACTATAGTAAAATAATATTAAATTAATAATCAACATATACATTAGACATTTGCAATATATTAATACTACAAAATGGTTAACAATAGGTATGTTTAATGTGTTTATATTACTAGATATTATATGTTAAATTATTAAGATATAACTTTTATTTAATTATTGTTCCTATGTTTGTCTCTCCTCTATCTCTTCATTTCCCATCACCTAATGTCTCCTTTATCTCTCTTTTTTCAATTTCACTCCCTCTTTCATATTTTATATTATCTTCATTATCTTCTATCTATTCTTTCTCTTAATTCAATCATCTCTTTATTTTCTATATCCTACTATTTTCCCATTTGTCTCTCCTTTATTTGTCGATGACACTCCCTTCTAATATATTTAACTTGATCTCTGTTATTTCTTTTTTATTTCCATCAATAAACTTTAATTATGAATTCTCTTTTTTATGTAATTTGATATTCATTTTTAATAAAAAATATGTATTCATTATTTGTAATAAATAGATAAGGTTTTTTACTTATAAGAACTATAATGTATTTAAAATAATTATTTTGATTGAAGGTTTAATTTAAAAGGAATAATATTAAAAAAATTATTATTAATTTAATATAATCAAAGTATTAAAATAAAAATGATTTATGATATATATAAAAATTTAAGTTATTTATGAAAGTAGGTATTCATGATAATTTAAAAAATTGGATGAATAGTTTATTTTTTTTGGAAAAATAATAAACAAGTATGATCCTCTAGCTGTTGCATGCAATGCTACCACACTTGAATTATACAATTGAATCTCATTAAAACTCAAAAGTTATTCATGATTTGATAACAGTAATATTTGAATGTGGGACCCATTAAGAGCTCTTCAAGGTTCACATAATTTTCGTTACATTAGTTTTTATGTTGAATGAAAGTTGAATTAGGTAAAATACAAGTATTCACAAATAAAAAAAATTATAAATGATATTTTAGTATTTCAATTTTAGTTATTATTCATTATTAATAAATTTAAAAGATTATTATCATTTTAATATAGCATTAAATACAACACTTCATCAGATAAAATATTATAATAGCCATAATATTATTTTATTATTAATAAGATAACTTTTATTAACAATAATGAGTAGAAACTAATAAATATTTATAGTAGTATATAGATTCTATGTATAAAATATTTTTAATATATCAATAATATATTATATGAAATAAACTATGTAAAAGTATATAATTAATATGAAATATTACATATATTGCTTACTTATATTATCATATGAAGATAACATCTTAGAATAATTTTGTTATTTTTTATTTAATTAACATTTTAAATAATACATATTTATAAAAGAGATTAAATTAATAGTCAACAAATATTTACTTTATTGTATTCTAAAAATATTTAATTATATATATATATATATATATATATATATATATATATATATATATATATATATATATATATATATATATATATATATATATGTTAATATTAACAAATACTATTAGTCAAAGTATTAAGATATAAATTTTTTAATGATTTCTCTCACTTATTTCTTTTAATCTTAGTTGCTCTAATGTTCTTTAAGTTCCTTTTCTCATCTATATCATTAGTTATTTATCTAACTCTTCAATTTCTCAGTGTTCCCCTCCCATCTCTCATTATCTCTCTCTATTTTCTCATCTCTCTCTCTTTTAGTTATTTGTTTGTTCTCTCTATCTTATTTGTCTAATCTTTCTTCTATATTTCTCTTTCCCACCACTCAATCATCTTTCTTATTTCTCTCTTTAATATTTTTCTCTTTATCACTCTCTACTACATCGAATACTCCTCTCTACTAATATATATAATTTAATCATCTGTTATCTTTCTTTGTGGCTCCATCAATTAATATTAACGAAGAAATTTCTTGTTATACAATTTAATATATGTTTTTATATTAATTAAAATTAACAATTAATTTAATTTTTTATGAAAGAAATAATTTTGTTCAAAGAATTACTTTTTTTTAATTTTTACATTAATGAAAAAAATAATTTAAATTATTTTTTATTAATTATATATTAAACCATTAATATTAGAATATAATATAAAAAATAAAAATAAAATTATCTTTTGAGATAAATATTCATAAAAATTTAGAAAATGCCTTATAAAGATAATTATTTTGTTCATAATAATAAAAATAATATGATCTTCTTGTCATTTTATACATAATAACAAACGTTAAGCACGGTTTGGTATGATAATTATTAGGATGGGTAACAAGTTGTGAAGTCATATTACACATATGCTTTCATTGCATTGGTTATTATAATTAACCAAAGCTAATTTTAATAATATATTAATATTCATAAGTAACATAATTATGAATGACTTTTTAGAATTTCCTCTTTTGGCTTTACTTAATAATATTAACTTTACAACATAATTATTTTTTTCATATACTATAAAATAAAGTACTTCAAATGATATAATAAAATTATAACTATGTTATAATTTAATTTATTTGACAAGTACAACTTACATCAACAACAATAATGTATAATTAACATATTTAAAATAATAAACAAGTTCTTTAATATAATAAAAACTATTGTATAACATAAAATGTGTCAAAACATATAATGAATGTTAAATATCACTTATATTAACTATTTAAATTATGTCATAAGAAGAATATATCATAGAATAATGATATTAACTATTATTTAAATATTTTTTAAAAATTAATTTTATATTGTTATTTGTTTTTTATCTCTAATTCTCTTTATTTTCTATCTTTCCTCTTCCATTCACTCAGTCACCACTTTTTTCTCTTTTTATTATTATTTGTTGTTCTCTCACTTACATACTCATGATAATTATCTTCCAATATAATTATCTCAATCTCTATTATTTTCTTTTTTAGCTCAACTAATAAATATAAATTAAGAAATCACTCAAGTTATCAATCTAATATATATTTTAAATAATAAATATATATTTATTATTTATAATTAATAAATAATTTAATTGTTCTTATTTATTAGAATTATAATTTTTTGGAAATACTTTTTATGGAGGAATATTTACTTTAAGGGAAATATTACTTAATAATAACATATTAATTCAATATAACTGAAGTGTTAATATTAGAATATATTTTTACATGTATAATAAAAGGAAAATTATTTTTCAAAGAATATATTCATGATAATTTAAAAAATTCCTAAAATAGTTCATTATTTTGGTTATAATAATGAGACAAGTATGATGTTTTGGTTTTGTAAGCATGTCTAGCCACACTAGCGATACGTCATACGATGTTGTTAGAACTCAAAAGTTAAGCATGCTATGGCGAGAGTATTTTTGGGATTATTTGGATTGATGACCATTTGAGAAGTTCACAAGTAGGATAGTTTTTTCAAAGCATTGGTTTTTCTAGCAAATAGGCAATGCTTTTAGTAATAAGTTAATATTTATAAGTAATATAATTATAAATGGTATTTTTTATTATATCCATTTTTGCTGTTATTGATTAATATTAGCTTTATGACATAGTTATTATTTTTGTATAATATTAAATACAATAGAACAGGTCATATAATAAAATAATAACTATAACATAATTTAATTTCGGGCAACATAAAGAATATCATCCATAATAAACTAGAATTAATATATGTTTATAACGGCATATACATATTATGTTAAAGGTTTTTCAATAAAATAATAAAATTTATAACATAAAAAAGACAAAGTTATTTCATGAACATGAAATATTTTTTATATTATATCATATGATTATAATATCATAGAATAATGTTATTATTTAATTAACTATTCAAAATATACATAATAAAAATAATATTAAATTAGTAGTTCAAATATGCTTTAAATTTGTGTAATATACTAAAAAATAAAAAAAAAGCTAACTTTTTTTATATATTTTAATATTAGTTAATTTCATATAAATTTAATATTTTAATATTAACAAATACTATAATCATTCTCTGATTTTCTTCTCTATGATAATCATTCTCTTTTTTCTCTCCCCATCTTATCTCTCTCTTCTTGTTGCGTGCATTGGTAGGAGTTGTATTGGGTTAGATGACATCATGGGATGTCTTCATGTTGCATATTATTTTTCAGAGTATTTAGTTATTTAATAAATAATAATTTACTTTTTGAGGCAATAATTATAAATAAAATAAATTTTAATATTATTTAATAATTTTATTTTAGTTATTTCTTATTAATTTACACTTTGTAGCATTGTTATCATTTTCATATAGTAATAAATATAACATTACATTGAATAAAAAATATTTATTTTATATAATTTAATATTTCTTAACATAACTTATGTTAATATAATTATGTTAAATCAATATATATTAAAAATTATGCATAAATATTATGTATCAAAGTGTTTAATTTTATAATAATATATTAAAGTGCATAATCTACCTAAATTATACTATGAATAAGAAATATTATTTGTAATAATTATACTAGAAATGAGAGGAAGTCATGGAGATGATTGAATGAAGAGAAAGACAAAAAGAGAGAAGGAAGAAAGAGAAGATAAAGTAGTTAAAGAGGATATATAATAAAATAAAAGGGACATAAAAAATAAGAAAATAAAGATAGAGTAGAGAAAAGGTGATGAGAAGACAAAAAGATAGCAAAAGAAAAATAAATAAGAAAATTGTTAATAGAAAGAAAAGAAAGTTAGAGCTACTAAGATGAGAAAGAAGTGAGCAAAGTAGTTATATAAAAGTTATATCATAATAATTTAACATATAACATTTATTAATTTTAACTTATTAAATATCTAGCTTTAAATATTATTAAATGGAACTTAAGTTTTAAGTTTATTATTAGTTTAACACTTCCTCTCACATTTGTTATACTTATGTCTTTCACGTCTACTTTTCTTTTGCTCCATCAATTAGTATTAATTTAAAAGTAACTTGCATTACACACTTTAATTAATATTTTAAATAATAAATATATATTTTCTTATTTTCTTCTAGGAAAATATATTTATTTTTAATTTTTATTACTATAATATTTTGAAAATAATTCTTATGTATGAATATTTACTTTAAATGGAATAAAAATATTAATACATAATTTCTAATAATTTAATATAACTAAAATTTAATATATGAATCAATTATGACATTTATAAAAAAATTAAATCCTTTTTGAAAGTGTTTATGTATGATCATTTCAAAACTTTCTTTAATAGTTTTTTATTTTCAAACCAATAATCACATATGAACAATTTTCTTGTTTTTTAATGCAAGTCACCAAGCAAGCATTCCAGCACTAGATATCATTAGAACTAAAAGATTAAGTATGATTAGGGTGTTTAGTATTGGGATGGGATACCTTTTGAGAAGACCTCTAACTACACAACTTCTACATAGCATTCATCTTGTTAATAAACAACAATTGATTTTAATAAGATGTTATCTCATATAAATAAAATAATTATAAATTGTAATTTATAATTTCTATTTTAATAATTATTTATTAAAATGTACTTTATAAAATTGTTTTCATTTTCATATAAATTTAAATTAGCTATTCTTGGATTATAACAAAATAAAAAATTTAATATCATTTAATATGTCAAATGTAGTTCTCTTTCTCTTGTATGCATCTTTGACCTCAACATTGTTATAGGAATAGAACTCATTAGAATACAAAGGTTAGGCATCCTTCGATGAGAGTAGTATTGGGATGACTTATCTCTTCAAATGTCATGTTAGACATAATTATTCAAAACACTCATTTTGTAATGAATGAAAGCATATTTCAAGAATACATTCAATATAAAATTTTAATTCATATTCATAAAAAAACATAATTATGAATGATATTTCATACTTTTTATTTTAGTTATTATTACTAATATTAACTTAATAACCTCTTTATTATTTCAAAAGTATTAAATATAACACTTCAATTGATATTATATAATAATAACTATAATATAATTTAAATATATGAAACATAACATAGATTAGCTATAGAAATGTAAAATTAATATATATTTAACATTATATGTGGCTTCTGTTTATAAAAGCTTTTTAATACAAAAACAATATATGATATAACATAAGCTACCTAAACTTATATCATTAAAAAAACCATTAAGTGAAACTATTATTTAATACTAGATAAAAAAGCTCTCAAGTTACACATTTTAATATATATTTTAAATTATATATATATGTATACATTAACAAATATTTTTAATTTTTTTATAAGAACTATGATTTAGTGAAACTAACTCTTATGTATGAATGTTTACTTAAAAAGAAATAATGACAAACATAACTTCTTATTAACTAAATTAGCTAAGGTATTATTACTTAAATATATTAAAAATTATAAAATAAAACAAATATATTTTTTGAAATTTTTATTCATGATAATTTAGAAAATTTCTTCAATAGTTAATCATTTTTAGGAAAAAAAACACACAATTACAATGTCCTACAATTATATGAAATTGTGATCACACCAGCATAATGACATATGATCGTTCTAGAACTCCAAAGTTAAGATTGCCTATGTAAGAGTAGTATTAAGATGGGGACACTTTTGGAAATCCTTGTATAGCACATATTGTTTTCACAAAATTCATTTTATTAATGAGTGAGTATTGAATTTAATAATATGTTAATATTTATAAATAACATATTTTTGAATGATAATTTATTATTTTTTTTATTATGTCTTATTAAAAGTAAATTTATAAGATTTTGATGAGTTTCATATAGTATTAAATAATTACACTTCAAGGAATATAATGAAATAATACCTTTAAAATAATTTAATGTTGTGCAACATAAATTATGTATAATTAATATATATTTATAAAAGTATATACAAACTATGTGTAAAAGTTTTAAAATATAATAATAATATACTACAAAAAAGCTACCTTAAATTACGTCATAAATATAACATATTAGTTATACTTATCATCAATATTATGTGAAATGAAGATAATATCTTAAATTAATGATAATATTTATTATCCAATTAAGATTTTAAATTACTAAATTTTTATAAAATGATATTAAATTAATAATTAGCATATACTTTAAAATTTTTTAATATACTAAAATACAACAAAACCTTAAATATTTGTTGTCTTTAATCAATCTTGAGTATTTCATGTGTTTAACATGTTAATATTAATAAATATTATAAGTTACATTATTAAGATTTAATTTCCATTTAAATATTTGTCACACTTCTGTCACTTTATCTAAAAAAACTCTAAGTTTGTGTCACTTTCTTCTCTCTATCGTTATTACTTTCATATCATCTCCCCTACTTTTATCACCTTTCTTTGCCCTCACCCTCTCTCTACTCTATCACTATCCATTTTCTAATATCTCTTTCTCTATCATGTGTTATTTATTCTCCTTATCACCTCTGAAATTTGCCTCTTCTCATTCCTTCTCTCTCTTTATTTAGTCATCGATCTCATAACATTCTTTTACCATTTTCATCTTTATCTTTCACATCTACTAATCACTCCTATCTTATTGTATACTTATCTCCATCAATATTATATATTTTTTTGTAACAGTAATTATGATTAGTTAAAAATTTATTTTTTTAGTGATAATTATTAAAACTTATATGAAATTATCATTAATTATTATAGCAAACATAAAAATTGTTGTGGGAAATAAATATAAAAATTTATTTTTTTAGTGATAATTATTAAAACTTATATGAAATTATCAATTATTATTGGAAAAAAAATAATTATTTTAATAAGAATAACTTTTATATAAATTTTTCTTGATAATTGTAGTAGTTATTAATTACAATTGCAATGCATTAGAATATTTTTTACTATTTATGAATAATAATAATTTTAATTCCTATAATAATTTTTTATTTCCTTTTTATGTCCTCTTAAAAGTTATATTTAATTATGCTTGTTAAAATTTTAATTAGGTTTTCTTACTATATATAATATGTTAATAAAATTTTTATTAATTAATATTATGCAATGTAATATTTAATTATAGAATTAATATTTAAATTTGATAATTTTTACTTATTATAATCCATTAAAAAACTAATTAATTACTGTTTAAGAAATGTGGACAAGAATATTTAATTTTATTACCATTGACCATAACTAATAAAAATTTCTATGGCCAAATTATAAGAATAAAACTTTTATTCTCATGTTAATTATAATTATAATTTGCCTACACCAATAACTTATAAAATTACTATTATTATTATTGTTATGATATATCTTTTTTAAGAAAAATAATTTATAATTAAAAAAAGTATTTTAATAATTACTATATTCATGATTATTCTTTTAATTGCATCTTATAACTATAAAAAGTAAATCCTTAAGAATAGTAATAGAACATCAAAATAAAAAAAAATTAATTGATTATTCAATTATAATAATACTAATAAAGAAGTTTCTAAGGAAAACATAGAATAACAAATAAAAATATTTTGTTTTCCATTTTTTCTAATTCTAAAGTGATTATGATGACAAACATTTAGAAAAATTGAATGAGAATTCATTATAAATATAAGATTTAGAAGAAAAAGAATAATTTAATAACTTACAATCACCTTATTATTAGAAATTACTCATTAAGAAAAATTTTCAATAAAATCATATAATTAATTATTCAATTAAAATAGTAATATTTAAATTTTTATTTCAGATATATACAAATTATTTACTAAATAGTTTCTTTTTGCCTTTTTACTAATTTACATATTGTTTTAATGAACAATATGTTTAAAAAAGAGAAACTATGGTAATGGAAAAATATAAAAGGATGACTCACAAGAACAAAGAATGAGAAAATGTTTAGCACAAAAATGTAATACAACAAGGGAATAGTAATAAGAAAAAAAGGGAGTAAAAGAGGAAAATAAGATTAACACTAAAATAAAATAGGAAAAGTTTCGAAAAATAAACATGAGAATAAAAAGAAGTAGAAGAAACATATGTGGTGAAATAAGAAAACAAATATGAGGAAGGAAAAATTGAATATTTAGAATTAATATGAAGAAATATAAATTTTGATTAATGATAATAATAATAATAATGTTTATGATGATCATGATATCATTTTACTAAATTTATCATATTTATAAAATGATAACACAATTACTAATAATAAAAAAATAATAACATAATTAAATAATTCTTATAATATTACAATGCATTAATCATTTTATAATAGCTTTTAATTATAAATATTGCAACAAATTTAATTATTAATTGTATCTACAATTATAAAAAATTTCATTTTAACAATACAATGTTAATATTTTAATCGAAAAAATGTTTTATCTATTTCAATTCATTGCTAATATCTATTCTGATACAAAGCATAATTTATAGTTGTTCTTCTTGTTTACAAGTTACTTTGATAACTATTAAAACATATTAAAAATTTTCTAAATTTAATATAACAACTTTCATTCATTAGTTTAGTACAATTAGTTTGTTAATCATATCGACTTATTTACATTCATGTCATGTTTCTTATTTCTTTTTTTATTTTTTTATCAAATAGTATTTTTAGGGTAAACTTTGAAATTATTACAAAAAAGGGAAAGATAATGATAAAGAAGAGGTATAAAAGTGGAAATGGTGACAAAAACAATTATATGAAGTATTTATAGGTAAATAGAAATATGGAATGCTAAAAAATGATAAAACATAATATGAGATAAATTGCATTAGAATGCATACTAAGTAAGAGAGAGAATGAGTGAGAAAGAAAGATAGAAGTGATTATTATATGGAGATGGTTGGGGAAGAGATCAAAAAAGAAACAAAGAAGTAGAGACAGTGAGAAAGAGAGTGAATGAGTATGACAAAGCAAGAAAGAGATTATTATAGACTATTAAAGAAGGAATAAGTAAGGAAGCATCAACTAATAGGTTACATGATGAATTGATAATGTGGAGATATGAGAGGAAGAGGTGAGTTGAGATATAATTGGTTAAAACATCTTGACAAAGAGAAATGGAGAACGAGAGAGTGTTGGAGAGAGTAAGATAAAAGAGGGACTAGTATGGAGAATATTATAAAGAAAAAAGAGAGACAAAAATGATGGAACATTTAGGTTGATAAAGTGTTTTATATAAATAAGATAACAATTTCGGTAAATATACATTGAAGATATGTGAGTGATGGGAAAGGTATAAGATATAAAAGAGTTAATAGAAAGAGTGAAAAAGAAAACAAAGCAACATAGTTAAGAAGAAAAAATGTTTAAAGTAGAATAGAATAAAGAATGAGACTGGTCATAGATTAGAGAGGATTAGAGATGCAAGAAAGTAGAATAAAGAGAGTGAGCATGATGGAAGAGAAGTAAAACAAATAAAATAGATGAAGAGAGACATAGTGGGGAAGAGACATATGTGTAAAATAGAGAAAGCAAGAGAGAGGTTGAGTGATTGTGAGAGAAAGAGATAGTTAGGAAGAGATTTCTTATGTGAAGAGGCCATTTAAAGATGGATACATGAAACAATTATAAAGGCATAAGAAACAGAGGCATAGCGATGGATGAGTGATGAGACAATAAAATAGAGAAATATACAGAAGGGAGATAAGATAAGGAAGGAGAGATGTGAGAAGAAAAGTAGATAATGACTGAAAAGAGCGAGATAGAATGGTGAAAAGAGAGAGTGATAGAGAAGAGAAATTGAAAGATAGTTGGATAACAAAATAAAAATAAGTAAAGAAGAACATAGAGAGAGATAGAGAGAAAAAAATAGAGAGAAGAAAGAGAAAAAGAGAAGAGGGAGCTAAAGGGTTGACAAAAGTAATTAGAGAAATAAAAGAATGATGGATAAAGAGGATGAAAAGAGATAAAGAGCAAGAGATAATAAGAATGGGATTAATGATATTAAAGAAAAGAGTGATGGGTGTAAAAATTAATAGAGAATATATAGAGATAATAGAATGAGTGAATCAAAAGGAGGTTGAGATGATATAGAAACTGGTAAGGTCAAGGAGAGTGAAGAGTTATCAAGAGAATAAAAGTAAAAGATAAAAAATTTGACCAATAGAAAGTGTCAAAAGGGGTAAAGAGTAAATAAATATAGAGGGAGAAGCACAGTGTAGAATATATAATAAAAGGTAGAGATATAGATTAATGAGACATCTTGACGTAAAAAATTTAATGAGTAAAGAAGTATAAGTAGAGAAATAGAAAGAAAATGATGAACAACGTAAAGAGAGAAAAGTGCAAAAAAGAAGAGTGATAATAAAGAGAGAAGTTAAAGACTATGACAAAGAATACAATAAAGATAGACTAAATACATTGTGACAAAAAAGAAAAGGTGCAAAATTGAGGGTGGGATAAAGAGGTATTATGTTAAAGGAACTTCGAGAGACAAAGGGTGTCTAAAAAGAAGAGAGAGAGATAAAGAATAAAGAGAGGTAGGAAAAAGAGAAACAATGTGATAGAAGATAAAATGAAAATAGATAAAAGAAATGGGTGAGAAAAAATATTTATAAATGCTTATACAAAGAGAGAGAGAGATAAGGTACAGTAAAGGATGTCAGAGAAGAGAGACAAGAAATATAAAGAGATAAGCAAAAAATGGAAAAATGTGGATTAGGAGGCAAACAGAGAAAGATAAAGAAATAAAAATAGAAAAGGAAAGCAAGAAACCCTAGAGGAACAATGATAGAGAAGAGAAAAAAGGGAAGAAGAGTGAACAATGTAGAGAGTTTAATGAAATAAATCAAAAGGAAAAATGGAAAACTTTAGTGACTAAGCAATGAGAAAGGAAGAGAGAAATATAATAAGAAAGTGACTTATAGAGAATAAGAAGAATGATTAGGAAGAAGGAAAGAGAAGCTAGAAGAGATAGAAAGAGGAGAGAGAAAAAATAGAGAAGAGGTAGAGAGAAAGGAAAAGAAGTAGATTAAGAGGTTAAGACGTTAATCGAGATAAATTCTTAGAAGGAAAAGAGAAAGAACTAGAGATATAGATGATGGATGAGGAGACAAGGGATAATACAAGTGAAAGAATAGAAGTGAGATTTATAGAGACAAAGGGGGAGAGATACACAACAACGAGTGAAGAGTAAGAAGTGAAAAGAAAGAATGAAAAAGTGAGAGAGCAAGAGACAAAAAGGGAAGGGCATGAATTTGGGAGTTAAGATAGAAGAAAGAAGGGGTAAGAGAAGTGAGAGAAGAGAAATACAAAGAGGTGAAGTGAGAGATCACATAGGTTATAGAGAGAGGAGAAAGAGAAAGAGCATATGGCATTGACATAATGGAAGTCATAAATAATGGGAAAGAAGGAGAAAGATTCCAAAAGATAGAGAAGGTGGAGAGAGAAAGAGTAAGTTGTGAGAAGGGAGAAGAGGAAGAAGGATGGCAAAGAGAAGAAGGATACAGTAAGATGGTTGTGAGGGTTAATGAAGGAATTAGAGGAAGATAAAGAAGATTCAGAAGAGAAAGACATAGCTATAATTAATTGATGAGAGAGACAAGAAGGATAGGTTTAAAGCAAGAAGTGTGAGTGAGAGCAAAGGCGAGCCAGACTAGAGAGAGTATTTGAGCAAGTCGAGGGATCGTGTGACAATAAAGTTAGTCTGATAGAGATGGAAAAAATAAAGATAATGAAAAAGATAAAGAAGTACAAGAATCCATAAGACAAAAAGAAAAGTGCAATAAAATGAGAAGGTGATAAGAGAAATGTGTAAGAAGATTATGCAAAAAAGAGAGATAAAAAAGATATTAAAGAAGAGAGAGAAAAAAGATTGAAATGTGAAAGAATTATAAGGGACATAGTACAAAGTTACATTGAAAAGATAAAAGTGATTATTATATGGAGATGGTATGGGAAGAGATAGAAAAAGAAACAAAGAAGTAGAGACAGAGAAAGAGAGTGAATGAGTATGGCAAAGCAAGAAAGAGATAATTACAGACTATTAAAGAAGGAATAAGTGAGGAAGTATCAACTAATAGATTACATGATGAACTGATAATGTGGAGATATGAGAAGAAGAGGTGAGTTGAGATATAATTGGTTAAAACATCTTGACAAAGAGAAATGGAGAAAGAGGGAGTGTTGGAAAGAGTAAGATAAAAGAGAGACTAGTATGGAGAATATTATAAAGAAAAAAAAGAGAGACAAAATTGATGGAACATTTAGGTAGATAAAGTGTTTTATATAAATAAGATAACAATTTAGGTAAATATACATAGAAGATAATGTGAGTGATGGGAAAGGTATGAGATATAAAAGAGTTAATAGAAAGAGTGAAAGAGAAAACAAAGCAAAATAGTTAAGAAGAGAAAATGTTTAAAGGAGAATACAATAAAGAATGAGACTGATAATAGATTAGAGAGGATTAGAGATGTAAGAAAGTAGAATAAAGAGAGTCAGCATGATAAAAGAGAAGAAAAACTAGTAAAATAGACGAAGAGAGACATAGTGGGGAAGAGACATTTGTGTGAAATAAAAAAAGCAAGAGAGAGGTCAAGTGATTATAAAATAAACTGAGTGTTAGGAAGATATTTCTTATAGGAAAGAGGGCATTTAAAGATGGATACATGAAGCAATTATAAAAGCATAAGAAAGAGAGGCATAGCGATGGATGAGTGATCAGACAATAAAATAGAGAAATATATAAAAGCGAGAGAGGATAAGGATATGGAGATGTGAGATATGTAACGAAAAATAGATAATGAGCGAAAAGGGCAAGATAGAATGGTTAAAAGAGAGAGTGATAGAGAAAAGAAATTGAAAGATAGTTGGATAACAAAAGAAAAATAATTGAAGAAGAACATAGAGAGAGATAGAGAGACAAAAAAATAGAGAGAAGAAAAAGAAAAAGAGAAGAGAGCTAAAGGGTTGAAAAAAATTATTAGACAAATAAAAGAATAATGAATATAGAGGATGAAAAGAGGTAAAGAGCAAGAGATAGTAAGAAAGAGATTGATGATATTAAATAGAAGAGCGATGGGTGTAAAAATTAA
The DNA here is from genome assembly GCA_023846275.1 of Vanilla planifolia. Classification (NCBI taxonomy): domain Eukaryota; kingdom Viridiplantae; phylum Streptophyta; class Magnoliopsida; order Asparagales; family Orchidaceae; genus Vanilla; species Vanilla planifolia. Next base: position 76,812 of record JAIUJO010000715.1, on the reverse strand, counting down.
TAGAGAATATATAGAGAAAATAGAATGAGATAGAATGAGTGAATCAAAAGGAGGTTGAGATGATATAGAAACAGGTAAGGGGAAGGAGAGTGAAGAATTATCAAGAGAATGAAAATAAAAGATAAAAAATTTGACCAATAGAAACAGACAAAAGGGGTAAAGTGTAAATAAATACATAAGGAGAAGCAAAGTGTAGAATATATAACAAAAGGTAGATATATAGATTAATGAGACATCTTAACATAAAAAATTTAATGAGTAAAGAAGTATAAGTTGAGAAATAGAAAGAAAATGATGAACAAGGTAAAAAGAGAAAAGTGCAAAAAAGAAGAGTGATAATAGAGAGAGAAATTAAAGACTATGACAAAGAATACAATAAAGAATAACTAAATACATCGTCACAAAAAAGAAAAGGTGCAAAATTGAGCATGGGTTAAAGAGGTATTATGTTAAAGGAACTTCGAGAGACAAAGGGTGTCTAAAAACGAGAGAGAAAGAGAGAGAGAGAGAATAAAGAGAAGTAGAAAAAAAGAGAAACAATGTGATAGAAGGTAAAATGAAAAGAGATAAAAGAAATGGGTGAGAAAAAAATATTTATAGATGGTTATACAGAGAGAGAGAGAGAGATATGAGGTACAGTAAAGGATGTTAGAGAAGATAGACAAGAAATATAAAGAGATAAACAAAAACTGGAAAAATGTGGATTAGAAGACAAATAGAGAAAGATAAAGAAATAAAAATAAAAAAGGAAAGCAAGAAACCTTAGAGGAACAATGATAGAGAAGAGAAAAAAGGGAAGAAGAGTGAACAATGTAGAGAATTTAATGAAATAAATCAAAAGGAAAAATTGAAAACTTCAGTGATTGAGCAATGAAAATGGAAGATAGAAATAGAATAAGAAAGTGACTTATAGAAAATAAGAAGAAAGATTGGGAAGAAGGAAAGAGAAGCATGAAGAGATAGAAAGAGGAGAGAGAAAGTGGTAGAGAAGAGGAAGTGAAAAAGGAAAAGAATCAGATTAAGAGGCTAAGACTAAGAGTGATAGAGATAAATTCTTAGAAGGAAAAGAGAAAGAACTAGAGATATGGATGACGGATGAGGAGACAAGGGATAATACAAGTGAAAGAATAGAAGTGAGATTTATAAAGCCAATGGGGGAGAGATACACAATAATGAGTGAAGAGTAAGAAGTGAAAAGAGAGAATAAAAAGTGATAGAGCAAGAGACAAAAAAGTGAAGGGCATGGATTTGGGAGTTAAGATAGAAGAAAGAAGGGGTAAGAGAAGTGAGAGAAGAGAAATACACAAACGTGAAGTGAGAGATCACATAGGTTATAGAGAGAGGAGAAAGAGAAAGAGCATAAGGCATTGACATATTGGAAGTCATAAATAATGGGAAAGAAGGAGAAAGATTCCAAAAGATAGGGAAGGTGGAGAGAGAAAGAGTAAGTCTTAAGAAGGGAGAAGAGGAAGAAGGAATGAGAACAAAGAGATGAAGGGTACAGTAAAAAGGTTGTGAGGGATAATGAAAGAATTAGAGGACGATAAAGAAGAATCAAAAGAGAAAGACAAAACTATAATTCATTGATGAGATAAACAAGAAGGATAGGGTTTAAGCAAGAAGTGTGAGTGAGAGCAAAAGCGAGCTAGACTAGAGAGTATTTTAGCAGATCAAGGGATAGTGTGATATTGACGAAGTGATCAATAAAATGAGACAATAAAGTTAGTGTGATAGAGATGGAAAAAATAATGATAATGACGAAGATAAAGAAGTAAGTACAACAATCCATAAGGAAAAAAGAAAAGTGGAAAAAGTGAGAAGGTGATAAGAGAGATGTGTAAGAAAATCATGAGAAAAAAGAGAGATAAAAAGATATTAAAGAGGAGAGAGAAAAAAGATTGATATGTGAGAGAATTATAAGGGACATAATACAAAGTTACATAGAAAAGATAAAACTAAAAAAGGAGCTATAGTTGTGACAATGAGATAAAAAAAGAGATATATTAAGGGAAAAAAATTACATAGTGGAGAAGGTGATACATAACAAAGACAAACTGAGTAAATGATTTGTAGCTCAAAAGCAAATATATAGAGAAATCTAGGTGAGAGACTGATGAGTCATAGAGTAAATAAAACACATTGATAGATATGTATATTTAGAGAGAAAAAGACAAGAAAGATAAATAAGGAGTCAAGCATTATGATTGAGAGAGACAAAAAGGAAGTGAGCAATACAAAGAAATAATTTTAAAAAGAGACACAAATTAAATGACAAAAAAGACAAAAGGGGAGAGAGAGATGTAATAGAAAAAAGAACAACTTAAGACGGAGAAGATCATGAAAGAAAGTGAGACAATTTTGGAAAAAAGTTGATAGAGGCTACAATAAACAATGTGAATGTGAGAGGTCCAAATATTTTGTCAGAGAAAAATTATGGATAGAGGGGCATAGACAGAGAGAAAGAGAATAATTTTAGAGAGAAATAGAGGAGGAACATGAAAAAATTATTATTAATCCTATAAGGAAATATTGTTTTGAGAAGAAAATATCAAAAATAGTGTCCTTAATAATAATTTTTTAAATTTCTTTAAAATTATTAATTTATTTTTAATAGGGTCCTCTAGAATAATTTTTATTAATTCTAATTATGTCAAGATTAATCCTAATTAAGAAAAATAATTATAATTAAATATTTATTCTTACTATTTTAAAGGTAAGTTAAATTACCATTCTTTCTTAAATAATAAAATGATATTTATTAGCATTACTAAGTTTCAAATTTAATATGTTTTTGGTTCTTAAATAATTTCCTACTTATTTAAAAATCTAACTCATAATTACTATAGTTCTTATCAACTATAATTAATTATTTTGAATAATCATAAAAAATTAGAGAAAACAACAACTACTAATAGCATTGACCATAGCTAATAAAAACTTCTCTGGCCATCATTTAACAATTAATAAGTCATTTCATGTCAACTATAACTTTAATCTTCTTACATAATAAACTAATATTATAGATGTAAAAACTTTCCATTATTATTATTATTGTTATGCTTAAAGCTATTTTAAGAAAAAAGTTTATAATTACTAAGAATAAATTAATAATAACTTTATTCAATTTCTTATAAATGAATATTAAAATTATAAATCTTATTTATTAGTAACAGCGAAAAGAAATAAAGAATTATTAAATATTATATTGTAGTAAAAATAATAAATTGTTTTTTAAGGATATTTTAAAAAACAAGTAGAATTTCTTTCTTCTTTTTGTCCAATTTTAGAAAAGAATATTACAATACAGTTTGTGAAAAATGAATAAGTACTACTTATGAAGGAAAGATTAAGAAAGAAAGGAATGAATTTTTAACTTAATGTTATCTTATTCTTAGTAATTACAAAATAAAAGCATATTTTTTAGTAAAAAAAATTATAAAATTATAATTAGAATAAATAATTTATTTTTTAAAAAATGATAAAAATAATTAAAAATTGCTTTGTTTTCCACTTTTTAGAATATTATCTTTTTTTGTTAGTTTTGATTAAGAAAGAGAAACCTTGATGGGTAATATACATAGATAATTGATAAGAAGAAGAATAAGAAAATGAAGAACAAAAATGAATGAGAATAGGAGAATAATAAACAAATAAAAATTAGAATAAAAAAATAAGAAAAAATAAAATTAAATATGAAATATTTCAAGTGTAAATAAGAGAATAAAAGGAGTTAGAAAAAAACAAAAGAGGTAGAAGAAAATGAAAACAATAAAAGGATGATGAATAAGAATATTTATGATTAATAAGAACAAATATAAAAATTTTAAACTATTAATAATACTTGATGATTATTATAATATTATTTTATTAATTTCTTTTTTTCAATTGATAATACAATATTTATATTATTTATATTATTTATATTGATAACATCAAAAAACTTAAATAGTAATTATTTTTAATGACATAAAAATTATTAACATATGTGTTGTTGTAATTATTATAAAATATTGATTTTTTTAAGAAATTTAAAATAAAAAAATGTAATAAATTTTACTACTCATTATAATTACAATAAGAAAGATATTTTTTGTATAAGTAATTATTTTATTCTAAAGGGATTTATTTTATATATTTCAATTTATAAATAATATTAATTAAAAAATAGCTATAATTTATAGATGACTTTCTTCTTAACTACAATTCATTTTAATAACTATTAATAATTATAAATTAATTATAAATTTTAATAGAATAATGAATAATAATTTCTATTCTTTATTTTACCACTTATAAATAATTTATCATATTATTCTTATTTTGATCCATATAGTATCTTTAAATCTCTTTTGAAATTATCCTATAAAATAGGATACTACAGGTTAACATTTAATTAATGATAGAAAAATGGATAAAAAGAGGAAGAGATAAAAGAGAAAGGTTGAAGATGTGAGAAATAAAGAAAAAATAAATAAATCCAGATGAATAGAAGTAGGGAAGACAATGAGCAAAGTGTAAAATAATGGCGATAAATAGACAGCAAGAGAGTGAATGCTTGATAAAGTGAGAAACACAGAATGAGGAAAAGAGAAAGATAGAAGAGATTTATATATGAAGTGCTAAGAGGAAGAGAAAAACAAAAAAAAAATGATGACAGAGCAATGAGTGAGGTAGAATGAGAAAGAGATAATAATTGAGAGTGAGGGCAAAGGAAAGGAGTGGTAAAAAGCATGAACTGATAGAATAAGAATGTTAATTGAAAAGGAGGAGATGAGGGAAAAGAGAGTTAGATAAGAGTCAATAGGTTTATAGAGAGTAAGTGAATGAGATATAGAGAGGAGAGAGTATGGAATTAAGTAAAATAAAGAGTAGATAGTAAGCAGTGTGTTAGAGAGAGAAATTAAAGAGAAAATGATGGAGATAAAAGATAGCTAAAGCTATGTTATAGTTGAAATAAAAATTAAGGGAAGGGAATCGAAAGTGATTGGGAAGATGTAGTGGATGGAGTGAGAGAGAAAATATGTAAAGAAAGAGTTAGAAAGAAAAACAATATGGAGAATAAAATAGAATAAGGAAGAAAGTGGAGAGAGAAAAGAGTAGGGTAGTGGCCAAGGAGAGAAAAATAATGAGGAAGAGTTTGAATAGTCAGAAGTCAAACTAACAAAAGAGAGAGTATCATATAGAGTAATAAATAAAGCTGAACGAATTAGAAAAGGTAAAAGAGAGGTTGGCAGATTAAGTAATAGATAGAAAATGTTCACTTGAAATATTTATGGTTAAATAGAAGTGGAGAATGGTGAGAGAAAAGTGATAAATAATAGTAAGAGATAAATTTCATGAGGGAGAGTACATGATAGAGTATGAGAGAGAGAATGAGTGAGTGAGAAAGATAAAAGAGATGATTACAAGGATATAAGAGAGGAAGAGAGTGAAAAAGAAATAAAAAGAAAAGATTGAGAGAAAAAGAGTGAGTAAGATAGAGTAGGAAAGAGAATCATAGATGTTAGAGAAGGAATAAGTAAAGGAGGAAGCATCCATTTATATGCTTAAACGGTGGAGTGATAACGTGGAAAAAAGGGAAGACAAAGTATGTTAAGATAAATTTGGTTGAGAGACAAAGATAAAGAGAAATGGACAAGGAGAGTTTGTGTGAGATAGTAAGATATAAGAGAGATTCTAATGAGAGTTTTGTAAAGAGAAAATAAAGAGAAACAAATGATGTAAAGTTAAGATAGATAAAGAGTTTGATATAAATGAGATACAAATTTGATTTAGATGTATAGAGAAGATAATGTGTCAAAGGGGAAATGAAAGAGATGAAAAGAGAGTTAATGGAGAAAGTCAGAGAGAAAAGAGAGAGTTAAGAAGAAGAAAAGTTGAAAGGAGATCTTAATGGAGTAAGAAAGAGAGAGGAAATGGATTAAAGAAGGTTAGAGATGGAAGAAAAGAGAGAGAGAGAGAGAGAGAGTTTGCAAGATAAAGTTGAAGTGAAACTAGTAGAAAAGAAAGAGAGGTTTTGAGCAGGAGAGAAAGAGAAGTGTGAAATAAAGAAAGTAAGAAGGAGGTTTAGTGATAGATGAATAAAGAGAAACCTAAGAAGAGATTACTTATGCGAAAGAAGGTATTTAAAGGTAGAGACATGAAAAGATTATGAAGTTATAAGGAAAAGAGGCAAAACGATTGATGAGAGATGAGAAAATGAGATAAAGCAATTTAGAGAAGATGGAGAAGATAAGAAGATGTAGATGTGAGATGTATAATAAAAAGCAAAGAGAGAGAGTCAAAAGGTAAGATAAAGTGGTGAAAAAAATAATAAGAGAGAGAAGTGACATTGAGAGATAATTAGACAATAAGAGAGAAATAAATATAGAAGAATATAGAGTGAGAAAAAAAAGTAGAGAGATAAGGAGATAAAGGCAATGGAGATCATCTAAGAAATATAAGAAAAGAGATGGAAGAAGAGAGAAATTTGGGACAAATGATAAAAAATACAAGCATGATAGTAGAAGTAAAGAGAAGATAGAGGTAGAGAGAAGACTATGATAAAGAGTTGATAGAAATTCTTTGAGAAATAGAAGAATGATGGATAAAAAAGTTTAAGAGGATAGGCAGCAAGAGACATCAAGAATAGGATTGATGATATTAAAGAGAAAAGGAAAAAGAGTATCAATTCGTAGATAATATGGTGAGGAAGTGGATTAAGAATGAATGACTGAATGAGAAGGTGGTTGAGATGTTATATAAAGAGGTGTGGTCAAGGAGAGTGAAGAGCCATTAAACAAAAGTCAAAGACAAAGAATTAGACTAATACATAGTGACAAAAGAGGTAAAAATGTAAATAAATATAGAGAGAGAAGGAAAGTATAGAATATATAGTAAAAGGTGGAGATAAATATTAAAGAGACATGAAAACGACAAAAATTTGACGATTAAAGAAGTATAAGTAGAGCGAAAGATAAAAAGATAATGAATAATGTAAAGAGGAAGAAGACAAAGAAAGAGAAGTGATAATAAAGAGAGAAGATAAACACTATGCGAAACAATAAAAAAGAGAGAAACTCGATACATTGAGGCAAAATGAAAAGGAACAAAAGTGAGGAACAGATAAAGTGATCTTAAGTGAAAGGGACTTAAAGAGAGAAATAGGGTGCAAAATAAGAGAGAGAAAATATATAGAAATAGGAAATAAGAGAGAGAAAATAATGAAATAAAAGATAAATTGAAAAGAGATATAAGCAAAGGGTGAGAAAAATAATATTTATAGATGTAGATACACAAAGATGTAGATATAAATAACAAGAAAGAAAAAAAGATAAGAGAAGGATGGAAAATAAAGAGATAACAAGAAATAGAAAAAATAATAGATTGAGATATACATAGTGAAAGATAAAGAGATAGAAATAGAAAAACACAGGACAAGACCTCTAGGAACAATGATAAGGGAGAGAAGAAAAAAGGAGAAGTTGGAGTGAATAATGTGAGAGATGTTTCAATGAAATAAAAAATTGGAAAACATTTGTGATTCTGCACTAAGAAAGGAAGAGAGAATTAGAACTAGAAAGTGCCTAAGAAAGATTAAGAATAAAGATATTGAAGAAGGAAATAAGAGTAAAATGAGATATAGTGGGAGAGAAAAAAGAGATACAGAGGTAAGAGAGAAGAAGGAAGAGAGGGAGATTAAATGGCTATGATTAGTAGTGATAAAGATAGATTCTAAGAGAGAAAAAAGAAACAAAGAGGGACAAGTGATTCTTGAAGAGAAAAAAATGAGAATACAAGTTAAAGAATAAATGTGAGGTTTGTATAGACAAAGGGGGAAAAATACACCATAAAGAGTGAAAAGCACGAAGTGAAAAAAGAGAATGGATGTGTGAAAGTGTAAGAGACAAAAAAGTGTGGAGCATTAATTTGTGTGTGAAGAGAGAAGAAAATTGGGTTAAAAGAAGTGAGAAGAAAAAAAATACAAAGAGGCATAACAAGAGAACAAATAAGCAGAAGAGGGACAAGTTGGACAAAGTGAGAAAGTCATCGACAAAGTGGAAGATAAAATAATTGGAAAGATGGTGTTGGATTCCAAAATACAGATAACTTGTGTATAGAAATAGTAAGTTGTTGGAAGGGAGAAAAGGGAGAAGAAAATAAGGAAAAAAGAAGGAGAATAAAATGAGGATGTAGTAACATAATAAAAAGACAAAAAGTTACATAAGGAAGAGTGAGAAGAGAAAGTCATAGCTATGATTGATGGAAATTAAAGAGAACAATGATAGATTGAAAATAAGAGTAGTGAGTAAGAGCAAAAGAGAGACTGACTAGAGAGAGTGTTTGAGAAAGTAGAAGATAATCGGATAATGATAGAGAGATTGACAAAAGAGAAAATGAAGTCAGAGTGTGATAGAGAAGGGAAAACTAGAGTAACAAAGATAATGAATCTAGTGAAAGAACACACAAGATAATGAAGAAAAGTTATGGAAGTGAGAGTTTGAGGAGAGTGATGAGTGAAAAAATGGTGAAAGAAAGAGAGATAGAGATATGAGGTTAAAAAAGAGATGGGAAAGATAGATTTATGAGAGAATTATGAAGGAAGTAATATAAAATTATGTAGCAAAGTTACAACTCGAAAAAGAGTTATAGGATGTGCAAATGAGATAAACAAAGGGAGTTATAATAAGCAAGAGAAAAAATTGTAAACTAGAGAAGTTGATATATAGGACGGAGATACTAAGTGAATATGTCTAACTTAAGAGGAGATACAAAGAGAAAAGGATGCGAGAGAGATTAATGAGTTGAAGAGGGAAAGTGAGAGGTTTTCATTTAAAGAGAGAAGAGAAGAGAGATAAAGAGGTAGAAAAACATTAGGATTAAAAGAAGAGAAACAGGAAGAGAGAGAAACGAAAAGAAATAATTTCAAAAAGAGACGCTAATTGAAGGATAAAAGGATAAGAAGAGAGAAAGAAGCAATAGATAAAGGAATAACTTAAGAAAGAGCTAGAAAGAAAGGGAGACAATTATAGGAAAAAGTTCATAGAGGTTTTGATAAAGAGTATGAAAAATGAAGAAATATTTTGTGAGAGAAAAAGTTATAGATAAAGGGACAGTGATAGTGAGAGAAACAAAGAATAATATTGGATAGAGATGGAGGAAGAATAACAAGAATTAATTATTAATCTTATAAGGAAATATTATTTTAAGAAGAAAATATAAAAAATTGTATCATTAATAGTATTATTTCAAAATTCTTTAAAGCTATTAATTAATTTATAGCAAACAAATTTTTTTAAAAAGAATAACTATTATATCAACTTTTCATAATAAATGTAGTAATTATTAGTTACTATTATAGTCCTTTGGGATACGCTTTATTCATTTTAATTTTGTTAAGATTAATTCTAATTAACTATTCTTATTGTTGAAAAGTTTCATTTAAATTACAATTTGTTACTAATAAAGTAATATTTTTAGTAGCATAACTATTTCTTAAATTTGAAAGTTTTTTGGTTCTTAAATTGTTTTACTTATTTAAATAGCTATATCTTTATTATTATAGTTTATGTCAATAATAAGTAATTATTTTGAATAATTGTTTAAGAATTAGAGATAATAATAACTGTTACTAATTGCATTGACCATAACTAATGAAAGTTAGTCTAACCATCATTTAAGCATAAAAAGTTATTCTAATCTTAATTATAACTCTAATCTACTTAAGTAAATAACAAATATTTCAAATATGAACATTTGTTATTAGTATTGTTATTGTTACGTTAAAAAATGTCTTAAGAAAACATTTATAACTATTATGAATAAATAACAATCACTTTATTCTTAATCTTGTAATTAAATACTAAAATTACAAACTTTATTTCTTAATGACAGTAAAAATAAAAAAAAAATTAATTTGCACTAATTATTAATTTGCAATAAAAATAATGAATAGTTTAATTTTAAAGATACCCAAAAAAAATAACTAAAAAACACTTTTAACTTTATTTGAATTTTAAAAAAACATATTATAATACAAAAAAAGAAAAAAATAATAATTAATTATAAAAATAAGATTAAGTACAAAAAAAGAAAATTTATAATTTACTATAATTTTTTTCATAGCAATTACAAAATAAATCTTTATTTTAAATCAATAAACTTAATTATAAACTTAAAATTAAAATTAAAAATAATTATGTTATTTACTAAAAAAAATATATTAAAAAATTAATAATAATTTATATTAGATTTTTTTCAGCTTTTACATATTCTTATAAAGGATAATATGATTAAATAAGAGAAATATTGAAGGAGCAATTTTAAAAAAGGTGATTGACAAGAATGAGAATAAAAAAAAGTAGAACACAACAATTAATGACATGAATAAACTAATTAAAAAAATTATAGTAAAAGAAGAAATTAAGAAAATAATAAATTTAAATATCAAAATATTTCAAGTGTAAAAAAGACAATAAAAAGAGTTAGAAAAAATGAGGTGACTAAAGACAAAAATAAATAAAAAAAGACAATAAAAAATATCTATAGTTAATAAGACTAAATATAATTTTTTAAAATTATTAATAATAATATTGATGGTTACCATAACAGTTGTATTGTTATATATTAATGTTTATATTTTAGCACATTAAAAAAATTTATATTTCCTTTTTTTATATTATTAATACTTTAAAATAATAATTATTATTACTAATTTAAAACTAATTACATTATATTTAATATAAAGTAATTACTTTTTTCGAAATAGATTTATTATATCTATTTTAGTTTGTAAATAATATTTATTATAATACTAAATATAATTTGAAATTACTTTTTATATTAATAACAAATATCACTCATAACTATTAAAAATTATTAAATATTTTCTAAAATTAATAAAATAACAATTAATAATCTACATATTTTATTTTACTACTTTTACTTTATTTACCTAAATATTCTTTTTTTTATTCATGTCATGTTTTTTAATTCTATTTGTAAAATTTTTATGAAATAGGATATTGGTGATAGACATACAATGAATGATAGAAAAAGAGATAGAGAGAGAAAGAGATAAAAAATAATGAAAGGTGGGAGAGGTGAGAAACAAAGTTAAAAAAGTATATCTAGACAAATAAAAAATATCAAAAACTAAGAGAAAAAATAAGAAAATCAAGGGAGATAGATAACAAAAGAGAGAATGTACGTTAGAGTGAAATAGAGAGTAAGGGAGTGTAAAAGAGAGACAGATAGAAGAGATTGACATTTTAAAAGTTGTAGAGAAGAGATAGAAAAAACAATTAAAGAAGAAAAGAAAGATAAATTGAGTGTGGAGGTGAGGTAGAATAAGAAAGAGATAATAATTAAGTGCAAGAGTAAGGAAAAAGAGAGCAAGATGAGAGATAATACGTCTAAATAGAGGATGATAAAGACATATAGAGAAGAAGAGAGTGTAGAAGTGGGCAAGATAAAGAGAAGATAGTACATAGTTTATTAGAGAGAGAAATTAAAGAGAGATAGAAATGATGGAGAGAAAAAATATCTAAAAATTTGATATAAGTGAGATATAAATTTAGGGATAAAATTAAGAATAGAAAGAGAAAGAAAATATGGAATGGAGTTTGAAAGAAAAAATAATGAAGTAGAGAAAAGTGAAATAAGGAAAAGAAATAGTGTATGATAAAAAAGGGTAAATAAAGTAGAGTGAAATGAGGACAAAAAGTTGACAAAAAATATTTTTACGTAAAATAGAAATAAATAATATTGAGAGAAAAGTGACAAATAATATTTAAAAGATAATTTTTATCATAGAGAATGCATTATAGAGCAAGGGAGGGAATAAGTGAGAGAGCAAAATAGAAGAAATTATTAAAAGGATATCGAAGAGAAGAGCGAAAAATAAATAAAGGAAAGATATAGAATGAGCTTGAGCGAGAAAGGTAGAGTAAGAAAGAGATAATCATAGACTAATAGATAAGGAATACTTGAAAGGGAAGCATCAATTTATAGAATTAGATGGTGGAGTAGTAGTGTAGAGATAAGAGAAGAGTGAGTGAGTTGAGATAGAATTTGTGAGAGACTTGGAGAAAAGAAATAAAGATGAAGAGAGTTTAGGAGAGAGTAAGGTAAAAGAGAGAGTAGTATAGAGAGTATTATAAATAGAAAATAAATATACAAACATGATGGAAAGTTCACATAGATGAATAGTTTGATTTAAATAAGATAAAAATTGAGCTTTATATAAAGACAAGATATTGTGAGAGAGGGTAAAGGAAAGAGATATAAAAGAGTAAGTAGAGAGAGTCAAAGAGAAAAAGAAGGAAAACCAATCAGGAAGAAGAAAAGTTTAAAGCAGAGTAGAATAGAGAAGAAAGAGAGAGAAAAGTGATTAAAGATGGAAGAAAGAAGAAGAAAAAGATGATGAAAGGATAGTGAAACAAGTAAAATAGACCAAGGAAGATATAGAGGGGAAGAGAGAGAAGCACGAAGTAGAGAAAAAAAGGGGGGTTGAATGATAATAGAATATATAAAATGTTAAGAAGAGGTTCCACATGGTAAAGAAGGCATTTATAGATGAAGACATTGTGTGATTTTGTAGGTATAAGAAAGAGTGGCAAAGCAATAGATAAGTGATGAGAAAAAGAGATTGATCAAGATTCTGAAAGAGAGGGACGATGGAGTGAATTGTAAGTTGTTGGAATGGAGAAGAGGGGGAGGTAAATGAGATGAAGAGAGGGAGAAGAAAATAAGGAGCGACTGAGAGAAAATGAAAGACATAGAGGAAGATAAAGAATTATAGGAAGAGAAAGATAGCTATGATTTATAGATAAGAGAGTAGGTTTATAGAATGTAAACAAGAAGAGTTAGTGAGACCAAAGGAGACATCAACTTAAGATATTGTTTAGTGGGTAAAAGGATAATTGAATATTGATGGACTAATCAAGAAAAACTAACAATAAAGTCATAATGTGATAGAGAAGGAGAAAATAAGAGTGGCAAAGTTAATGAATCTAGTGAGAGAATGCATAAGGTAACACAAAGAAAGTGAGAGAAGTGAGAATGTGAGGAGAGGGAAGGATGGGAAAATGGTAAGAGAAAAAGTTATAAACAGAATAAAATAATGAAGATAATTGGAAGAGATAGATTTGTGAGAGAACTATAAGAGAGGTGGTGCAAAGTTACATAGAGAAATACCACTAAAAAAGAGCTACATGTTGTGAGAATGAGATAAAAATGAAAGATAAAAGAAAGGATAGAAAATAGCAAACTTGAGAAGGTTATATACAAGATAGAGAGACTAAGTGAATGATATGTAACTCATAAGGAGATAGAAAGAGAAAGGGAGGTGAGATAGATTAATGAGCCATAGAGAAAAAATGACTCATTAATAAAGATGTTTATTTAGAGAGAGAGAAAGAATAAAAAGAGGTAGACGAACATTATGATTAAAAGGAAGAGAAAATGGAATAGAGAGAAATGCAAAAAAATAGTTTTAAAAAGAGACACTAATCGAATGATAATGAGGACAGGAATTATGAAAGAAGCAATAGAAAAAAGAATGCCTTAAGGAGGAGAAGATCAAGAAAAACAAGAGACAATTTTGGGAAAAGTCGATAGGGGCTACGATAAAGAATGTGTGGTGAAGCACAAATATTTTGTGAGAGAATAACTATGAGAAAAGGGACATAGATAGAGGGAGAAAAAGAGAATGATATTGAAGATAGTTAGAGCTAAAATAAGAAGAATCAATTATTAATCCTATAAGACTATTATTTTGTGAAGAAAATATAAAAAATAGTATCAAAAATTGTAAATTTTAAAAATTCTTTAAAATTATTAATTAATGTTATAACAATTTTTATAATAAGAGTAACTATTATCTCAACTTTTCATAACAAATGTAGTAATTATTAATTTCCATTGTAGTCCTTTAGAATAATGTTTTAAATTCTAATACGTTAAGATTAAATCTAATTGATTATTCTTACTGCTTAAAAATATGCCCATTATATTATAATTCGTCATTAAGAAGTGATGTAATATTTATTAGCATAACGTATTTTTTAAATTTAATAATTATTTTATTCTTAAATGAGTTTTACTTATTTAAATAGCTAATTCTTGATTATTATATTTCTTATAAAAAATAATTAATTATTTTGGATAAATGTTTAAGAAATAGAAAAAAGAGAACTATTATTCATAGTGTTGACAATAGTAATAACAACTGCTCTAACTATCATTTAGGTATAAAAACTTTGTTCACACATGAATTATAATTGTAAGTAAATTTCAACATTTGCTATTATTATTTTCATTATTATCAATAAAAATGTCTTAAGAAAAAAATTATAACAACAAAGAATAAAATAATAATCACTTTATTCGTATCTTGTAATTTAATATTTTAATGATAAAATGTATTTCTTAATATTAGTAAAAATAAAATTAAAAAAAGAATTTTTTTGGTTATTAAATTCCAATGAAAGTAATTAATAAATTTATTCTTAACTTACCTACAAGAACAACAATTTTTTTTTTCCAATTATAGAAATAATATTATAATACAAAATAAGAAAAAATGAATAAGAACTAGTAATAAAAAGAAGATTAAAAAAGAAAAGGATTAAATTTATAATTCATTATTATTTTATTCTTAGCAATTAAAAAATACTAATATATTTTAAATTAATGAAAATAAATTTTAAAGTTATAATTACAATAAAAATAACTAGTAACCCTTTTCGAAAAATGTGGTAAAAAAGTACCAATAATTTTCTTTTGTTGCTTCACTTTCAACATATTCTTAAAAACAATAATGTGATTAAGCAATTGAAATATTGAAGGGGTATTATAAAAAGTCGATTAAGAAGAAGAAGAATAAGAAAACATAGAACATAATAATTAACCAGATGAAGAGAATAATAAAAGTAAAAAAATAAGATTAAAAGAAGAATATAAGAAATGAGTAAAATTAATTACGAAATATTTAAAGGATAAATAAGATAGTAAAAGTAGTTAAAAGAAACAATTGAGGTGGAAGAAAACCAAAAATAATGAACAAAAGATGAATAAGAATATCCATTACTAATAAGAATAAATATAGTGTTTTTAAATTATTAATAATACTATCCATGATTATCATTATTCTTTATTATTGTTCACTAATTTTACATTTTTTTTATTATATTAATTTCCAAAAAATAAAAATAAATTATCTACAAATATGTAATATTTATCGTTTTCCCTTGTAGATGCTTTTTTAAGTGAGAGATATAAATTGATCTTATATTTTTTCACTCATAATAATCATATGGCTACTTACTTTTATAATTTATTAAATTAAATTTATTTTATCTTTTTTTATTTTTTAATAAATTCAACAAAGCCTATGATGGCCACCATTTTATTGTTAAAAACTTTAACTCTAGTAAATTTAAAAATATCAATGTCAATTACAAATTTAGGCTTCTTTACAACTAAGCTAATGTTTTTTATGTTGAAAATAAATTATCTCTAAAATTCTATTCTTAGGTCATTTAAAATTAATGTCCTACATAACATACCTTTGCTTTGCCCCTTTTTTATACTAAACATTTAAGTACGATTTAACTATAAGCTCATAAATTTTCATTTTTAATAACAAGTCATCTGATTATTCTATCATATTTCATCAAAAAATTTCAAGAAAGAAATGTGGTATTGACTTGTTGCAATATTTGAATTCATAATACAATAATTACATGCATTGGCTAACAGGCTCTGAATGATTAAAATTGATTAATGATAAGTAAATCTAAAAAGATTTAGTCTTTTAACCATAGCTAAGTAAGCCAAGGACCACAAGTTTGCAAGTGAGTTACATAAACTCACAATACAAGGCTTGTCTCCATAGGTCCTAAAATATGGAGAGATGTCCATAGATTACCTAAGCGATAAATGTTGGAACCCAAACCATCTTTTGTTCAATAGTGATAGGGTGTGGATGTTGTGATTTTCCAAAGAAATTTTAAAAGTTTGTTACCGTAGGGATCCACTCATATCTATTATGCTTTAGATTTATGAATTTTTAAATTGAGCAATTAAATATAAGATGTCTCAATTTAAAATAATAATTACATGAAATATTATAATTTACTTGATAATTAGATGTACATAAAGAAGGAACATGTAATGTAATGAACACATGCATATATGTTCTTTTCAATATATAATTATCATGCAAAAATACATTGTTTTTTGTCACATGGTTGTAAGATGATGCATGCTTAAGTACATATAAAGCATTTAACAAAACATTATTATTTTTCACATAATTGGATGAAGTACCACATGAAAGTAAATTTGAATGATTACGAGTAGATACATGACAAAATGAAGTGGGATACTTTATCTTCAGATCATGTATTTTCTTTTCAAGTGAACCAAATTTTTCTAGTTTTTCTTTGAAAAAAGAATTTTCTTTACTCAACATATCATTCTCTTGCTTTAAAGAATCATTGAATGCAATATATTTAGACAATTCATTTTTGCATTCTCTTCCCAAAGCATTCAAATATGAAATTTTAGAAATATAAGTATGAATTTGATAATTAAACAAATATTTTCCCCTTTAAGTGCATCAAATTGTTCATGCCATTCAACAATTCTAGACTCATATTTTGTACAATTTTTCTTAAGTTCATTGTTTATATTAATTTATTTTTTTTTCAACAATTAAATTTCTAAAATAATTTTATATTTCATCATAAGATTCAAAAGTAGACTCATGGTTAGTATTAGAAGTACTTGATACAAGTTTACAACAATGATTTATCTCTAAATTGAGTTTCTTCTTCTTTCTCTTCTTCACTTCATTCTTTTTATGGTTAATCACCTTATCATCACCAATATCTTTAGATTAATTCTGACCATACGACCAATCTAATCTCAACATGATCTCAAAACAAGTTGTACCGATACACACTCTCACATCAATTTCTTGAGGCAATGTACAAAATAAGAAATTTATTCTTTTATCATTTTATTGAATTAACATTCTTGATTTGTTACTTATATATTTAAGAAGTTCAAAAAAGTGAATAAAAAGATCTCACAAATTAACATCAATCTTTTGAATAAACGTTTTAAAGGAATTTTTCAAATAAAATAATTTTCACCCTTAAATAAATAATGGAGCATGATTTGATGAATATCTATCATCTAATATTTCACAATTATCAACTATAGGTATAGCCATCATTAAACAATTATATAAAATAAGCACATTAGCAAAATCAAGAAATTTTATTTGAAAGTAAAAGAATAGAAATATTAAAAATAATATAAACAAATTAAAAAATAATTAGATTTAATAACAAAATTAATTTGCACACAAATAAATTATCAACCTAGTGATTTTACTCAGTGTAGAGAGCCCACTATGATACCAAATAAAGTGAAAATGTATATATAAATCTCACAAGGGAGGGTAAATTATGGGTTTTAAAACATTTGCAATAATTTTTACATTGTATTTATTTTTAAATAAAATTTTCTTTATTAAAAAAATATCTTTATGGAAATTTTTATTTGTAAATATGTTAATGTATACTTTTTCTAATTAAAAAAACTAAAGTAATAATTAAAATTGTACACTAAATTTTTAAGGTACTAGATTCAAACTAGAACCTACATGCATCCCAACTAAGGTTAAGAAAAACTCTACTTGTAAAATAGTTACAACTTAAGGTTTTTTCAAACGATTCACCTTTAATCTACTAGCTTTTATGTGTTCAACTATAACCCAAGCTTTTACGATCTCAACCCTAACTTTAGTTTTTACAAGATCAAAGCAAAGTTAGAATTTCATAATTACTAAGCTGTCAACTAAAAATAAAAACAAAAGTACAGCAATAAATAAATTTTTAACAAAAATGTACAAATGTTGTCTATAATTATTGATTAATATAGATACAAAGTGCTCAAAATTATGAAGAAGACTGAGAAAATAAAAGCTTAAAGGAATTAAGTCTTAATTGGAAGAATTAGGAATTTCAAGTAAAAGTAAGCTGCATGTGATACTAAGAGAAATGTATGTAATAGAATAGAATACAGTTTAGCATTGTTGGATCAAGACTGATTAGATCTAGACCATCCAATCACTTAGGTTAATATTTGGAATGTTCAAATATTAATTGATAAAATCGAGAGATGATCTCATCCATAGTAGTCAAAATGGATTATTCAGAGCCATAAAATTAGATGATAGATATCTGACAAAGAAAACAATTTGACTAAGACAAAAAAGATCATGGTCTTGGGATGTGGAGCAATGATTAATCTCTCACAGTGGATGAGTTAGTGATTGTTCGTTCAGCTCATCAAATGGATGACTGGATCGATTAAGAACCTATTTAAGGGCATAGGTGGTCTCCACCTTGTGATCACAAAAATGCATGATTGGATAATATTGAGTCACTTTTAATTTTGGAAGCAAACAAACATCAAAAGTTTAGTTCGACATTGTTCAGTTGGAAAATGATTCGAACTTTATAAAACTTTGTATAAGAGAATTATGTGAGCTAAACTAGGGCTGAATCCCCTTATGTGCTCTACATTTAATAACTAATTCAATCATATTGTTTTAGGATTATTGGTTAATTAGGGCTAATATGTTGCCCTTAAAACATAATATGCCTTACCCTAACAGGGTTCAGGACTACACCAAACCTTGATCAAGCCTTGATCAAACTTGTTTCCAAACTTTAGTCCCTGCACATTATGAATGACCATTGAGCTTGCTTGGCCTAAAAGCTTTGCATTCAAGTACAACTTGGGATGTGGTTTAATTTTTTTCAATTACAAAAATTTTAACATAATTATTTTTTTATTTAATCAAGCTTTAACAATCAACATAATGAAAAATTTGTTAAAGATACATGAGTAAGATTTAACTAGGGAAAGCATAATCTAAAAACGGAATCACATATTTCTTAGAATAGTGAATGGTTTAAGTAGGATTTAAACAAACAAAAGAATGAATGACATAGTGGAATCCTTTACATTTTCTAAATCAAGGACATGATTGAACCATTGCATGCTTTGAGGTAGGATTTCAAAGTTAAATAAATGGAGATATGCCTTGCAATTAATAAGCAAACATTACATATCAATTCAAAA
Source organism: Vanilla planifolia (assembly GCA_023846275.1). Classification (NCBI taxonomy): domain Eukaryota; kingdom Viridiplantae; phylum Streptophyta; class Magnoliopsida; order Asparagales; family Orchidaceae; genus Vanilla; species Vanilla planifolia. Next base: position 57,669 of record JAIUJO010000715.1, on the reverse strand, counting down.
AGAACCCTTTTTTAAATATGATGCCCAAGTCTTCAATCCTTAAAACTTACTAACACTCTAAAGTACTTTGAAGGCTACTAATCCATCATTTTTAAAAATGCATGGTTTGCATGTTAAATGTAAACTTATTCCACACTAAACAAACTTATTAAACAAATGCTAAACATTTAAGGTTTGATTCATCAAAAGCGAAGCTTGTGCAACACAAATAGTAATTTATAAGAGTAAGATCTTGTAAAAAATAATTTTAACAAGATTTGAAAAAATGAGTGACTATTAATAATTATTATCATTAAATAATAAATATTGATTAATAAAATATAGAATAGAAGATTGATTATGAGGTAGGCTCTAATAGGCAGGAGAGAGTGAAGAAAAAAAAATACATAAGGAGATAGAGGGAATACAAGTGAAAGAAAAAAATGAGAATTTTAAAGATAATGGAAAAGAAATAAATAATAAAGATAAAACAATATAGAGTGGAAGGAGAGACTTGGAAGATTGAAAAAGCAAGAGATGAAGGTACAAAGAGTGAATTATAAAGTGATGACAAGAGGGTGTAAAAGAAAAGTGAGAGGATAAAATCTAAAGAGAGTTAAAGTGAGAGATAAAATCAATGATACAAACAAGAGATTGAAAAAGAGATTACAGGAGCAATGGGTGAAAGACACAAATATAAAGAAAAATTTGAGAGATTTTAAAAAAGAGATAAGATGGAGAGTAACAAAGGAAGTTTAAGGAAAGAAGAAGATGGAGAGGGAAATAAGGCATAAAGAAGGTGTAGAGAATAAGGAGATAATGAGAAAAAAATGAGGATGACATAAAGCAAGATGAGTAGAGTGAGAAGGGAAATATGTCTCGATGAAAGGTAGATAAGAGAAAGAAGAATGATAGATTAAAATGAAGAAATATGCATGAGAGTATAAGAGAGATGGCTTGAGAGACAGATAAAGTGTGTAGAGAGATGATGGGACAATGATTAGGAGATTGATATAGAGAGTCAAAAAAGGCATAGTGTATTAGAGGGGAAAACAAGTTAATAGTGTGAGAAACATACAGAGGCAAATAAAGGCATGCATAAGTTGAAAAAGAAAATGATGGAAGTGAGAACGTTAGGAGGAAAATGTGGGAGAAAATGGTGAGAGCTATGATTAACAGAAGAATTAAGAAAAAGTCAGGACGAGGACAAAGGCATGAGGGAAAGTGCAATGTTGAATAGAGAAATGTCAAAAACGATGAGTGATAAGAATGATAAAAAATGGTATGAGAAAAGAGAGAAGAAATGGATAAGGAGATTGTTATATAGAGGACAAGGAGGTTGAGTGACATGTAGCTTGAGAGGAGACAAAAATAATTTGGATGTAAAGGAGTTTGATGAATAATAAAGAGAAAGAAATGCATTGATAGACAAGGTTATTTATAAAATAAGAGACAAAATGCTATTTTGATGTCAATTATAAAGCTAATATTCTTACAACATAAGTTAATGTTAATAATTACTATTATTATTACTATTTTTTTATGTTTACTAAATTATTTTAAGAACAATTTACAATTACTTATAATATAACAATAAAGTGATTATGAAAGTAAAACTATGAAGGTGTAACTACAAAAGTGGATTAGTAAAAATAAGAATAAGAACAAGTAGAACAAAAAATAAACATGAAGAAGAGAATAATAATAAGAAAAAAAAATAAGAGAAATAAAATAAAGAAAACAAAATTGAAGAAGAAACATTTCAAATATATTTAGAAGAATGCAAAGAATTACAAGAAATTTGTTTGGTATAATAAGAAGAAAATTAATACAAAGAAGTCCAAAAAAATATTAACAGTTAATATAACTAAATATAAATTTTTCTTCAAACTCGATAATAACAGCAATAATCTTAGTGATTAATAAATTATTTTAATGTTGATTAACAATATATATTTTTCTTAAGTTTTTAAAATAATTGTTATTTTTAATATTTCTTTAATACTATTAATAATTTAAATTAATTATTAATATTAATATATTAATAAAATTGCAATAAAATATTATTATAAATATTATTATCCATTAATTCTATTATATTAATTTTTAATTATGAGAGCTTTACTAAATTTCATTTTTCATTTTAATTTCAACAAAAATAAATTTTTTATAATAAATTATAAATATTTTAATCTAATAAAATATTTAATATCTATTTAAACTTATATCTAATTTTTTTATAATAGTAATAGTATAACATTCATCATAATTGCAAGTAATTTTTATGACTATTAATAATTATTAAAAAAATTCTTAATTTTAAAGGAATTGTGTTTAATAATTTTTTATTTTTTTATTTTACTAATTTTAATATTTTTAATCACATTATTCTTCTTTTTACTCATTTCATGTTTTAAATAACTTTTTTTAGTTTTCTTTTTAAATTAAGAATTGAAGATAGACATACCAAAAATAACTCAAAAGGGAAGAGTAAAATAAGGAAAAAATAAAAATATCTTAGAAATGATATACAAATTAAATATAGAATATATATATAGTTAAGTAGAAATAAATAGACTAAGAGAAAGGAGATAAATAATAGTGTGGGATAGGTAGCAAGAGAGATGATGCATGATAAATCAAAGTGGTAATGAGAGAGAGAGAAGGATAAAAGACATTGATATAGAGAGATAGGAGAGGCAGAGAAGAAAAACAAAATAAAAGAGAATAGAGAATGAAAGCGTTAGGGACTCAACTAAAGCAATTAAGAGATAATTATTAAGAAAGAAAAGGAAAGAGGGGGATGAAGCATCAACACATGAAAAAAGAAGGTGATGTGATAAGTTGGAAATTAAGAAAGAAGAGCAAGTTGAGATAAAATAATTTATGGAGAGAGCTAAATAAAGAGAGTGTAACTAAGGAGATCATGGTTTGAGAAAAAATATGAGAAAGAAAAAAAAGAGAGTGAAAAAAGGAAGACATGGTGATGAATAGATAATGTGTGAAAGAGAAGAGAAAAAGTTAGATTTATGACAAGAAAGTATGCAAAGAGAGACATTGAGAGAAATAGAGAACATACATAAAGTGGTATGAAGAAAAGAAATAGATACAAAGGGGAGATATAAGAGAAGATAGAGGGAAGAAAAGATAGGATTTATAATAGTATAGTAAGAGAAATAAAGAAAAGAGAGAGGAGGAGAGAAGAGAGTGATAAAAGTTAGAGAAATTTGAAGAGAGATAAAACAATGATTGTTAGAGATGATAAAGAGAGATGGAGAGCAAGAAATGATAGGAATGAGATAAATGCAATTACAAAGAAGAGCAAAGGTATGGTAAATTGATAAAGAATAATGGGAGAGATAACAAAATAAAAAATAATGTGTGAATGAGAGATTTAGATTAGAGCTAAAGAAGTAAATAAGTGATAGGGAGTGAAGAGTCATCAAAGAAAAGAATGACAAAGATAACAAATTAGACTAATACAAATAGGCAAAAGAGGTAAAGTAGGAAATAGATACGTCAGAAAAAGAAAAGTGTATTATATAGCACAAGCGGTACAGATAAACATAAAATGAGACATATAAAGATAAGTAATGTGATTGGTTGAGAGGAATAAGAGAAGAGATAGAATGATATCGATGAAGAGAAGAATAGAGAAAAGTAAGAAAGAAGGGAGATAATAAAGGGAGAAAAAAGATATGCAGAGATAAAGATATAGTGAAAAAAGAGAAGATAGTTGAAGCAAAAGATAGTAAAAAGAGATAATAAAAGAGATATGTACACAAATAGAGATATATATTGCAAAAAATGTAAAGAGAGAAAACACTGATAGAATGAACATAAAGAGATAATGATGAAATAGAAACAATATAAATACTTATGAATATGGAGAAAGATAATTTTTCAAAAAATATAATTAATATTATTTTTAAAAAAGATATGGTAAAAAAAAGTAACAATAATTTTCTTTTCTGGTTTCTAGCTTTTACATATTCTTAAAAAGAATAATGTGATTAAGAAAGAGAAACTTGAAGGTGTAATTCTATAAAAGGTGATTCACAATATGAGGATTAAAAAATATAGAACACAAAAATGAACCACCAGAAGAGAATAATAAAAATAAAAAAAAAATTAGAATAAAAGAAGAAATAAGAAAAGGTTAAAATAATATATGAATTATTTGAAGCCTAAGAAGGATAATAAATGAAGTTACAAGAAACAAATAAGGTGGAAGACGACCAAAAACAACAAAAGGAAGATGAATAAGAATATTTATAATTAATAAGAACAAATACTGTTTTTAATTAAATTATTAATATTACTCTTGATGATTATCACATTATTGTTTATTATTGTTCCCTAAGTTTTTTTCAAAATTCATAACGTAATATTTATGTTTTTTTATATTTATAATATTAATAATTTGAAATTGTAATTATTGGTAATAATGTAAGAATAATTAATATAAGTGTTGCTTCATTTATTATGAAACATTAATTATTTTATAAAAATTTTTAAAACAAAATGGTGTAATAAATTTTATTATTCATTCTAATTGTAGTAAAATAAGTGTTATTTTTTTAATAAAAGTTTTTATTTTATTCTAAAAAAATTTATTATATCTACTTTAATTTATAAATAATATTTGTTTAAGAGTAAGAATAATTTGTAGTTGCTATTTTGTTAATTACAATAAGTTTTTAGAATTATCAAGAGTTATTAAATATTTCATAAATTTTAATAGAATAATAATTAATAGTTTTTGCACTTTAGTTTGTTACTATCATTCTTATTATGATTCATATCATATTTCTAAATCTATTTCTAAAGTTTCTTATGAAACAAGATGTTGTTGGTATGTGAACAATGTATGATCAGGAAAGAGATAGAGAGAGAAAGAGATAAAAAAGAAAGAAAGGTAAGAGAGGTAAGAAATAAATTAAAAACAAAATATACCTAAAAAATAAAAATACAGAAGACAAAAAAGATAAAAATAATAATAATAGATAGATAGTAAGAGAGAGAATGCATGATAGAGTGAGGGAGCAAGAATGAGTATGAGAAAATGATAGAAGAGATTAATATATGAAGAGCAGAGAGCAAGAGAGAAAAAGAATAAAAGAGTGAAAAAAGAAAAAGTTAGTGAGGGAGTGAGGTAGAAGAAGAAAAGGATTATAATTGAGAGTGAGAAGAGAGAGAACATCAATTTATATGATAAGAAGATGGATTTATAAGGTGGAGATAACAAAAGAGAGAGTAAGATAAAGGAGAATAGGTTTAAAGAGAGTCAAACAAAGAGATATAGAGCAAGAGAGGCTGTGAAAGTAAGCAAGATAAAGATAATGTAGTAGGTAGTGCTTTAGTGAAAGAAATTATAGAGAGATAAATGTTGTAGAGAAAAATGGCTAAAACTTTGATATTGATAAGATAGAAATTGAGAGACAGAAATTAAGAATTGAATGAGAGAGATACGAAAGGAATGTGATTAGGAAGATTTAATGGGGAGGGAGAGAAAGAGGGAAAGAAAGCATTAGAATAAAAATGATTTATACATAATAGAATGGAGTAAGGAATACAATGTGAAGATAATTGAGTCGGGTAGGATCAAAGAGAGAAAAATAATGAGAGAGAGCATGATTAGAGAGAAGTGAATGAGGAAAAGAGATATAATGTGATATAGAGAGGTTAAGAAGGTAAAGTGAAATAGAAAAGGAAAGAGAGACATTGACTAACAAAGAAATAGAGAAAAAATGTTGACATAAAATATTCATAGGTAAATAAAAATAATGAATGTTAAGAGAAAATTGATAAATAATAATAGGAGCTAAATTTAATAGAGAGAGTGCATGATAGAGTGAGAGAGCACAGGAATGAGAGAGAATGATAAAGGAGATTATTATAAGGAGATCAGGGAAATAGAGAGAGAAAAAAATAAAAAAGCAAAGATGAAGACAAAGAGAGTAAGGGATAAAACAAGAAAGAGATAATCATAGACTGTTAGAGAAGGAATCAGTGTGGGAGGAAGCATCAATTTATAAAATAAGTTTGTGGAGTGATAATGTGGAGATAAAGAAAGAGAGATCATGTTGAGTTAGAATTGGTTAAGAGACTTTGACAAAGGGAGAAGGATAAAGTGTAGAAGAGAGTAAGATAATGAGAGCAAGAAGTAAGGAAAGTTTTAAAAAAGGAAAATAAAGATAGATAAAAATGATGGAAAGTTAAGATAAGTAAAGTGTTGGATATAAATTAGATAATAATTTAGAAAGTAAGAGAGAGATTGAGTGATAATGAAATAGAGAGAAAGTTAGGAAGAGATTCCATATGAGAAAAAGGTATTTAAAAATGGGAACATGAAGTGAATTTGAAGGTATAAGAAAGAGAAACAACCAATAGATCAGTGATAAAAAAACAAAATATGCAATATCGAGAAAAAAGAAGATAAGGTGCTAAAGATGTCAGATGTTTAATAAAAAGTAGACAGAGAAAATGAAAAAAAAGAAGTTAGAATGCGTGAAAAAATAGTGTGAGAGCGAGGAGACAAAGTGAGATAGTTGGACCAAAAAAGAGAAAAAAAATAAGGAAAAATATAGAGAGACATGGAGAGATAGAAAAATGAAAGGTAAGGAGATAAAGGCAATGGATACTAATATAAGAGATGTAAGACAAGAGATGAGAGTGGAGAGAAATTTGGCACAAATGATACTAAACAAAAAATTAATATTAAAAGAGATAGTAAGAAGAGAGAGGAAGAGAGAAATAAGTGATAAGGGTTAATAAAAATTATTAGAGAGATAAAAAATTATTGATATAGTAGATGAAGAGTTATTAAGACAAAGAGATAGTAGGAATGACATTGATGATGTGAAAGAGAAAAGTAATATGGGAAAAATTGAAAAAGGAAATAGAGAGATAGTAGAGCAAGAATGAAAGAGTGAATGAGAAGAAGGTTGAGATGACATAGAAAGCAATAAGGTCAAGGAGAGTGAAAAGTGATCAAGTGAAAGAAAGTTAAAGGTAAAGAATTAAGCTAATACATAGAAACAAAGAAGTAAAGTGGTAAAAAAATACTAAAGGCAAAGCAAAGTGTAGAATATATAATAAAAGGTAGCGAATGAGATTAAATGGACAACCAAACATAAAAGATTTGATGAGTAAAAAAATATAAGTAGAGAGATAGAACAATCATGAAAAATAAGGTAAAGAGACAGAAGAGAAAGAAAGATTTGTGATAATAGAGAGAAGATAAAGTCTATCGTAAAGAATACAATATAAAGATACTATATACATTGAAATAAAAAAAAAGTAGCAAAGGTGAGGGAGTAATAAAGAGATATTAAGTCAAAGGGTCTTAGAGAATAAAAAGGAGTGCAATAGGAGAGTTAAAAATTAGGAAGAAGTGGGAAACAAAAGAGGGAAGAAATTAGTTGAAAGAAAAAGTGAATAAAAGTAAAGAAATAGTGAGAAAAAAGATATTTAAGAAGATAAATATAGAAAGAGAGATATATAAAGTGCAAGAAAGAAACAAAGAAGAGAGAGGCAAGGAACATAAGGAGATAAACAAGAAATAGAAAAACTATAGATCTGAAGATAGAAGAAGAAAGATAAAGAGTTAAATAATTAAAAAAAGGCCAAAATTCTAGAGGAACAATGATAAGGAAGAGGAGAAAAAAGAGGAACAAGTAAAAGTGAATAATGTAAGAGAAAGTTTAATGAAACTAATTGATAACTAAAGTGGATGACTTTGGTGATTGAGGAAGAAAAAAAAAGAGAATTAGAATTAGAAATTTCCTTAAAGAGGAAGAAAGATGGGGAAGTAGGAAAGGAGATTGAGAAGAGGTAGAGGAAGGAATGAAACAAGAGATAAAGAAGTGAGAGAGAAAAGGTAAGAGAAAGAGATTGTGACGTTGAGATTTGGAGTGACAAAGATAGATTGTGAGAAAGATTCTTAGAGGGAAAAAGGGAAAGAAAAGAAGATATAGATTATTGATGAAGAGACAAAGAGAAAGTACAATCGAAGGAATAAAAGTGAGATTTATAGGGACAAAGGGGGAGAAATCTATAATAAAGAGCAAAGAGTTCAAAGTCAAAGGAGAGAATGGATAAAAGGATATTTTGTATTAAAAAAACTTATGGATAAATGGAGAGAATGGATAAAACATGAAAGAGGTGGTAAGAGAATTGAGAGAAGAAAAAATATAAAGAGGCATAGTTAGAGATGAAGTAGGTCATAGAGAGAGGAGATGGAGAAAGAGAGCATGACATCGATAAAGTGAATAACAAAAAAATGAGAAAGAAGGAGAAAGATTCCAAAATTAGAGAGAAAGGCTAAGTTGTAGGAAGGGAGAAGATGGAGAGGAAAATGAGACGAAGAGAAAGAGAATAGAATAAGGAGGCTTTGAGAGATAAAGAACGATAAAGAAAAGTGGGAAGTGAAATATGTAACTATCGTTGACTAGTAAGAGCGAAGAATTATTGAGTGAAAAAATGAAGAATGAATAAGAGAAAAAGATTGATCGACTTGAGAGTGTTTTGGAGAGATCAAATAAAAGGAAATGAGGTCATTCACTTATAGAGACAGAAAAAAAAAAGAGAGTAAGAGACAAAGATAAAGAAAAAAGTGAGACAATGCCCATGGTAACAAAGTGAGGGAAATGAGAAAGTGAGGAGAGAGATGGATGAGGAAATGATAAGAAAGAGAGATAGAGAGATGAGATTAAGGATAAGAGAAGAAAAGGATAGATATGTGAGAGAATTGTGATGGATATAGTCAAAGTTACACAGAGAAGATACAACTCCAAATGTGTTATAGATTATGAGAATGAGGTGAAAAGGAGAGATATAAAAAGGGAGGGAAAATTGCATAAAAGAGAAAGTGATATATAGAAGAGAGAGGCTTAGTGAATGATATGTAGCTTAAGTAGAGATATAAAGATAAAAGGAGATGAGGGAGACTAATGAGTCACAGACAGAAACTAACATATTAATAGAGATTTCTATTAAGACAGAGACAAAGAAGAAAAGAGAGCAATGCAAAAAATTGTTTAAAAAAGACACACTAATCAGAGGATAAAGAGTACAAATAGGGAGGTAGATATAATAATAAATGAAAGACTTAAGGAGAAGATCATTGAAGAAAGAGACAATTTTGGGCATAAGATGATAGAGGCTATGATAAATAATATGATGGAGAGAGGCCAAAATATTTTGTAAGATGGATAAAGGGATATAAATATATAAGTAATTTTAATAGATGATTGATAAAAAACAAGAATAAGAAAATGTGGACTACAAAAATGAACTACAAAAAGTGAATGATAAAAAACTTAGAGTAAGAGAAGAAAATAAGAAAAAGGATAAAATTAAATATGACAAATTTTAAGTGTAAATAAAATAACAAAAGGAGTTAAAAGAAGTAATTGTAAAGAGCAAAAACAAATAAAGAGCTAAAGAGAGAGAAAGTTAGTGAGAGAGAGGTAGAATAAGAAAGAGATAATAATTAAGAGTGAGAGTAAGGGAAAAGAGTCAAAGGTGCATCAATTAATAGAATAAGGTGGTGGGTCGATAAGGAGGAGGTAATGGAAGAGAGAGTGAGATGAGAGATAATAGGTTTAAAGAGAGAAAGAGAAAGAGATATTGAGTAAAGAGTGTGGAATTAAGCAAGTTAAAGAAAAAATAATAGATAGTACATTAGAGAGAGAAATTAAACAGAGAAAAAATGGAGTGAAAAGATAGCTAAAACTTTTATATATATGAGATTGAAATTAAAAGACATATATTAAGAACAAAAAATAGAGATGAGGGAAGGGAAAGTGATTAAATGATTTAGTGGAGAGAGTCAGCAAGAAGATGGAAAGAAAGAGTTAAAAAGAAAAAAATTATAGGCAATATAATAAAGTAGGGAAGAAAGTGTAGAGAGAAATGAGTAGGGCAGAGATTGTGAAGAGGATAATAATAAGGGAAAGCATGATTAGGAGAAGTGTAACTAGGAAGGGAGTAAGAGTGTGTGATATAAAGGGGTAAAGAAAGTAAGCTGAAATAAAGAAGGTAGGAGAGAGGCTGATTGATAAAGATATAGAGAAAGTTAGAAAGATATTCCTTATTAGAGAAGAAGTTTTGAGATAATGATGGTATAAGAAAGCTATGTAATAAGAAAAGTGAGAGAACAAAAGCAAAGAGATAGTGCTTGATAAGGAAGAGAGAAGGAGAAAGAGATGAGAGCATAATGGGAAAGTTGATAGGAAGTAAAAAGGCAAAAATGGGTGGTGAAATTATAATATAATAGAGAAGAGACATAGAGAGAGAGGGAGAATGAGAAAGCGATAAACAAAGAGGGAGACAAAGAGACCAAAAATAGACTTAAGGAGTGAGACACAATAAATATCATATAAGAGATGTAATGTAGGATATTTAGGGAAGAGAGAAAATGAGGGAAAAGATAGGTAGACAAGTGTGATAGCAAAAGTCATAAGGGGAAGAGATAGGAAAAGAGAAGAGAGTCATAAAATATTGAGAGAAATTAAGATCAATATAGAAGAATAATGGATAAAAAAGATAAAGACACATGGAGAGCAAGGGATAGTGGGAATAAGATAAATAAATTAGAGAGAAGAGAAAAGGGAGGATAAATCTATGGAGAATAAAGAGACATATAGTAGAATAAGAAATAATGAGTGAATGAGAAGGAAGTCATAATAAGGGAAAAGAGTTAAGGAGATGTAGGATAGTGAAGGCTCATCAAGAAAACGAAAAACAAAGGCAAAGAATTAAGTTAATACAAAGGGAGGGTAAATAAGCAAATAAATTCATAGGGAGAAGAAAATTGTATGATGTAGTATAAAAGGTAGGGGCAAAGTTAGAAGATAAGGACATTCAAACATAAATAAAGCCTGTGATGGCAAGATTAGGAGCAGAAATAAAAAGTTAAAAAGGGAGAACTGAAAGAAAAAGCCTATCATGAAAGAAGTGAGATAATAGACGGAAAGAAAAGATAAAGATAACGACAAAAAATGTGATAAAGAGGAAGAAATAAATTGAGACATGAAATTCAAGGAACAAAAGTGAGAGAATATTAAAGTGATATAATGTGTAAAGGATGAAGAGAGAAAAAGGGTATAAAAGGAGGTCAAGAGAATAAAGAGAAGTAATAAGAGAGAGAGAGAGAAAGAATGAGATTGAGATATGGATAGATAAAGGATAGAGTGAAGAGGGAAATGAGAGATAAATAAAATTTAAGAGATAAACAAAAAAGTGATAAAAAGAAAAAAAATGATATAAAAGAAATAAAAATGCATATAAATAATAAGATAAATGGAGTATGATTAGGAGAGATGAAATGAGAAAAAGAAAGACAAAACAAATAGCTGCGAGAGGATGATAGAGAGGAAAAGAAACAAAAGGAACAAATGGAAGAGGATTTTGAAAGAGAAAGTTCAATGAAATAGATAACGGAGGACCATGGTGATAAAGGATTGAGAATAGAAAAGTGAAATTGAATTAGAAAAAGCTTTTGAGATATTTAGAAGAAAGGTGTCATAGAAGGAGAAAATAGAGAAGAGATATGGGTGGGAGAGAGAAAAAAGATAAAGAGGTGAGAGAAAAAAGGGAAAAGTGGGAGATTAAGAGGTGAGTTGGAGAGAGATAATGAAAAGTTATAAGAAATAATACTTTATAATTATCTGTTCATGCTATAAAGATAATTAAAAATATTATAAAAAAACTTACGACTAATAAAAATTACTATTATGTAATAAATATTTATTTTTAAGTGAGAGAAGAAGAGATAAATTTTTTGATAGATTTAAAGGGAGAAGAGAGAGATCGAGAAGTAATTCATAAGGAAAGGGGCAAGAAGAGAACACAAGTTAAAGAAAGAAAATGAGATTTATAGAGATAAAGAGGAAAAATAGACAATAAAAAAAGAAATAAATAGAGTGAAAGAAAAGAAAGCAAGAATAAGAAAACAATAGAAAAAAAAATTAGGAGAGTGAATTAGAGTGCGAAGAGAGTGCAAAGGAAAGCAGGAGTAAGAGAAGAGATAGAACATAAAATAGAAAGAGAAACAAAGTGAGAGGTAGAATGGGTGATAGAAAGATGAGAGAGATAGAGAGAGTAAAGGAATGATAACGTGGAACAGATAAAGGGAAAGAATGAAAGAGATTGGAATGGAGAGATGGTTAAGAAATAGAGGACGTTGTAGAAATGTAGTAGGGAAAAAGGGAAATGTTGTAAAGGGAAGCAAGGAATAAGGAAAGAATGATAAAAAATGAAAGACATAAACCAATATATAGAAAAGTGAAAAGAGAAAGACATAGCGATGATGATTAATAAGAGAGAGGAATGATAGATTGAAAAAAAGAAGTGTGATAGTTAAATATAGATGGACTAGAATGAGTGTTGGAAAGGGAAGTTAGAAAGCAGGGCAATAATGGAAAGACTGACAAAGAGAGATAAAAAAATCCATTCTTTGATAGATTCTGTATCAAATAGAGAGTAAAAACATAGAGACACAAGTCATAGAAAGCACAAAGAAAGAAAGGAAACTAAAGGAACTCAAAAAGTGATGAGCATCACTGGAGAGAAAATAGTGAGACAAGTTGGGATTGGGAGAATAGATTAAGGTTGATAGAAGAAATTGATGAAAAAGATAAAGAAAATGTAATAAAGATAGTACAAAGTTGAAGAGAGATGAAATAACTCAAAGAATAGCAAGAGATAGTAAGAATTAGATAATAAAAGTGATATGAGAAGAGAGAAAATGTCACAAAGAAAAGGAGTGACAAGGGAAAGAGAAAAATGGAGACTGAGTTTATTATATGTAGCTTGAGAGGAGATAAGAAGAGATAAGAAAGTGAGAGAGATTGATGAATAATAAAAAGAAAAAGTCATTCATAGAGCTTATTATTTAGAGAGGATAGAGAAACAAGATAATGAGGGAGACAACTTGAAAGATTATAAGAGAGAAAAATAGAAAGGTGGCCAGAAGGTAATTAAAAGAGACTTTTAAAAAGGGACACACATCAAATTATAGAATGGCAAAGAGGACAAGGAGAAGAAATAGAGAAAAAAACAACAAGTATGATAAGAAAAGAAAAAGTGAAACAAATATTTTCAAAAAAGAAGAATGGGCAAAAAAAAAATGTCATAAAGAGGGGCACAAATGTTTTATGAGAGACAAAAGGTAACCCAAAGTGAAAAAGTGGTGGATAAAGGGAAAGAATTAAGGAGAGAAATAGAGAATAAAATCAAATAAAAATTATGAATGGTAGAATATAAAGAATAAATTATAAATCCTATAATATATTGTATTAATAATCTTATTTGACTATTTTTATTAATAATGAATTATTACAATGTTTCTTCTTACAATTATTTTTCTTCTCTTTACATTTTTACTCTTAGAAATTATATTAATTTTGTTAATAAACATTCTAATTAATTGTTTGTAATATTAAATAATAAGTTAATAAAATTACTATTAATTTATAACTCATAACGAATATTTTTTTGTAAAATTAATATTTAATTCTAATAACTTTCTTTTTCTTAGATAATTATTTCTTATTTATATACCTAATTCTTAATTAGTGTTGTTATTATTAATAATAATTAATTAATAATAATAATAATAATATAAGAGTAAGAGACAAGAATAATTTTTACAAATAAATATCTTATTCATCGGTTAAATATATCTTTAATATTTTTATTAAAATAAATAATCATTGTTAATGTTAACAACTATTATTGTTGTAGTTATGTTATGCTATAACATTTATTTTAAGAATATTTTTTACATTACAATGAATATAATAATAATCAATCAATTAATGATATATCTTATAATTTAGTCTAACATTATTTAAAATTATTTCTTAAAACTATTATGAGTAACATCGAGATAATAATGTCTCTTAGTTGTTAAACTTTGATGACAATAACAAATAATTTTATTATAAGCATAATCATGAGGTAACAAAAAAACATATTTTGTTCATTTTTTTTTATAAATTTTATAAAGAGTATTCTAATAAAAGTTAAGAAACGAAGAATAAGATCGCATTATAAAAATAAAATAAAAAAAATAAAGGGAGTAACTTTTTATGTTAGTGCTATCTTATGTTTACCAATAACAAATTAAGACTAAAAATTTAAAAATTAATTAATAATTTATTACATTATAGTTTTAAAATTAAACATTTTGTATTAATTTTTATTATAAATGGTGTAAAAATTTTATTTTCATTATAATTTAAAAATAGTTTTCTTTTTCAAAATTAACATAATTGTTTTATTCTAAACAACTTTGTTATAACTATTTCAATTTAGAAATAATATTTATGATAATATTAAACACTATTTATAAGTAGTATTCTTTTTATTTACAACTGATTTTGCCAAGTCCAAAAAAGTACTAGTGATTTTCCTAGTTTTAATACCATAATAATTAATATTTTTATCTTTATTATACTTCTTTTTTATTTACTAGTCTTATTATTCTTCATTTTATTTGTATCATGTTTCTTTTTCTATTACTTGATTTTTCCTTTGAAATATGATATTGAAGATAGACATAAAAAGAATGATTAAAAATGGGAAAGAGAGAGTGAGATAATAAATATTAAGAAATTGGGAAAGGCGAGAATCAATGTAGGTAGAGAATATATATGGTTAAATAAAAATTGAGAATAATGAGAGAAAGGAGAGAAAAAATAATGGGAGATAAATAGCAAGATAGGGAATGGTTAATAGGGTGAGACGAAATGAGCAAAAGAAATGATAAAAGAAATTGATATAAGAAGAATGGTGAGGATGGGAGAAAAAAGAAACAAAAAAGCAAAGAGAGAAAGAGAATAAAGGGCTGAGATAGATCAAGAAAGTGGTAATCGATTAGGGTGATCGAAAACTTAGGGAGGGAGCATTAATTGATAGAATAAGATGGTTGATTAATAAGAAGGAGATAAGGGAAGAATTGATGAGATGAGATAAAATGTCTTAGGAATAGAGCAAAACAAAGAGATGTAAGGACGAAAAGAGTGTGAAAGTGAGTATGATAAAACATATAGTAGTAAAGGGAGCAATAGATAGAGAAAATAAATTGCAATAGAAGTAGAGGAGGGGGAAAAGATGAAGAGTTTAATATAAACGAGAAAAAAATTGAGGGATATATATTTAGGGGAGATGGTAAAGAGGGCAAGGGGAAGTGATAAGCAAAATTTAATGGAGAGAGTGTGAGAGAAAATAAGAAAAAGAGAGAGTTATAAAGAAAAAAAATTTAATGGAAAATAGAAGAATCTAAGGAAGGGAAAGTGGAGAGAAATAGTAGGTGAGAATCAAAGATAAAAAATAATGACATAGAGAATGATAAGAAAGTAGTGAAATTAAAAAAGAGATAAAGAAAGAAAGAAGGGAAGAGTGAGTGGAGTGAAATAGAGATGGCAATAAAAAGGTTTTGTAATAGGGATATAAAGAAAGGTTGAGATTCAGAGAAGACGATTGGAAATAAAGAGTCGAAGAGATAGTGAATGTATAAGAAATACAGACAAATATATATAAGTAATAGAAAAACAAAAAGATAAAACAAGTTGGAGAAAAGAGAGAAGACAAAGATTTAAAGATGTTAGATAAATAAGAGAAAGGAAATAGGGATAATGAGAAAGGCAAATTAGACGAGAGAAAAGATAATTAGCAAGAGATAAGTGACATAAAGATAGAAGGACAAAAAGAGAGATAAATAATGCAAGGAATAGATGGTCATAAAATGTGAAAAAATATAAAGGTAAAAAGAGAGGAAACAAATGGCATATGAGAGAAATAAGAGAGGAGATAGATGAAAGAGAGAAAGTGTAGAGCATTGATAAGATAAATAAGATTGATGGTTGATGACATAGACAGAATAGAAAGGAAGAGTGAATTGAGTGATAAAGTATTTAATGAAATTATAAGAGAGTTAAAAAAATTATGAATAGATTAAATAAAAAGAGATGGAGAGCAAAAGATTATAGAAATAAGATAGAAGAATTTAGAAAGAAGATAAAATGGATGATAAATTAAAAGAGAATGCAAAATGATCAAGAAGAAAGAAAAAGAATGCATGAATGATAAGGCTGATATGCAAGAGAAAGATGTAAGGACACGAGGGAGAGTGAAGAGCCAAAAAGAGAAACCAAGACAACAATAATGAATTAGACTAATACAAATATTAAAATAAGGTAAAGAAGCAAATAAATACAAATAGATAGAAAAAGTGAAGGATATAACATAAGAGGTAGAGATAGAAATACAAGTAGCATGCAAGCATAAATAACGTGAGAGGTAGAGAAGTGTAAAAAGAGAGATAAATGAATATAAATGGAGTAGAGAAAAGAGAGAAGTAAAAAGAAAAAAAAGAGATAATATGAGGAGAGAGAAGATAGAGACTATGACAGAAAATGTGATAAAAAAGACCATAAAGATTTAGACAAAAAGATAATGAGAGAGCGATTAAGTGATATAAATTAAAAAGATCCTAGATATAGAGAGAAAGTGAGTGAAAAAGGTGAGAGAAAAAAAGAGATATGAGAAATAATAGAAAGAATAAAGGAGATAGAGATTTGAGGACAAAATATAAAGTTAAAAAAAGAAAGATAAAATAAAAGAGAGAGAATATAGGTAATAAGAGAGATAGATGTGTAAAGAGAGACAGATATCAAGTGCAAGAAAACAAGTAGGGAGAGAAGTAAGAGATTTAACATAAAGAGACAAAATAAAAATATAAAATAATATAAATAGGAGATATTTGAAGAAAGATAAAGGTAGAAAAAAATTAAAAAAGAAATAACACAGAAACGTTGAGAACAAATGATAGAGAGGAAGAGAAACATAGGGACTATAAAGGAGAGTGTGAGATATAGTCTAATGAAAGAAATTGAAAGATAATAGAAGACTGTGGTGATGGAGGACTAATAAGAAAGTGAGAAATAGAAATAAAAAATGACTTAAAGAGATTAAAAGATTGATAAGAAAGAAGAAATGAGAGAGTGGGGATAAAATATGGAGAGAAAAAAAAGAGATGAAGCTATTAGAGAGATAAAGGAAGAGATAGAGATTAAGAGATCGAGTTAATAAGAGGCAAAGAAAAAACTAATAGAAAAATTAATTTGTAAGAATAAGAAGATTTTATAAATATAATTAAGAATATTATAAGAAAAAATAATTTCAATTACGAATTATTATTTTTAAATAATTATAATTGATATTTATATAAAAAGTGGGAGAGTTAGATCATGAGATAGATTCCAGGGTGAAGAAAGAGAGAAATAGAGAAAGAAATGATAGATAAATAGAGTAAGAGAGAACATTAGTGAAACATACAAACATAGATATATAAAAATAATAGGAGAGAAATATATATTAAAATAAGAAAAATATATGTTGAAAGGAGAGAATGGAAGAGAGAAGGAAAAAGGCCAAAAAAGAGCAAAGTAAATTATAGAGTAATGCGGAAAAAAAGGAAAGGGGGTAAGAGTTGCTACAAAGGATAAAATGCAAAGAGAGAAAAAGTGTAAGAAAGAATTCATGATAGGGAGAGGGGAGAGATAAAGAGAATAAAGGATCAATAATGTGAAAGACATAATTAATAATAAAGAAGGATAAAGAATGCAAAATGGTGAGAATGTGGATTGAGAACAAGGAAATTTAAGGAAGGCAGAACAGAGAAAGGGAAATGCCACAAAGAGAAAGAGGATAAAACAATTAGAAAGTAAAAGAAAATGGAAAACATAAAGCAAGATTAAGAAAAGTAAAACTAAAAAGAGATATATAATATAAAATAAGATGAGATAATAAATAAATAAGAGAATAATAAAGAGAGAGTAAGATAGACAAGAAAGAAGAAAAAAAAATGTAGACGTGAGATAAAAAAGGGAGAAGAGATAGAGTGAGTAAAAAAAGCGAGATATGGTGCTTAAGAGAGAGATGTATGGAAGAGGAGACAAATTTAATAGGACAAGAAGAGAGAGATAAACAAAGAGAGACATGAGAAAGATCAAGAGAGACAAAACAATAGAGATGCAAGGAGAGAGACAATAGAAAGCATATAAGAGATATAAGAGGAGAAAAAGGAAAGAGAGAAAATGGGGTTAAAATATAAGAGAGATAAGAGTCATAATAGGAGAATAGAGAGAAGGAAAAGTAAGAGAGAAGAGAGTTGTAAATTATTATGAAACTTATTAAAGAGATAAAAGAATGATTGATAGAGAAAGAGATAGAAAGCAAGAGATAGTAGAAATGAGATAGATGTAATTAGAAGAAGCAAAAAGGTAAAGTGACAAAGAATAACGTGACATATAGCAGAATAAGAAAGAATGAGTGAAATAGAAAGAGATTGTGATATGAGAGAGAGGACCTGAGGGATAATGATTATTCTACAAGTGAAAGCAAGACAATAATAAAAAGATAAACTAAAATATAGAAATAAGAGGTAAAGAGGAAACTAAATACACATGGAGGGGCAAAGGCTATGATATAGCACAAGAGGTATAGATAGATATAAGAAGAGATATGCAAACATAAATAATGTAGAAGTAAAGAACGTAAGAGGAGAGATAAAAAGTTAATGATGAAAGGGGAATTAGAGAGAAGACCAAGAAAGATGTGGAGTAATAGTGGGAGAGAGAAGAAATGACAATGATAAAGACTATAATAAAGAGATGCCATAGATTGTGATAATAAAATGACAAATAGTAAAAGGGTGAAAAAGATAAGGTGATTTAAAGTTAAGGCCCTTGATAGAGGGAGAAAGACAGTACAAAAAGGGAATGAGAAAATAAAGTATTGAGAAATAAGGAAGAGAATATGTGATATAATAATATGAGGAGATAAGTGATATAATGAAGAGTGAAAAGGGATAATAGAAAAAAGAAAGAAATGAGACAATGGAAGACATCGATACATAAAGCTAGAGATATAAATTGTAGGGAAGAAATAAAGAGATAAAAAAGAAACAGAGAGAGAAGAAAATATAAGTAGGTAAAAAAGAAATAAAAAAATTAAAAAAAGAATATAAATGGAGAAAGATTAGGTGAGCTAAAAAAAAGAATAAAAATACAAACAACTATAGGGAGAATGATAGAGAGGTGGAGAAGTAGAGTGAACCTCAAGGAGAGAAGTGTAAGAGAGTATTCAAAGAAAGAAAATGAAAGAAACAATGGAAAATTATTATAATAGAGGATTGAGGAAGGAAGAGATAAAAAGAATTAGAAAGTGCCTTAGAGTGATTAAGAAGAAAGATAGGGATAGAGAAGTGATAGAAAGGAGAGAGATAAAAGAGAAAAATTGAGTAAAAGGATAATAGAAAGAGATTATGAAGCTAAGTTGGAGTGGGATAAAGAAAAAATTATATGAAAAAATAATTTATAAGAACAAGACCTTGGTATTAATATAATTAGTAATATTTTAAGAAATAATTAATAACTATTAATAATTTTTATCATTAAATAATAAATATATATTTTTAAACAAGGAAGGATAGATTTATTTTGAGGTAGATTTTTGGGGAAAAAGAATAATTTTGAAACAAGTGATGGATAAGGAGACAAAAAGAGAATATGAGCAAAAGAAATAATGTTTGAATTATTGAGACAATGGGAGAGAAATAGGTAGTAAAAAGATAAGAATAAAATGTGAAAGGAGAGATTGTGAAAGTTAAAAAGCAATAGACAAAAATGGGAGGTGAGTGAATTAGGGAATTGAGAGAGAAAGAGACAAGTGCCAATGCACGAAGGGAGGAAAAAATGAAATAAAAAGGCATACAAAGTGAGAAATAAAATGTGTGATGGTGAGGAAGAGATAAAGAAAAGAAGTGGTAAGGAGTAAGACAGATAAAAGGAAAGGAGAGAAATTGAAATATAGAGAGGTGGAGAAAGATAAACAAATTTGTAAGAAGGAAAAAGGTAGAGAAAAATGTGGCAAAGGAAGAGAGAATAAGAAGATAGAGATAGAAAATAAAAGATAGATAAAGAAGTGTAAGAAGAGAATGTCCTAGCTATAATATGTAGATTGGAGATAGAAGAATAATAGAGTGAACACACGAAGGGTGGGTGAGAAGAAATGCTTGGAGTTGAGAGACTATTAAAATAAGATAAATAGATAATAGGAGAATGGTTGAGAGATATAAAAAGAGAGATGGTCATTATATGACAGAGGGAAACAAATAAAGAGAATGAGAATGATAAAGAAACGAAGGGTGGGTGAGAACAAATGCTTCGAGTTGAGAGACTATTAAAATAAGACAGATAGATATTGGGAGAATGGTTGAGAGTTATAAAAAGAGAGATGACAAAGTCATTATATGACAGAGGGAAACAAATAAAGAGAATGAGAATGATAAAGAAGTTAGAGCATGCACAAGGTAACAAATGTTAGTGAGGAAAGTTAGACAGAGACTGGAGAGATGGGAGAAAATAGAGTTGAAGAATTAGACATATATAGAGGAGATTAAAGAAGAGAGAAGAAAGGGACAATGACGTAAGAAAGAGTGTATGAGACAATACAAAATGTTAGAGAGAAGACAATTGAAAAAAAGAGAAATAAACAGTGAGAATGAGATAAAAAATAGTAGTTTTGAGAAGAGAGAAAAAAGTGACATTAAGAGAAG
This sequence comes from Vanilla planifolia, assembly GCA_023846275.1. Taxonomy (NCBI): domain Eukaryota; kingdom Viridiplantae; phylum Streptophyta; class Magnoliopsida; order Asparagales; family Orchidaceae; genus Vanilla; species Vanilla planifolia. The sequence continues at coordinate 37,058 of JAIUJO010000715.1, read as the reverse complement.
ATGATATGAAAAAGAGAGAGACTAAGTGAGGGATAAGTGCTTCATAGAAGGTAGAGAGATATACAAAGAGAGTGATTCATAAGTCATAGGGCGAGAGAGATGACCAAATAAAGAAACTTTTAGGAAAACTGGATAAATACTACTATAATGTGATAAAAAGAGGCACAAATAGTTTTTGAGATATATAAAGGGTTGGACAAAAATAAAAATTGATAGATAAAAGGACATTGATAAAGTGAAAGAGGGAATAAAGTTGGAGAGATAAAAATAGAGGAAGAATGAGACAAATGAACTAATAATCATATAATGTGATGTTATTGTGGGAATAAAATATCAAAATAATATTTTTAATAATAATTATGCAAAAGTCTTTTTTATTTATTAATTGCTGTTATAACAAAAATAAAAATTTTAATAAGAATAACCATTATACAAATCTTTATTAATATTTTTTGTAAATATTTCTACCATTAATTTTCTTTGGAATATTTTTTATTAATTATGAATTAATATTATTTTTATTCTTATAAAAGTTATTCTTATCCATTCAACTTTCTCTTAGTAAGTATGAAATATTTCATTAAGAATAATTCTTACAATTTAATAATAAGTTAATTAGTTTACTAGTAATAATAACAAAACATGCAATATTAATTAGCATAATTAAAATATTTATTGATTTTTTTTTTTTTTTGGTATTATAAAATTCCTATTTATTTCTATAAAAAAGTACTAATGAAAATAATTATGATAAATAATAATAACTTGTTATGAATAATAGTTTGAGAATTTGAGATAAAAACAATTGTTTTTAAAACAATTGACCATAACTAATAAAAATTGCTCCAAACATTATTTAAGTATAGAAAGGTTATTTGCACATAAGTTATGACTCTAATTGTCTTGCAAAAATAGTTAATAATTATTTATTTCAAAACTACTATTATTTTTCTTATTAATGCACTAGGAAAATTATTTTAAGAACAATTTATAGTTACTAAGAAAACATCACTCTTTTCATGATAAATCTTGCTATTTAAGTTTATAATTATGAAATTAATTCTAAAGTATTATAAGAACAACATAAAATAACAAATTTTATTATTTACCAAATTTTAAAAATAGTAATAACTACTTTTATTGTAAGGATAATTAAGAAATAACTCAATATTTTATCTTTTTTCAATTTTTTAAATAGAATAATTTAATTAATATTAAGTAATAATTTAAAAGAACACATTATAAATAGGAAATAATGTTATACCTTATTATAATCTTATTATAAAATTACTAATTTAAACTAATATTTGATGAGCTAAATTAATTAATTATTAAATTTAAAAATTAATTAACGTGATTTTTTGAAAATATGGTTAAATTAATTTCATAAAAGTTTATGTTGTAATTTTGTAATTTCAATAAAAACCTAAAAAGAGTAATATGATTAAACAAGAAAAAATATAAAATGAGTAATCATAAGAAGATGAATAAGACAAACACGAACACAAAAATAAACTAGGAGAATAAAAGCATGATAATAATAATAATAATAACAAAAATACTAATATGAATAAAAGACGAAAATAACATAAAGATTAAAATGAAATAAGAAAAGTTTAATACTTCATCTTCCTCTTCTTCTTCTTCTTCATATTCTTTTTCCTTTTCTTCTTCTTCTTTCACTTCTTCTTACTATTCTTTTTCTTCCCCTTCTTCTTGTTCTTATTGTTCTTCTTCTTCTACTTTGCCTTCTTCTTCTTCCTCCTCTTCTTCTTCTTCTACTTTTTTTTCTTTTTCTTCTTCTTCTTCTTCTTCCTCTTCTTCTTCTTCTTCTTCTCCTTCATCAACTTCTTCTTCTTCTTCTTCCTCTTCTTATAGTTCTTGTTCATCTTGTTCCTCTTCTTCTTCTAATTCATCCTCTTCTTCTTCTTCTTCCAATTCATCTTCTTCTTCGTCTTCTTTTTCTTCTTCTTCTTGTTGTTCTTCCGCTTCTTCTTCTTCATCTTCTTCTTCCTCTTCCTCTTCCTCTTCCTCTTCTTCTACTTCTTTTTCTTCCTC